>REGM01000090.1:177048-204298 GCA_004194415.1 Aurelia aurita | reverse complement strand
AAAATACTAGCAAAATTACTGCTAATTGAAGCCTACTGAAACAAAACGAAAGTAAAATAAATCTAACAAACCTAACGATAAAAACGATCTCTATACTTATTTACATGTGAGTTTTGAAAGTGAATAAAATAGTATCAATTCAAGAACCCAACCTGTGCTACGAATGTCTTGCATAATCGGCAGTTGCATTCATCGCCCTTCCACTCCTTTATACGTTTTTTAAAGATGGAAATATTCAGTGACTGTTTAATGTCATTTGAGATTCCATGCCACAGTTTGCATCCCAAGAAGGCAATACTCTCTACCCCAAACCGAACTGTCCGGGCCTTGGGCATTTGTAAAAGACTTTTGCTTCTTAGATGATAAGGGGGATTCTTCTCAATGAAAATCTCAGTCATAAAGCTTGGGGTGATATTTGACTTAGTTTTGTAAATCTCTGTCATCAGCAACTGCAGATTCCGCTTATGGACAGACACAGAATTATCTCTGGTCAAAAGTGCATCAAAATCAGAAACACTATCTTTGTATGCGATGCTCAGTGCCTTTTTGTGAATGTGATTGATCTTGCTATCAAGATGTCTGTCACATAACATCCACACTAAGGGGCAGTAGCTGAACTGGGATAGAATAAAAGAACGCATGATATGCTTGAGTTTTTCAGTGTCAAGTAAGTAGGAAATACGTGAAAGAGCGTGAAGCTTTTGGCTTGCTTTCTTGCATAACGATCGTACGTGTGTCTTGAAAGAAAGTTGTTTGTCCAAAGTGACGCCTAGTAGTTTTTCCTCTGTGCTCTCTAGGATGGTTGTATTTTCGATTTTTATCGACAAATCATTGCTTTTTTCACCGAAAATCATCAAGTGGCATTTATCACCATTTAGCTTCATGTAGTTACTCTGAAACCACTCTGAAAGGATCAGGGTTTCGCTTTCTAATCTATTGATTACATTTTCGTGATTGCGATCGCAGACATAGATAGTTGTATCATCAGCATAATTGCATATTTTGCAGTCCGTCACAAACATAAACAGGTCATTCAGGTAGATATTAAACAAGAGAGGCCCCAGCACAGATCCCTGCGGTACGCCTACGCTAGTCTCTATCCACGTACTAAAAGACCCATTTACCTTCACTCTCTGCTTTCGTCTATTCAAATAGCTGTGGATAAGCTGTAATGCTCCTCTACTAAAGCCATATGCTTCTAATTTTGCTATTAGTAGATCGTGATTCAAGCAGTCAAAGGCTTTGGAAAGGTCCATAAACACGGCCCCAGCAGTGTTTCCACTGTCCAATGCCTTTCTGCAGCTTTCTATGAAATGAAGAAGAGCATGCTGCGTGCTATAATTCTCCCGAAAACCGCACAGCAGTGAATTGAGAAAGCAGCGAGCAAAGGCTTTCATTTGAGATTCCATTAGTCTCTCATAGATTTTGGATGTAGAAGGCAAGACTGTAATTGGTCTATAATGTTTCTTTATGAAATTATCGTCCTTTTTGTAAAGCGATGAGATGTCTCCTGCTTTCAAAGTTTCTGGAAAGTCATTTTGCGAGATATTTGCATTAAAATGCTGTTGAAGAATTGGTGCAAAAATATCCAAATTTTCTTTCATGACCTTCACAGGTATACTTCCTACTGGAGATGATTTCCTGGGGTTTAATTTTCCAAGTTGACAAAAAACCTCATCAACAGTAGCTTGCCTAAAATGAAACGATTCTGAGCATGTAAAACACTCCTTAATCTTCTTAATGCTTGGATGGTTTTTATATTTTTCAACAGCTTTATCTATAGGGTCTTCTATACCTATTGTAGATGATAGATGGGCACCAATGTCAGTGATTTCTAGACTTTGCGTGATATTAGCAAAGTAATCGTTGAAAATTTCTGCAATTTTGAGATCATCGGTAACCATTTCACCGTCTTCAATAAGTGTGATAGATTGAGATACTTGTACCTTGTCTGTAAAAACTGGTTTAACAGTTTCCCAAAACTTACGATTATCTGTAAGATTTTTTAGGTCCAGGTTTTTGTAATAGTTAAATTTGGCTTTGCGCAGCATTTTCACACACTTATTTCTTTGCCGTTTGTAAGCCTCATGGTTTTCATCAGTTTTCGCTTTGTTATATTTGTTCAAAAGCCTAGTGCGATGCATCATTTCTTTTCGCAGTTCTCTGGTCATGAAAGGCCCATCATTTGCGCGAAGGTACTTTTTCTTTATAGGAGCGTGTTGAAGTAGCACATCTGTGACCATACCGTCAAACGCATCATAGCCTCCCTGATCCGACGAGTCAGATCGGATATGATCCATCAGGTCAGATCTGAAAGCCACGGCGCAATAGGCGCTATAGTCACGATAGGTAATTATCCTAGGGCCTCTCTTGTTAAATCCACCTTTCAGCATGCTAACAATCATAGCGTGAAAGTCAGAAAGCCCCGTTTCAGCTGTGGTCGTATTCTGGAAATTATGCTTCCTATTAGTTAGTATTAGATCTATGCATCGGGGGTTATCTGACTTAAAGCAGGTTGGGCCCTTGATAAGATTATAAAGATTGTAGCTGTCCATGAAATCACTGATGACACTATCGTTTACTTCACAATTGAAATCCCCAGTTATGATATAGTTTTCATACTTGCTACTGAAAAAATCCATTCCCTTCTCTATTTCGTCGAAAAAGTATTTTGGGCACTGGGAGGGTGGACGGTAGATACTAATAACCAGCCATTTTTGTTTCCGAAGGTTTATTTCAATCACAATGGCTTCGATATCATCTGGAAAATTGTAACTATTGAGCTGTTTAATTGGGACACCATCCCTAGCATATACCAAAAGTCCACCTCCATTCTTATTTCGATCACGTCTGAAAGGCCTCATAAAGCCTTCAATCATGAACTGACTAGTGGGGAAGGAGTCATCAATTTTCGTCTCAGCAATTGTAAGTAAGTCAAAATTTTTTGCTACAGGTTTTAGGAACTCAAACTTGTTGCGTATTGAGTTAATGTTCAGGTAACCAAAAATAAGGCCTTTCGTATTTTTGCTGCGAAGATTTTTCAAAGTGCTACAAACGTTGTCATCAGGGGTTTCATGGGTAGCCGAGAAATTACTAGTAGTATGATTATCTTGTCAATCTGTAAAAGATCTAATTTTTTCGATGACATTTAAAGCTAATCTTTTATTTCCATTACGATTCAAATGAAGACCTTGCATACCTAGGTGTTCTCTGATAATGTTCTGTTGTCGCAGTATATCCACATTCATGGTCTTCAAGTTTTGATTGAATTCATTAATCTTCCTGTTAAGTTCTGCTAATTTTGCACCAGTGAGTCTGCTGTCAGCGCGTCGTATAATTTCTGATATCACAATATGACAGTCAGGGAGCTTCTCCAAGATCATATCCATCACTTTCTTAACGCTGCTGAGGGTGTCGTTAACAGTTCTTCTTTCGATGTCATTCGTGCCAATCACAAGGATGATTTTATCTGGTTGTTTTCTTATAAGGGGCTTGATGTAATCTTGAAGATCTTCTGTGGTAGAGCCTGGGAAACTTCGTACTTTCGTGAAATATTTACTGCTAAGGGTGTTCTCATTGATGTTTGAGATCATGCTGTCTCCTACAATCAAAACTGTGTTCGTTTTCCATAATCCAGGTTCTTGTCTTTGACTGTCGATATTTCCAATGCTCGATGCAAATTGAAATCAAAACTATAGATTACATCTCAAGTTCATAAATTTTTGAACAAAAAGTATTTTATTTTAAGCTGCACCAAAAGTTCCTCAAGGCACACCTGCAACAACATCAATTTGTTGCGGTGCATCCAACATCTCGTTTTAAAAGTGAATACTCAGATTGGCCAACCAGACTGCAAAGTAAGGGTTTGCACCAAGGGACCATATTATGTCCACATACTTGTCTTGATAGATAAACATTCTGTCAGCCAAGTACAAAATTTTTAGCTCAAATATAACAGGCCTTTTCATTTGACGCGTGCGATCGCACGCGCAGATTGAAGTACATGTGGGTTTTGTCGCACGCGCAAAATGATCTTTCAGTGCTGTAGTTAGGCAAAATGTACTGTAGTGTGAGCTGGCCGCTTTAGTATTTTTTTTAACATGAGAGATCGCCATCCAGCGCCATCACCTTCATTTCCACGAGATTAATCATAAGATACCTGGAAAGATAGTCGGGATATCCTCAAAACATGTGGTGTGCACGTTTTTAGAAACTATTGAGAAAAATCGCAACTGCAACCTTCTAAAGATCTTTCTGTTAACTTGCCATCGGGAATTTTATTCGTTTGGTACACAATTTTGAAAGTCTCTAAACTAATATATATATATGTTAAATAAACTTATTTTATTGTGTCTATTTATGTGTTAGCTGTGACGTCAAAGGCACTTTTCACACTTTTCATACCATGTGCGATCACACACGCAAAATGATATACGATGGGGAAATGCCGCACGCGTACCATTTTTCTCACATAAAGGATTGGTATAATGATATATATAAACCAAAAATGTGAGCCAAATCATTTTTATTCAAAGGCTGGACAAGAATTCATTTCTGCGCAAACACCAGTCATGGAAAATTGTTCTCTACTCAAGAATTAAAACTATTCTAATATTAGGAATGAAAATCACCTTTTGAAATTATGGGCTCCTCAAAGGTCTCACTAAAATCAGATTCCACTTGCTACAGAAGCTCCAACATAAGGTGCTGTTACAAAAATGCTGACATTTCTCTCAATTGTGCACACAATTTACTTTACGTACTGTCTTCTGAAGAAAACTGTGTGGCTGTTTTTTTTCTTATCCAGTTAACATTGATTATGCAGACCCTGCTTATTTAGACATCTTTATGTCCTATAGACTTTTTTCTTTACTTTTTTATTTGTTTGGGTGTTCATTTGCCTTCCTTAGTTTTGTTGAGTCCCTTATCTAGTATTTATTCTTACATTAGCAACTAAACAGTTTTTGCTAGTTTTATTTCAAGCAGGAAATTGCATTAATGTGAAAAAGTTTTGGTATATATATATCTGAAATTGAATCGTTAATATTCAAGATTATTTTCTTTTATGAAAAATGTGTGCAAGAAACTTTTGAGACATGCTACAGTATGTATCAGATATGCTTTTTTATTTGTATACTTATAAAAAATATTTTTTTCCAGTGCGACAGGTTTCACGACAAGATCTGATATTGGACCTGCAAGGGATTCAACTGATATTCCGTAAGTTCTCCTTAATTCATTTTTTGCTGAATATTTATGTCTGACACTTGTCACATGTACATAAATTACACAGGTACACAATTTGCAGTCCCTTCAGTGCAGCTTACTTTTTAAAGGAGCTGAGACCCTGAATTTTTGCTTAGAATGATAGGAGACACTGGGGGTAATAAAGGGAGAACAAAATACTGAAATCAAAAAGTTGTTTTCTTTAAAAGCGGAAATTTTTGCCGAAGACCAGTTACTGTATAGATACTTTTCAGAGACAGGAGTTTAATAGAGGTGTGGTAAGGAACTTTCAGAGAAATTTTGGTTTGGCATTTTCAATGATCATTATTGTTGGGACTACTGCATGGAAATTCAAAATGAATGCGTCATCTTTGAAATTAATTGAAGGTGTTGTGGCGCAGTGGTGTAATCCTCTGACTTTGCAGTCAGAACAGTCAGGCGGGGAGGGTTCGATCTCAGGTAGAGCCCCACCATTTGAGCGTCTTGACAAGAGGTTGTGGACTTGATTAGGTCTTCTCTACTTCTGCGATCCCAGCACTTGGCGCTAAAAAACGCAACTTCACCTTTCACCTAATCTTTGTATTTTGTTCAGACTTACATAGAAGTTTTGGGATCGCTGTGATATAAATGGATTTCCAATAGTATTTTGTTGATCTTTCAGCCAAAGATCAGCTTGTATAGAGACAAGGATCTCCTATTTTTATTCTTGCTATTGGCAAAGGAATTTCTCTTTTCAAAATGCGATATTTAATTCACATTGGAATTGTCCATATATTTCTTATGGGGGGGGGGGGGTCTTTGGGGTCCACAGTATTCATGTTTTGGTGTTTTTTACATCGGTTTTTCGGTAATCCTTATCCAGCCCCTTAAAGTATCAAGATATTAGAAGTTCAGTGGTCAATTTCTTTTCTTGTACTTGAAAATTTGCCATTTGGCAGAAAATTTTGCTGAATATCATTTTGCAAAATAGCCTGAAGATCTATATATTTGGATATGTCACAGTAAGTTAAGTTGAATTTATTTGACAGAGATGAAAGACATTTGGAAGCACTGAAAAGAAAGAGAGATAATGATGATGACGATGAAAATGAAGATCTTAATGATTCCAACTATGATGAGGTATGAATAATGTGCAGTACAGGCCTTAAGCACTTTGATATAAGAATTTTAAAGAATTCTTCACTTTGTGATACGAATTCTTGAGTCATATGAAACACTGTAAATTTTTTAAACAAGAATTCTTGAGAAACTAAACATGCTCGCAAGAATTCTTAGGTAGGAAAACCATATTAATACGCGCAAGGCATGTACTGTAACTGAATCTTACAATTGCAACTCACAACTGTGAAGATCATGCCCCCGCGCAGAGTTACAGTACAGGCATTGCATACATTAACATTGCTTTCTTGCCTAATAATTCTTAGGAAATTCTTAATGATCTTAGGAAAAATTTTTGCAGTCTTTCATACCTCTGCATTTGAAGAATTGGCTAGTCTGCACTTTAGCGGACCAGCTTTCAATATGGGCAAGTTATGTGTCATGGGGTAAGGGTTTAGGTCAGGGTTAGGTTTTGGAAAAGGGGTTTTTAGGGTAAGTTAGGGTAAGGTAGGTTTAGTTAGGGTAAGTTAGGGTTAGTTAGGGTAAAATAGGGTTAGTCAGGTTTAGTAGGGTATTTGTTTAAACACGTTCCCGAGAGATATGACATAAAGCTGGTCCGCTAAAGTGCAGTCGTCCCGAAGAATTCTTCATTTTCCAACGAAATAGCTTTTTTTAATAACATCGCAAATAACTAAGAAAAGGACCAGCCGATTTCTGTCCAAAAGCATCAAATTTTCTTGCTCTCCCTGTATAGATATTTTTTAAGCATTATACGATATGGATATAAAACAGTTCAAGAATCACACCAGATCATAAAAATAAAAAGTGGGAGGGAACAGAGGGTGAAATGCCAACAGAGCATACATTCTGAAAATGGAAACGTTAGACAGAATATTTAACCTATCGAATTAAAGCCATCATATTACATCACGAAAAGTTGCAGTTTTTATTCCACATTTTGCATCTTTTCGTAGATGAAGCTCCTTGTGAGCTCTCTGATCTCTACTGTTTTAGATTTTTTTCTTTTTAAATTTCCCGCCTGCCGTTTTCAGAAGACATTCCATATTTCAAATTCCCCAAAGAATTCGCCCGTATCTTTTCTTTAATAGTTTGCTGGATATGGTGGAAGTCTGTTTGCAACTGGCAATTACGATAAAGATGACGACGAGGCTGATGCCGTATATGAGGGCATTGATAAACGAATGGATGAACGAAGAAGGCTGAGAAGGTTTGTCGTAGAACTTAAAATGATATGTCAAGTACCTGAGTTGAAGTTTAATCTTTTGAGTCTAATTTTCTGGTACATACTGCTACATTGAGAGACCAAAAGATGCTACATGGCATTGTGCCGAAACGTACAGTGGAAATGCAGAAATATTCACTAATTACATTGAAAAATAGGTCATTTTATATTGGGAAGGCTAACTTGATATATGATCTAAAATATATAAAAACGGTTGTCAAGTTATTAGCTATGTTGCTCGGAAAGCGAAGAAGCTATGTACTTTATCAAAAGTTCGACAGAGGACTAAGAAAGTTTGTTTTATCAATAAAACTTAAAATACACAAGAAACAAAACTCAAATTCAATTACTGTCGAGGTGGAGGAAAGAAAAACATAACGTTATCGAGTTGCCTCCACACCCAGCATCACAAATTTACTATTATTTCACATGATTTTACGACAAAATTAACCTTACACGACAAAAAACGACTAAAGCCGAATTCACAGTTGAGGCGATTTTCCGATGTGGCTCACGCGGCAAAGCTGGATTAATCCAACTTTGTCGCAATGCCGCGCTTTAAAGTATCGTAGTGCGTCAAGAACGGCGCCTCAAGTGAGTTGATACTAAGAAAGTTGATACAGGGTGGCATGACCACAGGATTGCTAGGTATTTGTCTGGTGGTATCGTTTCGTAATCTTTGTATGTTGGTTGTAAATGTTATGTGAATATATTAAAAAAGAAAGTTGATATTTAGTATAGTGGATGTACAAAGAAAGTAAGCAGAGTTTGTTGGGCCTAGCGATGAAAATTTAGCTTGAATAAATGCAAAATTATTTTTAAAACGTTTCTGGAAAGATAACTTAAACATAAATACCTTGTTTCTTGATATTGGTCCTTTAAGAGTTAAATATTAATTTTGGAAGTTCAAATTTGCCTCGACCTCCAAACCAGAGCTTTGGCAATTTGGTCTAGCAAATTTTTGAAGCACAGCAAATCAGTCAACAATAGATTTGATAAAAATTTGAAACAAGACGAGAAAAATTGAACACTGCAAAACTGCAAAGCAAATGAGTTCTTGCTAATATATGAAACGTGACAGTAAACATCATAGGGAGCTCCGTAGTAAGCTTCATTCATAACAGCAACGTATCTTACACTGAATTGTAGCATGAAAGCAATTCCTAAATTGTGAAAAAGATCTCCAGTGTCTAATCTGCTGCGATTTTCTGGGAAACCTCATAGTTCTAATTCTATCTTTATATTTCTTAGAGAGCGATTGCTAAAGGAAGAAATCGAGAAGTATCGTCAAGAAAGACCGAAAATTCAGCAACAATTCTCAGATCTCAAGGTACAATTTTATTTCATTTCAATTCGTTTTTCAAAATTTATACAGGCCACATATCCCAGTCAATAAATAACTGTTTTACAACAGGCCTGTGGAAAGTTTTAAATTAAAAGAACAGCCTTATGTATACCACATGTAGATATTATTTATGATACTGTGATATAATAAAAGTAAAAAGAAAATATTCGATCTGAAAGAAAATTCAAGGTAACTTCATTTCTAATGGTTGCATTACTCTGTAGGAAGGCTTGGTCAAAGAGTCTGCTTCAGCACAATTTGATTTTGTAGGAAGTGGTCAAAATTTATGTCAGTGGCATGGGCTTAGCTTTTGTGACTTCTAGTAACCTTTTCAAAATACATTGAAAACACCCAAGTTTATGCCATCCGAATGTTATAGTTTTTCTTGTTTCGTATACAAAGTCATACGTTTCCTGCAATACTTCCTTTCAAAGTATAAACCACAAGACTGCACCACAGTACAGTGGGAAGTCCCTTTTTTCTTCTATATTTCTACCGAGCATCGGAAGGTCATGACACTGAGAAGCCAAGCTTATTGAAGCAGTGACCTGGTCTTTCCTCTCGATGTGATCACACGTCGTGATTTCTTTAGCATGGAATTGCAGAGAGTTGACGAGTCTCCTCATTGTGCATAGCAGGTCCGCCTCGGCGGGGACTCAAACCACCAACCCTCAGATTGGTAATCAAGGGCGCTACCACTGTGCCATCCCCGCTATAAGTCCCTTTTACCTTTACATCCCCGCTATAATTTTATTTATATCCTTTAACAAATTTGCAAGCAAGTATTTAACATTTGATTAGCATTATTTGGTCACTTTGCATTATCTGACATTTGATTTTAATGTTGTGTTCATTTTGCTGCCAGAGGCTGTTTGCGAAATAGTTGATCATTTGTCCATCCGACACGGAATTGTTTTTGTTAATTAAGGCTAAAATATCAACTGGGTAGTTTTTCTTGTTGGGCAGTTCGGTCTCACCGGACCTGAGTCCGCTTTTCGGCTGTAATACATATATCTGCCTCGTTTTCGAAAATTTATACCCAACTGTATGATGGGATAGAATGGGTGCACTGGTCCGCTGCACTGTGTTTTCTGTTTCAAGATGTGACTTTGAGAGTGCAAGTTAAATTGAAATCGAAAATAACTTTTAAAGTTGAAATCAGAAACTGAACACGAATTTAATCTAAATCTGTTTTAATTCAAATTCAGTATTGGTTTTAAATCGAAAATGAAAATAAACTGGGGTTTTCAGGATGAGGGCGATGGGCCACCATAGCCTAGAATGTTTCCTTATAATTTAAGAAACATACAGGTTTTGATAGAAGTTATTCCTTAGACTCCAGCAAAATAACCCCAACCATTACTCTCAAATTTGCCAGCTTTTAAAAGGTAGAGGCTCTCTTATTAGAGTTTTGGTATTTTATTTATTGCTCGATACGAAACAAGTTCTGAAATTGATATCAAGCAACATATTTTTCAACAGAGAAAATTGTCTGACGTGTCAAAGGACGAATGGTCCGCGATACCAGAAGTAGGTGATGCAAGAAACAAGAAACAAAGAAATCCAAGATCAGAAAAGTATGATATATATTCAAAATTCTTTTGTCAATAATTTTTATAGTTGATTTGTAGCTCTATGTCACCGCAAAAAACCTATATGTTGAAATTAAGCCTCTTGGCACTACAAGAATAGTCATTTCAGATCATCAGATTGCAAAATTTGTGTGATCTGGGTGGCCGAACTGATTTGACGACTGCCAACCCCAAGCCCAGAGACGAGGATAATGTTGTAAAATTTCCTTAAACTGAGTGTCACGAAAATGGCCGCGGCGTGTTTGATCATTTCTTTGATCATAATGAAGAAAAAAATGCGAATGGTTTATATTTTCATTCCTAAATCTAAGTTAGCTGTTTTCACCTTTGCAGTAGAATAATAAGCCCTGGGTTGTGAGTTCATAATGTTCAGATTTTGGAAAGCCTGTGCTGTGCTTATAAATTTCGCTGCTTTAAAATTGTGACTCAGTTTCTTTTCTATCTTTTTGCGATTTTCAAATTGCAAGATTTCGTTTGGGTTTATCTAAGTGGAAAAATTTGGCACCTATCCTTGCTAGATTCTTCTTGTATATGTACAAGTTTGGAGGTATCTGCAATTTTTGGAAATTTTATCGAACCTTATAACTTGCTGAGCTCTCAACCTGGAGTGAAGATGTCATAATTTAAGGTAAACTAATGGAAGCGTGAAAATAGATAGTTCAAAATTTTACTATTTTCATTTGTCGATCGAATGTGAAACATTATTTTAGGCTGCCAACTATATTAGTTGTGATTTTGTGATTTGTTTGTAGCTCCGAAGTCTTTGCCTTTTTGGCTAATATTCCCATGAATGGCAAGTATTCATCGATAACGTNAATTCGAGGGTTTTTCTTCTTTTTTTAAGAATTCAAGAAAAAATTCGAAAAAAACTTAAAAACATTGTAATTTCTTAGACAATTTTCAAGAAAAATGTAGTTTATGGATTTCTACAATATGTTAACAAGCAGAAATCTTTCACTCTTCTGGTTTACGATTTAGAAATTTGATTACGTCACATCCTCAAAAGAGTTGACATATAAAATACGCTGCAATTTCGAAAAATATTCAAGATTTCAGAAAAGTCCAATGGCAGAACTAAAGCAAAGTAGCTAAGCCATTCTTTTTAGCCATTCATTTCAATGAAATAGGTCATAGAATTTTACACCGACCTTTTAAAAATTTTTTAAAGATTTGGAACCTATGCTATATGGAATGCTTTTATCGTAGATTCACACCAGTACCAGACAGTGTTCTTCGTTCTGCAATCATGGCTGGTGCAACAGGATCTGCAATTGATGCAAAAGAACAGGTTAGGGAATTATTCAGTCTTTCAAAAGTTTTTCAAAAGAATTCTCACGACTTATTTACTAAGGTTGGAGTGGGGATAATGAGTAGAATGGGGCACAATGGGTAACTTGATTTTTCGTCTAAATGTTTTTTTTATATTCCATTGAAAATGTTACAATACATATTACGGATTACACTACTTACAATCTACTTTACAATACTACAAGGACGATACCAACGAGGAGCAGAAAACTACGACTACCCCGCGGCCATTACATGAAAAAACGTGAAACAAATAAGAACAAAAAGAAACAAGAAACTACATACAAATAAACGCAATTACTACAAACGATTAAAAACGTAAGTCTGTTTCACATTAGATGTACAAGCCAAGTTAGTGATAAAAGAAAAGTCACTGGTAGAGAAACCTCTCATTGAAGTCTTTTATTGAAGTTGAGTGTCCTTGGTTGGAAACTTGCTGCTTTCTAAATGAATAATATTGTCTTTGCTCATGATAGAAACTGATTTTCTTCGACCCAAGCACAATGATAGTGAAATCTATGAATTGGTCAATGACCTACTTCGTCCCACAATTTTGACCCATTAGATTTAAGTTATAGATTTGTTCATCGTTTGCAGTAGTTTATGAAGTAATTATTTCTTCAAACATTTCAAATCACCAACTATTTGAGGCAGAAATATTCAGAAAATGATTCCTTGTGATAATTTTTAAAAGCTCATTTTCTTCGAAGATTAGCTGTGGACTGAGAATACCCATATTGGTATTATAGCATTTTGACTGCTAGCTTACTTTTTAAGGTTCGACCAACAACAAAGCAAAGACTGTTTGGCAAAAATTTGAGATTGGGCCACATATGCTTGACAAAACAATTTTTCTCGCATTATGATAAGTAAAAATGTTTTTTGAAAAAATGTTCCTAAACATTATTCTGCTTAATGCTGCTTCGACGGCCATTTTTTTTGTTTTTTTCACTCTTCATACACGACGGGTTGCCAAAAATTTCCTTTGAAGTGCCTTACCGGTTGCAGAAACTTTGCTCCAACACATTATTGGTAACCGGTTCAGGGAAGAGCCTTTGTGATGCAAATGTTTTGCAATGTTGCCAAAATGGGGAACATTGCTTCAAAAGTTAGTTTGAGATTAATCATATTTTTTGCTCATTTTGGAATGGCTTACGTTCATTTTTAAATTTTATAATCTACTCTGAGATACCCTTTTTCAGAGATTTGGCGGAATATCAACTCCTTACTCTGGCGCAATGACCCCTGGTTTCACAACGCCATCTGGCGATCTTGATTTGATCAAAATTGGCGAAGCAAGAAAATCGTTGGTTGGAGTGAAACTTGACCAGGTTAGTATATGATCCCCAATATTCATTTCTTGATTTACCGTTTAAGTGTCATAAAGCAGACTGGGGAATTTTTTTTAGATTATCGTCGCAAAGAGTCTAAGGGCTGGGGCCTGTTATTCGAACTGGACGATTTTAGGCGAGATCCCTCTGTCAATAGGAGACATGTAATAAATCTGAAACATGATTATATGGTAACTGGGCCAGCCCTGGCAGCCGGGATCCCACTTCTGCATAGCAGGGCTGGCCCTGTTCCTTAGAGATGAAATAATGACGTTTTTCTCATGTAATCGCTTGGCAGGGCTGGCTTCCCAAAGTTTTTAACTGCGCACGCACTAAGCCGCCACATTGCCAATGATTTGATTTTCCCGCCAAAAGTACTTCGCAGCCCTGGGGTGGATTACCCCATATAATGCAATGGCAGGCAACATTTCATCCCTGCTTACAGAGGCAGCCCTGCTCATGTGATCAGGCCCTAGAGCTAGTAGCAGAATGAAAGAGATGCTGCCTTCAAATCATCTAAGAAACTGATTATGGAAACAGACTGTCGTGGAACGTCATTGTACATCTTGAATAGTTCGCTAATTTTTGTTCCAAAAACGCTTAAAAGAAGGTTCCATTTATCTTGGGTGTGGATTTAAAGTATTTTTGATGGCCAGTTTCAGACTGTTTCATAGCTTTGTTTTCAAACTTCTTTGCTAAAATTTGATTTTCAGGGAAACCAATGACCAAAAATTGTGGCAAGAGATCAGCTTAAAAGGGTTTTCATGTTCCGTTTTTAAAATTAACGAAATTTATTTTAGGCATCAGATTCTGTTAGTGGTCAGACCGTCGTCGATCCCAAAGGATACCTCACTGATCTGCAGAGTGTCACTCCAACTGCTAGCGGAGACATTGGGTTGGTATTTATTCTCCTTTAATTTTTGTTGTTTCAATTTATGCGATTTATGCGATGCGATTTATTCTTTAAGTTTCATGCAATCCAGCGCACAATCTTGCTTGACACAACTTACTACCACTACAGTTAATGTGAAGGTTTAAGTTGCAAACAAAACGCTCCTTGAATTGATTCCGCCTATTGGTGTTCGGAAGAAGAAAATTTTACTTATCATTTTTGGGAATATTTTTGAAATACTCTTTTGGCTGTACAAAATTTTAAAGTACTCTGCAAACAGACCCGTAAGAAAACATACTGAAATTTTTCGTCTGTTACACTGATCATAGTATAGAAAACATTATAGCAGCCAAAATATGCGCGATTGAATACCATGCTTTGTTTTGAAATGGATCGTTCAGTATTCAGTAACAACCCACATTTTACGCAACATTACTTGTTTTATGAGACCTAAAATAAACACAAAAGAATTGTAATCCCTAATGTTCATCTTCTGAATTAGATAGATAGAATCCGCGAGGCAAGTGTTTAGAGTTATCCTTTTCTTTCGATATGCACCAATTATTTTCTTAACAACGCTTTTTCGCGTGGATAGATGTGACAGTTGGTCGTCATGGTTTCAGGGCATCTTTTGTGTCTTCGTTTGTTTTTGTTTGTTATTTGCTAATCGCTTTGAAATGACGTCTCAATCAAAAGCAACTGATGCTATTGTTACAAAATCTGCCCTTGTTGTACTGCATTAGTGTGAACTTAAAAGGCTTGAAATTTGGAAAACTTCCCGCTTCTGCAAATCGGATTCATTTGTTTATTTTGTTTCACAGTGACATTAAGAAAGCAAGGCTTCTTCTCAACTCAGTTATAACCACGAATCCAAAACACGGACCAGGTTTGCTTTTGATAACATTTTTGATTAATTTTAAAACTCTGTTTTACTTCGCTCTATGTATTGGATTCCAGACTCTTGNTTATTTGCTAATCGCTTTGAAATGACGTCTCAATCAAAAGCAACTGATGCTATTGTTACAAAATCTGCCCTTGTTGTACTGCATTAGTGTGAACTTAAAAGGCTTGAAATTTGGAAAACTTCCCGCTTCTGCAAATCGGATTCATTTGTTTATTTTGTTTCACAGTGACATTAAGAAAGCAAGGCTTCTTCTCAACTCAGTTATAACCACGAATCCAAAACACGGACCAGGTTTGCTTTTGATAACATTTTTGATTAATTTTAAAACTCTGTTTTACTTCGCTCTATGTATTGGATTCCAGACTCTTGCTACTTTTCTTTGCAAAAATCCTTTGGAGGAAATTGGCTCACCATTCCGGATAGTATTTCAGAATGGAGAGCCATAATTTAATTTTACTGAATTCTGTGAGATACTTGAAACTCATTGAAGCAAAGCTTTTGATACTTGGCCAAAACGGAAGAGAAATTCACTTGAAGATAAGATAATTCTTTGCGTGTAACTAGTAGTATGGCCCAAATAGTGCCTTATGAAAACTAACCTAGGATTTCTTGATTCAGAATTAGGGTGGAAGGCATCCTAGCATAGGCAGTATGGATAAATTTTTGGAAAAATAATTCTAATAACCTTATCGAATTTAGTTAAAGAGAATTTTATTGATATGATCTTAACCTTTGGAAGAAAATAGAGAATATGATCGATGGTTCAAGGCAAATAATATTGCACTACAGACAATGTTTCTATGAGAACGCTTTTATTATCGTTACTGCAAACAAGATATCAAAGTCTATTTTCTTATGCAGGATGGATTGCTGCTGCCCGTCTTGAGGAGGTTACTGGCCATGTTCAGAAAGCAAGGAATCTTATTTTCAAAGGGGCCGAAGCTTGTCCTAAGAATGAGGATGTCTGGCTGGAAGCAGTTCGATTACAGGTATGGACATTTTAGATTAAATTTATTACAATAGTCATTCTCTGCTGCTGGGTGCGAGTTGCATCATTCATCGATTCATCGGTTGCCACAAGTTTAAATATTGTTTGGTGCATTTTTGAGATCTTGCCAATAAAGCAATTTGTTTTACAAGCGGAACTAATTGTAACATGTAACAAATTCAAAAACACTTCCCATGTCCCAGGCAATTATTTTGTAATGTACTGTTTGATTGGGTGGCGAACGAACAAACACTTTGATTTATAAGAAGAATATTTAATGTTTGTAAAAAATGTTTCCACGTTTACAAGGGTTTCATAGGTATTAAACTGAAAGGTTCAAATCAGAAAATGTGTTGGCAAAATATTTGCTCTCTTCAGCATGTAGAAATCACAATTGTGTACAACACTAATTCAAAGAATATGACGATTACAATTATGAATAGTACTTAACTCGAAACTTAATTGAACTTTCTAATTGGGTAATTCATAGTGGATTTTTCTCGCGGATCGTGTTGAACAGCTGCAGCTGTAGTCATTTTGTAGTCATTTTGTAGTCATTTTGTCAGTTGAATATAGTTAGCAGGAGATTCTGTCATTTATGACAAAAGGTGGTATTTTGACTGTTTATTCAACAGAGGAGGTCTTAAAGAGGAGGCACAAGGAAATGTAGAGTGATTTTCCTACCTTTGTTTACTCTCTCATAAACCTTTTTTTACCACTTTAGCCTCCTGAAACAGCGAAATCTATTGTGACTCAAGCTATTAAAGAACTTCCACAATCAGTTCGACTTTGGATAAGAGCTGCGGATTTGGAGCAAGAGATTCCTGCACAGAAGCGAGTCTATCGCAAAGGTAACACTGTTCCATGATTTTCATTACACTCGTATTTTCTAACTGTACGTAACTGATTTTGGAATTCTTACAATGGTTGAAGTTACGGGTTTTGAATGTAGTTGCTGCTGTTGCTGAATGCACAGGCTGAGGATCGTAACATTGGAAGAAAAGTTCCAGAACTGACTGTCCAAAGTTTTGGTGAAATTTTCCCTTTCGGCAGAATGCGACATTATCTTTCTGTTGCAATTTGTGAAATCAAAGCTTTCTTCTGTAAAATTTTGGGGTAGAAAACCAAATTTGATTTTGACACTCTGTACCAATCACGCTTGTTAATTCTTTCGGCATCCTTTCAGTTATTCTGTTTTTCAAGAAAAAATCGATGTTAAATTATTGCACGCAGAAACGGGTATGATCTAACCAGGGAGAGTAAGTTACTTAATCTCCCTGGATCTAACCACCAGAGCGCCGTAACCTTCAGCGCTCCTTGCGAACCACCTCAGAACTACGTGCGGTTTGTTTGATTTTGATTTGATTTTATCTTTTTTACCCATGGTAGCCCCTCAGTTAGAAAACTGATTTACAGGGGGCCATGCTAAAAAGTTATACCAATTTACGATAAATACAAGATATGCTATATATAACTAAACTAAATTAAAAATTGGCTGAAACAAGAAACTACATACAAATAAAGGCAATTACTACAAACGATTAAATACGTAAGTCTGTTTCACATTAGATGTACAAGCCAAGTTAGTGATAAAAGAAAAGTCACTGGTAGAGAAACCTCTCATTGAAGTCTTTTATTGAAGTTGAGTGTCCTTGGTTGGAAACTTGCTGCTTTCTAAATGAATAATATTGTCTTTGCTCATGATAGAAACTGATTTTCTTCGACCCAAGCACAATAATAGTGAAATCTATGAATTGGTCAATGACCTACTTCGTCCCACAATTTTGACCCATTAGATGTAAGTTATAGATTTGTTCATCGTTTGCAGTAGTTTATGAAGTAATTATTTCTTCAAACATTTCAAATCACCAACTATTTGAGGCAGAAATATTCAGAAAATGATTCCTTGTGATAATTTTGTAAAAGCTCATTTTCTTCGAAGATTGGCTGTGGACTGAGAATACCCATATTGGTATTATAGCATTTTGACTGCTAGCTTACTTTTGAAGGTTCGACCAACAAGACTGTTTGGCAAAAATTTGAGATTTGACCACGCCACACATATGCATGACAAAACAATTTTTCTCGCATTATGATAAATAAAAATGTTTTTGAACAAATGTTTCTACATATATTATTCTTAATGCTGCTTCGACGGCCATTTTTTCTGTTTTTGTCACTCGTCATACACGACGGGTTGCCAAAAATTTCCTTTGAAGAGCCTTCCCAGTTGCAGAAACTTTGCTCCAACACATTATTGGTAACCGGTTCAGGGAAGAGCCTTTGTGATGCAAATATTTTGCAATGTTGCCAAAAGGGGGAACATTGCTTCAAAAGTTAGTTTGAGATGTTATTAATCAATTTTTTTGCTCATTTTGGAACGGCTTACGTTCATTTTCAAATTTTGTTATCTACTCTGAGATACCCTTTTTCAGAGATTTGGCGGAATATCAACTCCTTACTCTGGCGCAATGACCCCTGGTTTCACAACGCCATCTGGCGATCTTGATTTGATCAAAATTGGCGAAGCAAGAAAATCGTTGGTTGGAGTAAAACTTGATCAGGTTAGTATATGATCCCCAATATTCATTTTCTGACTTACCGTTTAAGTGTCATAAGGCAGACTGGGGAAATTTTTTTTAGATCATCGTCGCAAAGATTCTAAGAGCTGGGGCACGTTATCCGAGCTGGACGATTTTAGGTGAGATCCCTCTGTCAATAGGAGACATGTAATAAATCTGAAACATGATTATATGGTAACTGGGCCAGCCCTGGCAGCCGGAATCCCACTTCAGCATAACAGGGCTGGCCCTGTTCCTTAGAGATGAAATAATGACGTTTTTCTCATGTAATCGCTTGGCAGGGCTGGAAACAGGCCTGGCTTCCCAAAGTTTTTAATTGCACATGCACCAAGCCGCCACATTGCCAATGATTTGATTTTCCCGCCAAAAGTACTTCGCAGCCCTGGGGTGAATTACTCCATGTTATTTTATTATTATTATTATTATAACTTTATTAAAGTGTCATAAATATTTAGCAATAATACTAATTGGGGACACTATTTAGCCTGAATACTATTTTAAATTGTACTAAATAAAACAAAATAAGATAATCTAAAAATGTCCAAAGAAATATAAAAAAACGATTTAATTACATTTATCATATTTTAAAAAGAACCTAAAAGTCAGTTATTCATTACAATATTTACATTGTCCCTTGCAGCTGTCTGTAGCTATGCTCACTAGATCCAACTGTCTCACACTTTTACGAAAGGAGTTCAAACTAGGTTTTTCTCTGTCACATTTTCTTAATTTAGACCATAGACTAGGCCCAAAATATCTGATTGAATGTTTGCCATTCACTACTGTTCTGTATCTTGGTATAACAAAGTCATTGTTTCTAAGTGCATAATGTTGGTCTGGCTTTTCAAACAGCTTTGATATATACTCAGGAACCAATCCGTGTTTAACCTTGTACATCAATATTGCAATATCTTGGATCCTTCTGTTCTGCAAAGTAGGTAGGTTTGCTCTCTTTAGTAGTTCTTCATAGCTGCTTGATTTATCACAATAAATTATCTTCATTGCCTTTTCTTGAATCCTCTCTATTTTTCTGAGATCAGAAGATTTGGCAAAATGCCAGACAGTACTGCAGTAGGTAACATAAGGCAGGATTGATGTCTTGTAGATAGTCATTTTCAGAGTTATTGACATGATGTTACGAAATCGATTTAGTACCCCTAGTCTCTGACATGCTTTCTTACTGATTTCTCTAATGTGCTCACTAAAATTCATCTGCTCATCAATTATTACACCCAATAACTTAAGTTGTTTTGCTGAAACAATCTCTTCTTCATCTACCTTTACTGTTATTTTGGTATCTGTTGCTTTTGGAGGACCAATGACCATGGCCTGATATTTCTTTTTATTTGCTAGTAAATGATTTTGACTATACCACTGTGTTGCAGCTTTGATGTCGTGATTTAAATGTCTTTCTACCAACTGGGGTATCTTATCTGAACAGTATAACTGATGATCATCAGCATACATACTGATTTTACAAAAGTCAATTTTATGAACTAGGTCATTCTGAAAAATGTTCCACAACAATGGTCCAAACGATGAACCTTGTGGACATCCCCTGTCTGTTCTTTTCCATTCACTCCTTGTCTCTCCCAACTTAACTCGATTCTGTCTTTCCTCAAAGTAGGACTTTACTAACTGAAGTGCCTCATGCGAGAAGCCATACTGCTTTAGCTTTTCTAGCAGCAGGTTGGGATACATTGAGTCAAATGCCTTGCTCATGTCTGTAGATAAAATTCCTATGACTTCCCTCTTTTCAAGTGATGCTTTCCAGTCTTCAACTAGCCTGAGGAGGGTTGTTTCTGTGCTGTTCCTTTTTCTATATGCTGTTAAATAGATGCTTAAATGATTTTCCATAAACTTCATTGTCTGTTCACTTAGCCTTGATTCAAACACTTTGTTTATTGTGTTAAGAATAGTGATTGGTCTGTAATTCTTTTCGTTGAGTTGGTCCTCTTGTTTAAAGGCAGGCCTCCATTCCCCCCTTTTCCATAGCGTTGGCCACTCCTTGTTGCGAATACAGTTGTTGAACAATGTTGTCAAGGAGGGTGCAAGTTCACTTGCAGTAATTTTCATAAATTCAGGGGATATTCCATCACAGCCTGTTGCCTTCTTAGTGTCCAAATTTTGGAGGCTATTTCTGATTTCTTGCTGCTCCAATTCTTTGAAAGTAAAGTTTGTGTTTCCATTTCCTTTTTCCCTTATTACTGCTACACTTGGATGTTTATCTAGATTTTTAGACTCTTCTTTTGTTATGTCATCAACTTTACCCATGGTAGCAAAGTAACTAGCGAGAATTTCTGCTACTTCCTCCTGATCATCTATTATCTTTTCTTCTTTTCTCAAGTTAATTGTGTGACCTTCCTCTTTTCCATTCTTTTTGGCTATGAATGGATTGAAGGCTTCAAAGAATTTCCTTGGTTTGTCTTTCAATTCTACTGCCTTTTGATTCCAGTAGTCCTTTATTGCATTACGACGTTGCTTTGTAGCCTCATTTCTGTACCTTTTCTTTAATTCCCAATTTTCTGCACTTCTGTCTTTTGCAAATTTCCTTGCAAGCAAATTTCCTTGTTATGTAATCGCAGGCAACATTTCATCCCTGCTTACAGAGGCAGCCCTGCTCATGTGATCAGGCCCTAAAGCTAGTAGCAGAATGAAAGAGATGCTGCCTTCAAATCATCTTAGAAACTGATTATGGAAACAGACTGTTATGGAACGTCATTGTACATCTTGAATAATTCACTAATTTTATGCACGAGTTTTTTGTTCCAATAACGCGAGAAGGTTCCATTTATCTTGGGTGTGGATGTAAAGTATTTTTTATGTCCAGTTTCAGACTGTTTCATAGCTTTGTTTTCGAACTTCTTTGCTAAAATTTGATTTTCCGGAAAACAAATGACCAAAAATTGTGGCGAGAGATCAGCTTAAAAGGGTTTTCATGTTCCGTTCTTAAAATTAACGAAATCTATTTTAGGCATCAGATTCTGTTAGTGGTCAGACCGTCGTCGATCCCAAAGGATATCTCACTGATCTGCAGAGTGTCACTCCAACTGCTAGCGGAGACATTGGGTTGGTATTTATTCTCCTTTAATTTTTGTTGTTTCTATTTATGCGATTTATGCGATGCGATTTATTCTTTAAGCTTCATGCAATCCAGCGCACAATCTTGCTTGACACAACCTACGAACCATTTTCAGGTCCCTTGAACCATACCTGGTTCAACGAACCCTGCGTTTAACGAGCTCTGGACTTATTTATGGTTTCCTTGAGGAGTCGTTGCATAGAGAGTTCACTGTAGATCGGTTCTTCTTCATGTAGTTGTTAATATTATTTTAGTATTTATTTTAGTATTTATGTTAAATGCAATCGCCGAAGGGTAGCAATGTATTTCCATGCTCCCTGTGGTGTCGTTCTGTAATGTTATTGTTAGTTAGTAAATTGTAAATTTTAGGAGAATTTATATTTAAAAAAAAAAAGAAAAAAAGAAACCTACTACCACTACAGTTACTGTGAAGGTTTAAGTTGCAAACAAAACGTTCCTTGAATTGATTCCGCCTATTGGGTGCTCTGAAGAGGAAAATTTTACTTATCATTTTTGAGAATATTTTTGAAATACTCTCTTGGCTGTACACAAATTTAAAGTACTACCGGGTGAGTCAGAAAAAACGTGGGGTGTTTGCCAATTTTTATTGATGCCGTTTAATTTGCAAATTCGTTTCTTTAAAGCTCATTGCATAGAAGAAAAGCTAACTTAGATATGAAAATTTGTTTGGTCGAAATTGGTCTTTCCTTTCTAGAATTACGAGCGATTTTAGTAAAATGTTGTTTTGCAAGATTGCTAAAATAGGCCTTCGATTAAATTCATATTCATGCAAGTGTGACCTTCTAAACCATGACAACCATATTGTTTCTCTACCAAAAACTTAAAACAAGGCAGGCATTGTGTTAGAGCACAAAAGGAAAAAAACTAATGTTGCTTATGTTGTATCCCTAGGGGTCTAGTCATTTAATTGTCATTGTTAGCAAGCTGAAAGTTCTTTTACTATTGATACTTTTCACCAAAATGGCTATGTCACAAAATCGCAAATAAATAAGGAAAGAAATGACCAATTTCAACAAACTAAAATTGTTTTATAACTGATTCAATCTTTCTTCTCCAATATAAAACTTCAACACTCCCGATTTTAATTGTTTTTGACCAGAAAATGGCTTACTAAACGCCCCACGTTTTTTCTGACTCACCCAGTATATATACAGACCCGTAAGAAAACATACTGAAATTTTTTCGTCTGCTACACTGATCATAGTATAGAAAACATTATAGCAGCCAAAATATGCGCAATTGAATACCATGCTTTGTTTTGAAATGGATCGTTCAGTAGCAACCCACATTTTACGCAACATTGCTTGTTTTATTAGACCTAAAATAAACACAAAAGAATTATAATCCCTAATGTTCATCTTCTGAATTAGATAGACAAAATCCGCGAGGCAAATGTTTAGAGTTATCCTTTTCTTTCGATATATGATATGTGATTTTCTTAACAACGCTTTTTCGCGTGGATAGATGTGACAGTTGGTCATACTGGTTTCAGGGCATCTTTTGCGGTTTCAGTTGTTTTTATTTGTTATTTACTAATCGCTTTGAAATGACGTCTCAATCAAAAGCAACTGATGCTATTGTTACAAAATCTGCCCTTGTTGTGCTGCATTAGTGTGAACTTAAAAGGCTTGAAGTTTGGAAAACTTCCCGTTTCTGCAATCGGATTAATTTGTTTATTTTGTTTCACAGTGACATTAAGAAAGCAAGGCTTCTTCTCAACTCAGTTATAACCACGAATCCAAAACACGGACCAGGTTTGCTTTTGCTAACATTTTTGATTAATTTCAAAACTCTTTTTACTTCGCTCTATGTATTGGGTTCCTGACTCTTGTTACTTTTCTTTGCAAAAAACCTTTGGGGGAAATTGGCTCACCATTCCGGATAGTATTTCAGAATGGAGAGCCATAATTTAATTTTACTGAATTCTGTGAGATACTTGAAACTCATTGAAGCAAAGCTTTTGATACTTGGCCAAAACGGAAGAGAAATTCGCTTGAAGATAAGATAATTCTTTGCGTGTAACTAGTAGTATGGCCCAAATAGTGCCTTATGAAAACTAACCTAGAATTTCTTGATTCAGAATTAGGGTGGAAGGCATCCTAGCATAGGCAGTATGGATAAATTTTTGGAAAAATAATTCTAATAACCTTATCGAATTTAGTTAAAGAGAATTTTTTTGATATGATCTTAACCTTTGGAAGAAAATAGAGAATATGATCGATGGTTCAAGGCAAATAATATTGCACTACAGACAATGTTTCTATGAGAACGCTTTTATTATCGTTATTGCAAAAAAGATATCAAAGTCTATTTTCTTATGCAGGATGGATTGCTGCTGCTCGACTTGAGGAGGTTACTGGCCATGTTCAGAAAGCAAGGAATCTCATCTTCAAAGGGGCCGAAGCTTGTCCCAAGAACGAGGATGTCTGGCTGGAAGCAGTTCGATTACAGGTATGGACATTTTAGATGAAATTATCATATTGAGTAGGCATCTCTAGTGCTGGGCATAAGATGCGATAATCAATGGTTGCTCCATGTTTTGATATTGTTTGATACATTTTCGAGATTTTGCCAATCAAGCAATGTTTTACCGTTTGACGCTTTCATAAAGATTGCTTTACAAGCAGAACTATTTGCAGCATGTAACAAGTTCAAAAAGACTTCCCCTGTCCCAGGCAAATATTTTGTAAAGTACTTTTTAATTTGATGGCAAACGAACAAACACTTTGATTTATAAGAAGAATATTTAATGTTTTTAAAAACTCGGTATTAAACTCGGTATTAATAGGTATTAAACTGTAAGGTTCAAATCAGAAAAAGTGTTGGCAAAATATTTGCTCTCTTCGTCATGTAGAAATCACAATTGTGTACAACACTAATTCAAATAATATGACGATTGCAAATAATATGTATACTACTTAACTCGAAACTTAATTGAACTTTCTAATTGGGTAATTCATATTGGATCTTTCTCGCGGATCGTGTTTGACAGCTGTGTAGTCATTTTGTCAGTTAGCAGGAGATTCTGTCATTTATGACAAAAGGTGGTATTTTGACTGTTTATTCAACAGAGGAGGTACAAGGAAATGTAGAGTGATTTTCCTACCTTTCTTACTCCCTGACAAGCCTTTTTCGCCTCTTTAGCCTCCTGAAACAGCGAAATCTATTGTAACTCAAGCTATTAAAGAACTTCCACAATCAGTTCGACTTTGGATAAGAGCTGCGGATTTGGAGCAAGAGATTCCTGCACAGAAGCGAGTCTATCGCAAAGGTAACACTGTTCCATGATTTTCATTACACTCGTATTTTCTAACTGTACCCAGCTGATTTTGGAATTCTTACAATGATTGAAGTTACAGGCTGTGAATATAGTTGCTGAATGCACAGGCTGAGGATCGTAACATTGGAAGAAAAGTTCCAGAACTGACTGTCCAAAATTTTGGTGAAATTTTCCCTTTCGGCAGAATGCGACATTATCTTTCTGTTGCAATTTGTGAAATCAAAGCTTTCTTCTGTAAAATTTTGGGGTAGAAAACCAAATTTGATTTTGAAACTCTGTACCAATCACGCTTGTTAATTCTTTCGGCATCCTTTCAGTTATTCTATTTTTCAAGAAAAAATCGATGTTAAATTATTGCACGCAGAAACGGGTATGATCTAACCAGGGAGAGTAAGTTACTTAATCTCCCTGGATCTAACCACCAGAGAGCCCCGTAACCTTCAGCGCTCCTTGCGAACCACCTCAGAACTACGTGCGGTTTGTGGGACAAACTGCTGTTTGAACTGCTGTAGGATAAGCACTGGGTTTTACTTCCTGAAGTTGCGGCAAAGCGAGCAATTTTCTACTCGGGATGTCTGGATGGCGATATTATTTCAGAAATGATTGCGTTGCCCATGCGGGGCAAAATTTCCACGTGTAGCGTCCCTGCAATTTGTCTCGCACCAGCAATGAAGACCTTCTGAAAGATTGTAGAAATATTTAAAAACTTTGAACATTCCTGGAATTTTTCTGCAGTATATTTTGCCCGCGCATCATGTAGTTTGTTCGAAATATTTTCCCGCTCTGGCAATGCAATGATTTGTAAAAATTGCATTGCCATCGCAAATCAATAAGTGCTCGTGTAGCAGTTCCTTTACTGATAAAACCACTTAGATGCTTTCTCGATACCCAATGTGTGATGTATCTTTCTTCAGCAATTTCTAGCTCTCTCGTTATTTCCTAGCTCTCGAAAACATACCAAATTCTGTAAGATTATGGAAGGCAGCTGTAGAACTAGAAGACCCTGAAGACGCTACTACATTGCTAACAAGAGCAGTGGAATGCTGTCCGCAAAGTGTCGAGGTAATTTATATTTTTGCAGATTTTGGCCGTATTTCTAGGTTTGACCTTGTGAAGTAGTATCTTGGCTAGACTAGCTCTCTTTGAGACGTAATGAAATACAGTAAATGTTCGATTAAGCACCCACTCTCGAATAAGCCCCCATTGGGTTATTGGGATTGAATTTTACATGCATGTATACCTTTTTGACGATGGTTTTATATTACGTTAAAATGTTACACTTATAAGATATCTTAACAATACCATCTCCTATAAATTTGAGATAAAAATTGGGATGTCTTTCACGGTTCTCCATACCTTTATCAGCTAGAATAGTAGTAAACCAGCCATCATCTACCATGCTATTTATTAAGCCCCCCTCTCGAATAAGCCCCCACCTCAAAACCATTTCTGACAAAGAAGCCCTGGGGGCTTAATCAAACATGTACGGTAAGTTTAAACTACTGACAGAGCGACAGAGTGACAGAGTTTTTATGTTTCAAAAAGCTGTAAATTTTGCATATGCTTTGGATCTACCGGGTGAGTCAGAAAAAACAGTCCCTGTTTGAAAGGCCACTGCTCCCTGGATATCGAGGCAATAATATTGGTAAATATATTGTTTAATAGTGGACATGTTCAAATAAATTCTAAACTTTACCTGACTGAAATCGGCCACTCCGTTCTGAAATTATGAGGGATTTTCTCAAGAAAGCCTCTACAGGAAACCTTCAAAAACGGCATAAAATCACGACCGAATTTCCGTCATATTTCTGCCATAAAAGCAATGACTTGTACATGCTTTCGCATGTTTTATCCCTTTGGGAGGATGAAAGTGCCATCCCTGGGAACATAAAATTATTCTCGGAGATTTTATCCTACCAGGAGGATAACACGTGCTAAAGCATGTGCAAGTCATTGCTGTAAGGCAGAAGTATTTGGGGAATTTGCTCGTGATTTTAGGCCTATTTTAAAGGTTTCTTGAAAGGGCTTTCTCCAGAAAATCGCTCATAAGTTCAGAACGGAGTGGCCGATTTCAGTCCGGTAAATTTTAAATTTTATTTGAACTAAAAGTTAGAAATATCTTGGAGTGCATTTAGATCCTACGTTGTCACTTGCCGAACACTTTGACAAAACCTGTAAAAAACCTGCAAGCAGAGTGAACATGATGAGAAAAATAAGAAGTAGTTTGACGTCTGATGCAGCAGAAGCAATAGACAGAACGATGGTATTACCGATTTTTACATACTGCGGTACTTTATCACTTGGATTACCTGAATTTAGATGGAAAAAGATCCAAGGTATTGACAGAAGGGGAAAGAA
>REGM01000090.1:154385-176273 GCA_004194415.1 Aurelia aurita | reverse complement strand
TTTCAAGGCATTCCATCCATTACTTGCAATACTGTTCTCTCTTTTATCTGAGTGATGATATTTCAAGGCATTCCATCCATTACTTGCAATAATGTTCTCTTTGTTTTAGTTATGGCTTGCTCTTGCAAGGCTAGAAACGTACGAGAATGGCAGAAAGGTATCTCAATTGATTTATATTCTTTCCAGTTAAAAATGTATATTGTTTTACCAAGAAGGGAACTTGGCCCTGGAAAAAGGATTTCAGATGTGGTCCTGATATTAAAGTTCTTAATAAAGTTGCGCTTTGCGACCAATGTTTCGATTTCAGATGTGCTGTGAATAAACAACACAATACTATTAGCATTAACCCTTTTTTAAATGAAGAAGAACGCACAGACAATGCTAGCATACTTTCTGTCAGTATTTACTTGATTTTGACATTGTTGGAGAACAGAGAAACTACTGTTTTGACGCAACTACATATTTATATTTTCTTGTGTGATAAATCAGCAACCATTTGTCAGATTGACTCAAGCAAGGTCTCAAACTCTAACTTGAAGTCTGTGCTATAACATTGTATAATAAACGAGACAATCGAAGTCACAGCTCTTCCACAGCAGCCGCACAAACGGGCAAAAACATTCGGGAAACCCTGTAGAGGTGTAGAGACAGAAAACTAGGAATAACGAGGACCGAGTCACACGAAATGTGCTAAGTAAATTATTTCGAACCTCAGTGAAGTTTTTAAATGTAAGCAATAGCTATACTGTATAGTTGGCTTTTTTACTAATTAAAACTTGTCGGTGCTTAAATTTGATTAACCAATGATTTCGATGGTTTTAAATTTTGATGGTTTCAAATTTTTGTTTTATTTTGTTTTATTTTTTTTTCAAATTTCAAATGGTTTTAAATTGCGATGGTTTTAAATTTCGGTCATTTTGAATTTCAGTGACCAGTTTTCACCAAACTTAAATTATCGACATTTTTGCAGTTTTAAATTCCCATAACCCAATATGTACTCGATTTTCCAAGTTCCGCATATTTTCCCTTGCCCACGTTTGTAAGATTAATTCATGAGTCGCGTCTTTTATCAAACCATGTGTCATATTTACAGTTCACACGGTATGTTAGAGATTCAAAATCTCGCCAAAGAGCCCGTTGCTTAAGTAGTTTTTAGGGTTGTAATAATGCAAACGAGCTCGTTGCATAATCATTTTCTCCATTTATATTAGGACAGCGATGAGATTGCTGTTTGAATATCTCACATTTTGCACTGAGCTTTTAACAGCTGCTTTGCTCTTCTTTCATGAATAATGGAGAATAACACGGAAAATTTGCGAGAGCAGGCTGTCCCATAGACTGATTACCTGAGTCCCTTGTATCCCTGCGGTAAACCTTGCTCATCAGGGACTCATAATGCAATTAAGTTAAGAAGATGGCCTTATTTTTTGCATGCATCTATCGAATCACTGCTCATGCCTGTGTTCAACCGTCAACTCACGGCGATGAAATGCAACAAAAATCACGTTAAGCAAACAATTGTTAAGAAAACTTATCATAACATGGGCGGTAGGAGACGTTTGGATTGCTGTTTCAGGAGGCTAAAAAGGCGAAAAAGGGTTATCTTGAATGATGTTATTCAAGTCAAGAACACAGAGAAACAAGGGAATCAGGTAATAAGTTTAGAGATCCACATTATGGGATTCTAATCTTTTCTGATGAACAAATTTTGCTAATTTTGGCTCTGTAGTTCAGGGTTGGACATATAGCTTTCTGGGGAAGAGTTGAGAGCAATTACATGACAATTCGGGGGAAAGATAGAAATCCATTTGACTATATTCACCCATGGGTAGTAGGAAAAGCGGAATGTGTTTTGGGTTTATCCAGTGGTATCAAGAATCAGAACTTTTAGGCCTACCTTTGTGCATGTTTTCTGTGTCGATCTTCTCCGTTGTCCTGTCGATTTAGCATTTTCATAAGGCTGTAATCGCTCGCCGTCCAACTATCCAAGCGCCATGTTTTTTGAAGTTGTTGTATGTTGTTCCTTAAAGCTGTCCCCTTTGAAGGATGTTTAAGGAACAACATACAACAACTTAAAAAAACATGGTGCTTGGATAGTTGGACGGAGAGCGATTACAGCCTTATGAAAATGCTAAATCGACAGGACAACGGAGAAGATCGACACAGAAACATGCGCAAAGGTAGGCCTTCTTGATACCACTAGATAAACCCAAAACACATTCCGCTTTTCCTACTACCCATGATTCACCCCTGTGGCGTAGTGGCCTAACTTAGTTTAATGACATAACCCGAAAACTGTGATATCATCTTAGGTGCTGAACAAAGCAAGAGAGAACATTCCAACTGATCGTCAAATTTGGATAACGGCTGCAAAACTTGAAGAAGCAAATGGAAATATTACGATGGTCTCTAAAATTATCGATCGAGGTGTGATATCGTTAATACTAATTTTTAAACGTCTATAACATCCCTGTTGTTACCTTTTACTTGTTGCCACTCAAGTTTGTAAATTTTGTTTAAATCTATTTGGAATGCCACACTTCGTTTCAACTACCAACAATTTTAAAATTGATGGTAGGAATACCGGGTGAGCCAAATAAATGTATCGACAGTTTAAAAGTCGTACCGGAACAGCAATGCAGTCAATTTTGTAAACAAGTTTACCAGTCCTCTTACTGAGGTTTCAAATTAATTTTTGAGGTTTTCCTCATAATTTTAGGTGCGTTATTTCCTTCCGAAATCAGGAATCAGCCGAAAGTCCTATGTCCCTATATGCCCAAAAGGCCAAAAAATGGGCTGTAGATTTTGAATTTTTCATTGATGGGAGAGAATTACATTTCAACAGTTTCCGTATGATTAGAAAGCAATTCCTGAGCTAAGAAAAGCATTATTTTACCACTTTAATGGTTGAAAAGTGAATTAATTTGAGCCACTCATTTACAGTTTTAGCCACAGCCCACAGAAGGTAGTTTTTGGGAAAATTCTTCAGTTGAGATTGATATAGTGCATTGTAAATTACGAATAGATTCTCAAAATTAAGTTAAACGCTCAATCGGGCAACGGAGTTGTAATTTTCCAGATCTGTTATACAGTTTTTTTCAGTATGATTTTCAAACAATGGATACTTTTCTGTGACTCACCTTGTATGATGTCTAACTTTGTTCATAGCTGTCGCATCTCTGAAGGCTAACTCAGTTGAAATAAATCGAGAACAATGGATTAAGGACGCCGAGGAAGCTGATACTGCAAAAAGTGTTTCGACATGCCAATCCATCATGTAAGTTTATAGAGAGTACTCTTTAGTACCACATGTCACGAAAGATTCATACATTTTTGTACCGGGTGACCCAATAAAAAGTGGAACTTTTTTTGAAAAATCACAAAAAAATTATTATGTTATCGATCTTAATAATTTTTTTTCTGCATTTGTGTCTAGGATCAAATTAATTTGAGTTGTGGTTGTTATTTTATTTCTCCGCGAAAATAACAAGGAAATTATAGCTTGAAAAACCATGTTGTAAGTAATTGTAGTTTACAAAACATGGTTTTTTCAGCTAAAAAGTGTTTCTTGCGATTTTATATGAAAACTCTAGTCCTGCATGATATGATACTAGCAACCAATTAAAGTAGTGGTGTCTAACAAAACTCATTTTGATAATCAACTCTCACGATTTCATAAGTATACCTCAAAAGCTGCCTTTTAAAGCACGAATTCCCGCAAATTGAAAGCCATTTCCAGGCTTTGCAATATCTCACATATCGATTGGGTCCTTGAAGCAAATGCAGAAAAATATATTGTCAAGATCGATAATATGTTCAGATTTTGAAAAATGTTCACTCGGTTTCTCGGTTTCGTAGAGTCACCATTCGCCAAAAATCGATTAAAACACAGATCTTATAACGTTCTTTTCTTGCAAATAGATCGAGGACCAGACTTTGAGATACAGTTTATATTTGTACTGGCTTTAAATTAGTACGATATGGCGGTTTTGAGAGCTGGCTGACTTTCAAGCATAGTACGAAGATGCACTATGATCAATGTCTATTTTAAATGAATCCTGTCAATAAGAGAAAAGCCAATAATAAGCCTCAATTACAATGGTAAAATAAACGAAATTGATTCGTGGTGAATTTGAAATTGCAGCCGAGCCGTAATTGGTATTGGTGTAGAAGAAGAGGATCGCAAACATACTTGGATGGAAGATGCAGAAAGCGTAAGTTTGTCATAATATTATTGCTTTTTCTTCTGTTGTGGCATTTTCGCTGTTGCAAAGTTTATTCTTGCGCACACACCAACCTATTGTGCAGCCCGAGGATGTTTTCATTGTCTAGTGCCAAGCATGAACAATTGATGGCGAATGTATGTTTTTTTAGTGCATCGTCTACTCGAAGCGCCTGCAAGGGGCCAATTGGCGAAGCCGAGCAAACTACCTCTACTGGTAACTTATGCCAAGGACATTAAAGAGCCATTATTACCCAGGGTCCTTTGCGGGCACGCTGAAATTTCAGACTGTCTGAAAATCAAATTTGACCTGAGCGGAAAATATGGATCCACACTGCAGTTTTGACCTGACAGAAAATTCAACTGAAGTCAAACTTTTCTATCAGTTCAACTGCTGTAGTATGAATCCATATTTTCCGCTTAGGCCAAATTTGATTTTGAGACAGTCTGGGATTTAAGCGTGCCTGCAACGGACCCTCAGTGACAATGGCTCTTTAAGCTTTTCTACGAGGAGCGAAACATATAAAACATTTTTGGGATGAGTGGTGCTCTCCCAGGCGTCCAGCATAGGATTTGAACCCACAACCTTCCTCATACGAGGCGAGCGCGTTAACCACTAGGCTAATTTTCCACCTAATGTGGGCTACAACGTCAAAACTTGATGTCCATTAGCTGGAATAAAAGCGTTTCCCTTGGAGAGATTCATAGCTTTGCCATGATTTCATTAAAAAGGAGAGGGTTTAGTTTTATCTAAATCATAACAGCGTCCGAAACAGTACTACCGTTTTTAAATACTGCAAGATGATGTTGTTTTGGTTTCAGCAGAGAGCTAGCTTTCTGCTACGGCATTTCTAAAACAGAAAAATACTAGCCTGTCACAGTTGTTAATATGTGCCGGTGACCCAAAAGTTGCACAGTTTTGAAAATCATCAAAAATGTTATCATATTACTACTGGATTTTGAAAGTTCGTAATGTGCTTTTATGTCGAGGACAAAATTGATTTTTTGAGATATTAATTCGCTTTGCTTTTTTCCTTGATTTGATGATCTCTTTCCTCGGGAATTATCTATGAAATTAATGTGATCCTTGTCTCCATCGCACATAGGAACTTTGCAAGCTTAGTAATTTAATCAAATTTAGTGATTTCTCACAAAGTTGCTGTTAGCTTTCTTCCAGAAATAGAATAGAATATAATAGATAGAGTAAGTCTACCATGAAACAGCTTTCCCGGTTAATATGTATTTTTGACATCTGTGATACGAGCATTTGTAAAGCCAATAATATTCGGTTATTGAACGATTACGAGGGCAATGCTGGAAAATATTCGGACTGCAATTTGACGTCCGAAGGTCCGACAATTTTCCAGCATGGATGGAGTAATAGTTTGATAAAGGCTTTATTATATGGCAGAAATCTTTCAAAATTATTGTTTTGAATTATTGTAATGTCCTACTTGCATTCATGGTCTTATCCTCCTTCATTTGTTTAGTTTTTTCGACCCCAACTACCGTCTGTTCACTCAACTCATGAGCGATAGACCTTTTTGCTATTCTACAAAAGAGTCTGGATCGAGCGATATTTTTATACATTCTTATACGAAAGGCTCGATTGAGTGGCATCAGAGCTTCTTTCACTTTTGTGCACAGTCGAAAATTCTACAAAATGCATAAAAATATTGTTCGATTCGGATTCTTTTTAGAATAGCTAAAGGTCTATTCTCAGTCCACGGTCTGATTAAACATCATTGAGCCTGCAAAAAAGGGTGCTACTATATGCCCCTTTTCATTCAAACTTGGATCTCCTGCAATGCTCAATGCAGTTTTGTGATATGAAAGACAATTCAAGAGGTGGACTACAGAACATTGTTTACTGGGACCCCTCCGACATGAAACACGAGGAAATAATTAGCGCAGTGAATGAAACAGCATTTTCCTAACTGGGAAGACCTAGCTTTAAACTGCTTGCAATCGACTGAAGAATAAAGAAAACATTCTTTGAAATTGTCAGAAATTTTAGGCAGATGTGTGTGCTATCCAAACATCTAAAAATCCAAAAATTGATCGGATGAAAAATGTTATCGTCTCGTGAGTTGAGTGAACAGACTACACGTTTGCTTTTCTTCTCCTACTCTTCTCCTTCGAAGTCAACAGCAAATTCGAGAACTAAGCTTGAATCTTGGCAATCTATTCTAGCGGCCTGGGCCTAAGCAAAGAAGCCCTTTCTTTTCATGGGTTTCCTAGCAGTGCTGATCCAATACGGCTTCGAAAAATACGGCGGATCAAGACCGATCAAGAACCAATCAAATCGCTCTGTTGCTGGACAGAGAAGCCGTATTTTCGAACGGCATATACTAAGGTCCTTATGAGTTATTTATTGACGAAATGTTCCTTTTTTTAGTGTGCTGCCCATGGTGCTTATGAATGTGCTAGATCAATTTATGCCCATGCATTGTCGGTATTTCCCAGCAAAAAGAGCATCTGGCTTAGAGCTGCTTATTTCGAAAAGAATCACGGAACGAGGTAAATTGTTGATATTTATTGCTCTTATTAACCGAACCTCAGGTTAGAGAACACGATAAAGAATTTGATTGGTCGTAGATCTGGCAAATATTTTCCCGTATTGCCCGTTGTCAAGGGGTATAAAATGGCTCTTGAAGTCTCGCATTGATTCCAGCATATCATTGAGTTGATTTTGGTCCTTTTTGTCCTGCTGATCGGGTAATTCACAAAATACTAGCTTTTTAAAGTTGGGTAGTACGAAAAATACCAAGCCATTGGTCATACCTGGGGCTATATATTTTCCGTATTGTCGTCGCAAAAAGTTAGTATTGCTGAGTCCAACGCGCAGCTGCGTTAAGATGGGTAAACCTGCCCAGGAGATGATCATGCTTGCTGTCATCGTTTTGAAGTTGAACGTAAGAAAAATTTTCTCGAAATTTCCAGTCCTTTATGAAGCATATTAAGGAACAACTCTCCAGTAAAGTAGCCCAAAACTCTAAAACGGGATGACCGATTTTGATCAAGTAAATTTTCACATGGAAGTTGGCTTTTTTGTTACAAACTGATTCATTGAAATCGGTGTGTAACTCATGATTGTACAATTCGGCAAACACCGATACAACATTTTGGGACACCTGCTATGTGAGCGATTGAATAAATGAATACAATTTTTTGACATTTTTCCTTATCATTCAAACCACCAACGATAGTGTGCGTTTCTTGCTGAAATTTATGACCAAGTTAGAATCTTGCAATAGCAGTATGCTTCAAATCCAGGAAGCCATAAAATGAGCCAAATTTGCTGATTTTTAAACCAATAAAAAGATGAGTTGTACCTGGGGATATGCCAGAAATAGAAAAAAATGTGAAGATTGGCCTTATAATAGATTTTGGTGTTTTTCAAACGTGGGGGCTTTTTTGGGATGCCCTGTATTATATCTGTTCTTTTTTTTTCATTTCTCAGAGACAGTTTAGAGTCTTTGTTGCAAAATGCTGTGAAGCATTGTCCGAAAGCTGAAGTTCTTTGGCTGATGGGTGCAAAGTCAAAATGGTTGGCGGTAAGACATGTTTGCAATATTTCAACTATTGATTACCCGCCGTCTATTCTATATTTCTTATAGGGTTCTCTGAGTTGGGCCACTTAATAAATAAGTTGCCAATATTGGTGTTGATTTGTAAAGAAAAAAGAGCATACCCCAGAAACGTCGGTGTATGCTGTTTTAGATAGCTATGTTTTGTTGGCTTGAGTTCTTTTGTCGTTGAATAGGCCTCATAGGTGAGGCAAAATCTCCGGCCATCAAAAGCAAAACAGTCTAGCGAGTGAACGAAACTAATAAAGCTACTAGCTTCATAAACAATCTAGAATTTTCTAGCCTTTATAGAATTAGGTTTCAGCAATGATAGACGATTCCGCAGTCAAACATGAAGTTTTCTCATGAAGGCGCCCAGCGCTATGCATTGTAGGATCGTATGGGGTGTAAACAAGGGTGTAGACAATAGCTTCGACAACTTCGAATTCAATTTCGAATTCGTAGCCCCCATGCGACCCCGAGATGCACCGCTAACAGCGCATTCGAAAGCGGGATGGTCTATTGCCTGATCTATTCCAACAACATTTATTTTACAATGTTTACTGAGTATATCCACAATAATTGTGGCTCTTCAACTCGTCTTAAAAAGCAATGTCCTTAAATGGTTACAATGTGTGAAATACAGTAGATCATAATAGAAATTAAACAGAAATTAAAGATTAAAAAATGCAGTAAGTCGATTAACCCTATCCAGACTAGGAGGGGGGGGGGGCACAAAGTGCCCCCTAGTGATTTTTTCACGCAACTCCTTGAGTTCTTCTATCGGGTGAGTCAGAAAAAACAATCCTCGTTTGAAAGGCCACTGCTCCCTGGATATCAAAACGATATTATTGACAAAGAACATGTTCAAATATAATTTAAAATTTACCTGACTGAAATCGGCCACTCCGTCCTGAAATTATGAGCGATTTTCTGGAGAAAGCCCATTCAAGAAACCTTTAAAATAGGCCTAAAATCACGAGCAAATTTTCCAAATATTTCTGCTTTACAGCAATGACTTGCACATGCTTTAGTACATGTTATCCTCTTGGGAGGATAAAATCTCCGAGAATAGTGTTGTTAGGTTCCCAGGAATGGCACTTTCATCCTCCCAAAGGGATAAGGCATGCTAAAGCATGTACAAGTCATTGCTTTTAAGGCAGAACTATGACAGAAATTTGGTTGTGATTTTATGCCGTTTTTGAAGGTTTCCTGGAGGGGCTTTCTTCAGAAAATCCCTCATAATTTCAGAAGGGAGTGGCCGATTTCAGTCAGGTAAAATTTAGAATTTATTTGAACATATCCACTATTAAACAATATATTTATCAATATTATTGCCTCGATATCCAAGGAGCAGTGGCCTTTCGAACGGGGATTGTTTTTTCTGACTCACCCGGTACTATAACCTAGTTGTTTTGTGACTTTTAGTTTCTATTTAGGAGACATCATTTCGTGACAATTTCAAAAATTTTGACACTGGATCAGGGGGTCAACACATAAATTTAAATTGAGTGCTCGGCTAAATAAATACCTTTTCCGCCATAACATTGCTTGAGTTGATCGTTTTTGCTCAGCCAGTGACGTAGTAGAAGTTTCCTGAGCCTTATTCACTTTCCTGGTCTGTTTTGAGGGAGGTCTTCCAAAAGCGTAGACAGATGAAGCATATTAATAAATCATGGGTCCGCCCTTTTTGGCAAGGAATTAACATTCTCTGTCTTTCGTGCTAAAGAGGAGGAATCTAAAACACTTACAAAATCCCTGGACTTATCAGTTATTTTACTTCTCAGTCGAAGGGAAATGGGCGTCGAAAATAACAAAAATGTCTGTGCGAATTGAACGATTTCTTTATGAGACTCCAAGAATTAATTTTCTTGATCAATCGTTGATGGAAATGAGGATCCAGAATAATAAATAGGCGATGAATTTAGCGATTTCTTCGGCACTGTTTTCAGTTTCCAAACAGTTGTTTTTCTTGGTAACATCTTGAAAGGAAGCGTGCGTCCATGATTTTTAAACCACTTTTCGCCAATGTTTTCAGTTCCCAAACAGTTCTTGGTAAAATCTTGAAAGGAAATGTGTGTCCATGGTTTTTAAACCACTGCGGGCAATAAAAGATTCCTTGCCCAATGTTTTCAGTTTCCAAACAGTTGTTTTTCTTGGTAAAATCTCAAAAATAAATGTGCGTCCATAATTTAAAAAACCACTGTTCGAATCAAAGGATTTTTTTCCAGAAAACTTTGCCATTTCCAAAACATTGTACCGGGTGAATAGAAAAAAGAACGTGCACTTTAAAAAATCACCAAAATTTAATGTTTCTGATCTTTAAATTTTCATTTGTTTTCTTCTATTTGTGTCAAGGACATTTGATAGGTGATCCTTATTTTGTTCTTCCGGGAGAGAGATAAAGAAAGTACGGCATGAAGAACCTCATTTTGAGTAATAGCATTTTACAAAACATGGTATATTTAGCCAGGAAGCTCTAATTTGCGATTTCATATGAAAGTTCTAGTTCTACACGACATGAGAGCTTCATGAAGGACATTTGAAACCAATTTAAGTGGTAGTGCGGCTTTAAAATTCAATTTGATAATCATTCGTTATGATTTTGGAGTATGCTTCAAAATCAGGTAGCTTTCAAAAGCACAATTTCCCACAAATTCGAAGCCATTTCAAGACTTACCAATATGTCTAAAATTGATTTGGTCCTTGACAAAAAATTTACGTAAAGAAATTTTAATGATCAGTAATATAATCAAATTTTTTGCTGATTTTTCAAAAGGTGCAATTTTTTCACTCACTCACATTATTTCTTTGATTCTCAAAGGGGGACAGGCAGCCAAAATATATAAAAAACGACTATGCGAATTGAACGATTGTTGGACATACAGCGTCTAGTTTCCAAAGAACTTTTATTCTTGGTCAATTCTGAAACAGAAATTAGAATCCAGAATAGTAATGACCGAAAATGAATGGACTAATCAATGAATTTATGTAAGAAATTCTTCGCTGGTTTTTCTTTGTAGCTGCTAATTTCATCTCTTGATTTTATCTTATTTTACTGGAAATGAAACAGTCAATTAGCTTAAAATTTTTTATAAAAAATTGTTTTGTTAGAAAATTCTTAAAACTCTTCTGAATCTAACAAAAAAATTATTTTTCTGACTGGAAGATTATTAGCCAAAACAGCCCATTAATTTGAAAATATTTTTAATTTCCTCAGGGCGACATCCCAGCTGCTCGTTCAATTTTAGCCTTGGCTTTCCAAGCAAATTCAAACAGTGAAGACATCTGGTTGGCTGCTGTCAAATTGGAGAGCGAGAACAATGAGGATGAACGCGCAAGGTAAGACAAAAGTTATTTCCTCCAGCTTTAATTACTCTGTGGCTGAATCCACACCGAACACTGTTTTGGCATCGCCAAAATCACAGGGCCATTAAAAGCACACGGTTTTTTCTCGTACTGTTGCGGTTTCTTCTTTTTTGTTGCACTGCGAAGGTGGGTAAGTGTGAAGAATAAAGCGGAGGAGGATGAAAAGGGAAAATAAGAAGGAGGGCGGACAGAGATGGAGAGAAAAGAAAGAGAAAAGTGGACTGGCCCACTTTTACTGGCCCACTTTTACTTCCTAACTAACTTGTTGTCCTGATTGAAAACGAACAACCAAATAAATCAACACGAAAACCACGAAGTAGGACCACGAAAACGATCCTTACAGTACCATCTCACAACATTTCAACTCAGCTAACCATTCAACTGCCGACATGTCCATTCTAGGTTTATTATATGCGCCTCAAAATAGCACCAAACGCGAGACTTCAGAGAAACGTTTAATTTTTACCTTAAAAGCTCTTTATCCTTGTGGACTAAATATACAGTTTACTTATCTGCAATTGGTTCTTTCCTACTCTATTCTTACCTTCCTCCTATTTCCTACACAGGTTACGTCACGTCGCATCTCACTTTCTTTCCTATCTGTCGAATCTTAGCTTCTCTTTACTCGGCCTGATTGATTTCGAGTTACTTGATAACGAATATATGCTCGAAACTACGTGTTTTTGCATCTACGTTTTTTATGGTACTTTGATAACTTATTTATTATACTATCGTTTAACCAAACAAATTAGTTTGTAAAGGAATCCCTCACTGGTGTCTTTATAGCCGTTATCACCATCAGTGGGTGCACGTTTTTTCTTTTATAAAAAACTCGTTCACAAGAAATTAGTACTAGGATGGCCAAAAACTTAAAGGGGCCTTTGCATGCAACCGGCATGCTTTATGAATTCATCCTTTGTGGTCTCTTGTGGTCTCTGTGGCCACTAACAAAGAGATGACACAGGTGCTAGGTATGCTGGCTGCAAAGGCCCCTTTAAAGGGTTTGTGGAAGGTTAAAAGCTTGCATTTGCATGGAACAAACGAATCTAAAAATATATCACTGAAATAAATCTTGCGGACGCGCCATGAACAGTGGATAGCCTAAGAAGCAATGCTATGTCTGAGTGTTTTCTTTGTTATATTTAGACAAGCCTATTTACCATTGCACATTCCCTTGAAGCAACTCTAGCACTACACATGATAAGCACTAAGATTTTCAAAGCTGAATTCAAAGAAAAGGGTCAAACAACTTCTATTCTTGAGTAATATTCACTGCAATTCTACTTTGTGAGTGAAATAGAACGCTTTTCCCTGTCAAATATTGTTTTATACGCCAAGAAAAGTATCGATTGCAGTTGTAATAACTACATCGTAATCCTAGCACCCTAAAAAAACAAATTAAGAAACTGTTAGTACCAAGTGCTGATCCCAGTTTCTTATTAGACAACGTTAAACGAAGTGCGCTCTATTCAATTCCTTCTCACGGTAAAGAAACATGGTGACAGCTTTTAGTTGGGACACTAATTATGCAGGTAAATAGCAGCAGAAAACATAGGCATCATATGTAAAACGAAAACGAGGCCACGTTCGCAAACCGGTCAGCTTCCGCTCTTGCGCTTCATCCGAAGCTGGCCGAAGAAGCTGTGAGAAAAGGACTATCACTCTTGAGCACTTGCAGATCGTGGAAAGTTATTTTGAGTTGGAGAATATGTTCAACAATATACTGGCACTTCTTTTCTTTGTCCTAAGGATATAACTTCAAGCAGAAGAATCGACGCCTAGGCCCATGCTAGGGTCCATTCCGGCATTTCGAAACATCGGGCTTTTCGTAATACTTTGTGAAATTTGGAAAGACTTTTCGTTTCCAAAATCCAGTGTCTTGAAAAGCCCATTTTAAGCCCGAATCTACCCTAGTGATCTTTGTACTTTGCGAAGAAAATTATTTAGAAATTAAGTTGTCACTATCAGGCCCCACAGCAATTGTGGGGATGTAGGAAGAACTGCCATGCACCCCTAGAATTTCAGAGAACATTTGCTCTAATCTTTTGATGGAACAAGGACTGCATACCTGCAAATTCAACCTTGAAAGCTAGACAAGACACAGCAGTGTTGTTCTCATCAATGTATTTCAATACAAAAGTATAAATTTCATGAAGAAACAACATTTTATCAAAAGTAACTAAATTCATTGATTCTATACTTCCATACAAGGTCACATAAACTTTAATGTGACAAAAATGAGAATGAATTCTAACTTACAGGCATTTTACTTGTCTATCATTTTTTATACATTTGATAATAACATGATAATAATTCAACACATCTCTGTTGTAGCTGAACCATTAATTTTCATTTTACTTCTCCTTTGGAAGATACCTAGAGTTCATTTTCAAACCTCAATCACAAATATATCTAAATGGTTCAAAGAATAGTCTTTTACTTCTCAAATCTACTGGGTTGCCAAAACCCACAGGGTCCATTCAAAGAGGCAGACAGTACCAATCTTCTCACATAATCCAGATAATGATAACCCTGCAAAAAATGATGGACATTTTTCAATTGTGCAACTGGCACAGCTTGGAAATCCTAATGTTGATATATAATTACTGTACTTGGTGGCTCTGTACAAGGCTGATTTTATGATCCATCTAACAATGAAAAATTGAGGGATGCCTCAAGGAAGAATGGAGGTTTGCCAGAATTCAAACAAATTGTACACTTTTAAATCCATAGAAAAAGCAGGATGGAAGATGCTATAGGGCAAATGCTGAATTGTATTTCTACCAGAATACAATAATAACATAGTTCTTTTTTGAGGCCCTTTGGTGGTTTTGATGTCATTCAGAGAACTGTATCACTTTTATCTAAGTTTCTTCCTGATGAAGCAGTGTCTTGGCTAAAATTTAACAACAAGTTCTATCTGTTGGCCAAGTTTGAAAACACACAATGTATTCCTGCTTTTTACATTGTGAGTGAAAGGAACAAAACAGCAATTTCCTAATTCTGAGAAATAAAATCATTTTTAAATTTGCAAATTTCAGGTTGACTTTAACTTAAAATTTCTGATGGACATTAAATCAAAACAAAATGCAGAAAATCCAAGGTCAAGTTAATCTCCAGGCTCTAAGCCTGAGTGTTTACATAACAGTACATCCTTGAAGGTGTGGTTTTCTAAATTGCAATGTTTATTTCACGTCAAATACCCATTTAACATTTTATTTTATGAGATGCAATTACCACCTGTTCAATCCTGTTCACACTCTGCAAAGTCTCTGCAATTATTTTCATCTTTAGACAAATTAACGTGAGGAGGCCTAAATAGGCATAGAAAAAACAGTATGAAAACACAGCACCGACTTTGCTTGCCTAGGCTATATAACAGTAAAAATTACCGTCAGATAGCAATTTTCAAAAGCGAAAATTGAGCACTTTGCAAATTTTCCTGGATAATCGCGTAACACTGCCATGTTAAGAAACATGTCCACTACAATTTTACGAAGTTGCATTGAGTGGACAGGTGGGGATTTCCTTCTAGAACTCTTTTTATGAAGGGTAGTTAAGAGGCTATCCTTTTAGGCCTAAAAGTGTTTGCGTTCTAATTTTCTGAATAATTTTCCTACCGGCATAAAAATATTTAATCCAAGACAAAAACTCAAAAGCAGGGTGATCAGGCTGTCTCTCTAACCTTTGTCAGCCTCAAATTCCAAGAACTGCCACATTGGTGCTCATATGATTAGGAAGGGGTCTTTTTGCCGGAAAATCGAGATTTTATGACTTGAGCAAAGTAAAGGGTTTTTGCAAATACTTTGCAAATTTTCCCAGGTATCCTACCTTGTCCGCCATGTTCGTTGCATCTTGAATTTTTGTTCCACCAAGTTAGACCGAGTGGACAGGACCAGTTTTGTGATTATGCATACTTGAAGAAATCTCTGTTTTCTGCTGATATTGAACCATTTTGGTAACAGCAACTGAGGCATTTCCCGAAGCTTCTTTGGTGAATCCTTGGAGATCTTCTGCTTGGGCGGCTTCGCCAACCTCCCATGAGACTGTTTTGATTTGGATCGAACGCAAATTTTGGCGCGCAGGCGGTGATCGGGTGCCAAAACCAGAGACGAGCACCCGGCGGCTTCGATCCGGCCCGCCATTATTTTCCTTTTGCGGAAAGTTCGCTCCCAGCCTCGTTTTGCATTTGATCTCTTTGAGCAGCGAGCAGCAGATACATTGCAAATGAAGATATTTTCTTTATGTTTGAACTCCGTAGAATTGGCCATTGCAGTCAGACTTTGCATGCCATCAACGATTATGGAGATACAGCTGGATTCCGAGCCACAAGTTTTGGATGTGTTTAGCCTGAACACACGAAAGTCCATTGCAGGCTTAAGAAATTCTACGACACGCGCCCTTTGTTTACTAAAATCTTGTACAGCCCCTTTAAAATAACTAAAATAAAAACGGAAATTTTAGCGGTTTGTTGCCAAATCTAATTTTACTGAATTATCAAACGGTAAAACATCCTCTTTGAGCCAACCAGAATTGAGATATCTCCCACTTTACGATTCATTCTAAGTTGATTCTACAGATTTCCCAGTCGCTTTTCTTTTCACACGCTAGGTTCTTTTCCTTTGGTATGATTAGTTGCTAATTGACGCAGCTTGTAACGTTGTTCAGACAAAAATATCCAAATTCAGTCTCAATCAGAACTGTGACTTAGTGACATTTGACAGCGTATTATTTGCTCATCCTCCTTAGTGATTGAACGAACGAACGGACGCTAGCTCATCTCGGAGTCACTCAGTCTCTTATTTCTTTCTATGCAGGTCATTTATGGAGTATAGGTTTCGAAATAGCAGGCCTCGAGCTCTAATTCATTATTTCTATGTTGGATGCTCTCTGTTTGCCGTGAATCGCAGGTGTATCCCGCCTTCGTGCACTGTCAGATTTCAACGATGTTCATAGTTTCCGATTTCTAAGTGTATTTTAAAGAATAGTTCTATCTCACCTGTTTGGGGAAAGCTAAGAATCCTGGTTTATGCTGGCTTTCTTCGTATCATTAGTTTATCCTTCTTAATAATTGAACGAACGCACGCTGGCTCATCTCGGAGTCACTCAGTCTCTCAATTCTATGCAGGTCATTCATAGAGCGTAAGTTTCGAAATGGCAGGCCTCTGGCTCTGATTCATTCATGTTGGATACTCCCTTTTTGCCCACTCGAAAAAGGCGGCTGTATATCGCCTGCGTTTGCTGTTAGATTTTGAGGATATTCATAGTTTTGGATTTTAAGTATTTCTTTCAAAGAACATTCCCCTATCACTAAAAATGTGTTTGTTGCTTGTGGTACCATTAACAATGAAACAAAAATATAATAGATAAATAATTGTAGGACCATAAAATAGCGTAGATGTATAAAACACGACGTTTCGAGCATGTACTCGTTATCAAGACGTTTCGAGCATGTATTCCCCTATCACCTTTTAGGGAAAAACTAGAAACGTGCTTGGTGCGTGCCAGCTTCACAGCCCCTGCAGAGGACTGGTCCAGCTCTGCCAGGGGCGCTCTCGGAATGCCGCTCAGGCCCCGTTTACATTGTTATTGTACAACTTTGGATTCGTAACGAAATTGCTACGGGTCAGTCTTGTGTTTACCCAAGTACCGTACACTTTCTGTTCCTATGATGGGTGAGTCAAAAAAGACAATCCTCGTTTGAAAGTCTACTGCTCCCTGGATATCAAGGTAATAATATTGGCAAGTATATCATTTAATGGTGGACATGTTCAAATAAATGCATATTTTACCAAACTGAAATCGGCCACTCCGTTTCGAAATTACGAGGGATTTTCTCAAAAAAGCCCCTTCAATAAACCTTCAAAAACAGCATAAAAACACGACCAGATTTTCCTCGTATTTCTGCCCTACAGCAATGGCTTTTACATGCTTTAGTACGTGTTATCTCTTTGGGAGGACGAAAGTGTCATCCCTGGGAGCGTAGCAACATTATTGCCGGCGATTTCATCCTCCCAAGAGGATAACACGTGATATAACGTGTTGAAGTCATTGCCGTAAGGCAGAAAATTTGATCGTGATTTTAGGCCTATTTTGAAGGTCTCTTAAAGGAGCTTTCTCAAGAAAATCCCTCGTAATTTCTGTACGGAGTGGTTGATTCCAGTCAGGTAAATTTTAAAATCGATTTAAACATATTAACCATTAAATAATATATTTGCCAGTATTATCGTCTTGATATCCAGGGAGCAGTGGCCTTGCAAATTTGGATTGTTTTTTTGACTCACCCGGTACGTGACAACTCTTTCCTGCTACCAACCCGAACCAATTTTACTGTTACAGTTTTAGAGTCACACTCTGGTGCGGTACGGTCTAACCAGGGAGTGGTCTAACCGCCTACCGTATATGCTATGATGAGCGTCCGTGGCGCTTATTTGATGTCCAAGTTTTAAAGGGGGTTTACAAGATTTTAGTAAACAAATGGCGCGAGTTATAGAATTTCTTAAGGGGGCGCTCATTCGAAAGTTTATGATATTGCCAATATTGTAAGAAAATTGTTGCATTGAAAGTAATCGAATGTAATGTTTTATCATTTCAAAATTCAAGAGTTACTGTTTGAACATTGAAATGAGAATCTACATTGGTAAAAGAGGGGAGGGGTGGGCATTCTTTCTAGAGGGGGCTCATTCGGTAGGGAGATTCTAAGATTTATTTTAGTCCATAACACTCAGGAAGGATCCAAAACAAGGCTGTGTTTGCTTTTTTGGGAATTCGTGGACATGAGGCTCTTGGCAGTCCTGTTGAGTTGAGTCGAGTCGAGTCAGTTCATGTGTTTGATATTCCACATACAGGCCACATACAAGCATACCTAATTACAAAAATATATAATTATTTAACAATAAATAAAATAAAACGACAATTGATAGATGAACAATCGATAAACTGAGTTAAATTATTTGTATCCACCAAATTGAGGTGCACATGGATGGGTCACGTGATTAGATTTCAGCGTATTTTCCCGCTCTTATTTGCTTATGTTCGTAATGGGCCTAGCCATGAAGCCAAAGCTACGAGCAGTGCAGAAAACTGTCGAGCATTGCCTTACCTGCCTCAAAGACATTTGGTATGTGACCCAGTTGGATGGTGGAAGATTTGAATAAAGTTTCTATGATGCCTGGTGGGTTTTTTTGTCTCTGTTGCGTCTTGTTCACTGCTTTCTTGGTCACCGTTTCCACCACAGCTTTGCTTCGGTTTCTTGTACTTATTGAGCCGGTGACTCATAACCCATTCATGTGCGCCTTTAAGTCCTAAGCACTTTGATAAACTGAATGGAAATGGGTAGCAGACAAAAGATCTAAGGAAACCTTTTACACCATTCTTTCTGGAATAACGATTTATTTCGCTTGTGCCGCAGTGCTTCATGACATATCATCATATATTCCTTAATACCAATTGCTACATTACCACAAATTTCGTGTTGTTTTTTAATGCATGATTAAACAAAATAAAGTTCTGCAGTGGACTCAGATTTTTTGACCCCACTGTAGATTGCTTTAAAAATCATTTGCAAGGTTTTTGGAGAAGTCTTTTTGACACAGTGGATACATTTTCTTAACTAACGTAGTACTGAGTTCGTGGTGACGAAAAACAACTTCAAATTAGTATTTTCATTTGGTTTTGATTTTAAAACATGTTTAAGGTTTTACAAAATCCTAACCTAAGAAGAATATCTTTAAATATATTGAGATATGAAGCTGAGAAATAAAGTAAACATTGGAGCAATTTTTTATTTTCAAGTTGGTTATTTTAAGATAGTTTGAAATTGGCAAACATTCTAAAGGACGGTTGCAACTCATAGCCCTAACATTAGAGATGGATAATGAAAATATTTAGAATTTAAAGCTAAGCTTAGGCGTTCCGCATTTCAGCTGGAAAGTTTAAGAGTGCAAAATTCAGTATATATTGAGAGAAACTTCTTATGGAGTTAATTACCATAATCTGAAATGAAGAAAATGCTGCATACCACGTTTTAAGTTTGTAAATAAAGTTTTAAAAGCTTTCCTGATTTCTACAGTTCAGATTTTGTATCTAAATTCCTCGTTATAAAAACGTGATTTTAGCAGTATAAGCGTCTGATCTTTACGAACGATCGTGTAAATGATTGTTTCACTATTCTTTTGAATGAAAGTAATTCCAAGTTTTCTTCTCGAAAGTTATCAAAACATTTGTTTTATATCGATTCGTTTATTCTCATAAACGGAGATGACGAATCACGAATATTTCCCCGCCAAAGGAATTTGATTTGAGGTCTGGGTTGGAGAGTAAGTCTTCCTTTAGCTACAAGGCTCGATCTTATGTTACTTTGATCTCATTAGCATAGACTGACTGCATAAAAATTTGATAAAAGGATGACATTTATAATTTTGGTTTCAGACGTTCCACAAGGCTCGATTTTAAGCCATTTGTTTGTTATCTGGACAAAAAATCCCAGATCAAAATTTGCAAAATCCCCTGCACAAGCTTTTTTTCGCACGTTCCACGACTCAATCTTATCCCTATCTTTTGTTATCTTGAAACAAGATCCCTTTTTGCAGTTGCAAAATCTAAACCTTGAGATTTCATAGATGATAAAACTATTCGAAGAGATATTTCAAGATGTTCTTCTACATTTTGATAAAATCTTTATCCTCAAATAATTCTTTGCGGCGTACCGACGCACTTTAGTTGCTCTAAAAAAGTAAACAAGCTAATAGGAAAGCCCACCCTACATATTATGAAGCAGATTTGCAAATTATGTATGATAAATACTAGACAAGATAGACAGGTGAACTGGCTTTGCTATCTCTCAGGCTTTTGGTAAAATCAGACAAAACAACCTCACGACATCTATTCAGGCTGTGTCTCGCCGTTAGTCTGGAAAATGGCGAAAGAGATGCTATCGAGGAAGCTAAATCCTTAGAGGAATCTACAGTTTTAAGCTGTATTCACATTTGAAGCGGCATGATGAGACACGGCCCAAATAAGTATGCCCAATTAAGGCTTGTGTGTCATCAAATACGTGCCTTACCTGGCAGCATGAAGTAACATGCTTCAAATGGGAATTCCGCTTTAGGCCCCCGGCCATAAAAACTCATTTTTGCTTTAGGCCCCCGGCAAATTTTGTAGCAACAACTTCTGTTTTTGTTTATTGACACGCCATTTGAAAACGATTAGCAAAAACAGACGAAGAAAATTATCTGAAGCCACAAATCAAAACAATCAAAGGCGCAAAAGATGCCCGCAACCAGTATGGCTGTCTGTCTCGATGTTTTTTTTTTCATTACTTTATTTTAAGTAGGCTGGAAAGATTTTTAGCTATATTGCAGCTAATTTAGGCCTACTGTGCATGCCGCATCAAGGCATGGGACCCCTATTTTAACGTCCCTTCCGAAGGACGGCGAAGTGAGTTGCTAGGTCAGACATCTGGAAGGTCACCCATCCAGATTTTGACCTCACGCGACCAAGCTTAATTTCAGTTACCTAGCGGAAACTGTATAAGCCGCTCGGCCACTCACCCTACAAATGTGCAGGCGAAAAAGGATTGTTAAGAAAATGCAGGAGTATACATCGAAGGAAGAAGGATAGATCTAAGCATCTGCTTCAGGCTTTTTACTTATTTGATATTCTTTCCTTTGCCTGCCAATCGCTAATTGTTTTGAATTGGTGTGTCAATCGAAAGAAACTAACGTTATTGTTACAAAATCCAACACTTCTATCCGTAGCACTTTCGTACAGATTAAACCAAAGTTGTACCGGACCATTCTAAACGGACTCTTAGAGCCACAACTTTCAGAGCCCTTAGGCTAAGGATGTTGTATGATATTTATCACAGCTTCATTAAATTAAGAAAGAAAGATGTTACAAACTCCTAGGGTCTCGAAAATGCAATTTGTTCGTATTTGACTCAAAAAAGTTACAAAAGACAATATTTAAGCACCTTACAAAGTTTAAAGTATTTTTTTATGCTTTCCGGCTTTTGTTACTTTAAATGCTTTTCTGTTTGATCTGCAAAGTGTTGACTGGGAAATAGCTACGTCCACCGCCTGGGATGATCCCAATGTAATGGCAAATAATTTTTACGATCTTTTTCACTCAATCTTAGATGTGCACGCACCGTTAAAAACACGGAAAAACATGACGAGGCATGCACCCTCCCCCTGGATAACTCCCCATATCAAGAACTTGATACGCGAGAGAGACCGGGCTAAGAAAAGAGCTGAAAAAGAAAGATTAATATGGCCTGAGTACAAACGCCTAAGAAATAGGGTGACCAGTGAACTCCGAAGAGCTGTCGAGGGCTACTATAGAAACTTGATAGATGAGAATTCCAATAACCCCAAGGAGATGTGGAAAACGATTAACAAAGTCTTAAACAAAAATCAGTGTTCCACGACTCCCAGATCCGTTATGTACGAGGGTCGACTAGTTGAGAAGCAAAAGGAAATTGCAGAAGCCTTCAACAACCACTTTACTACCATAGGCCCAAAACTCGCGGAAAAAATTGAAACTAAAGAATCCGATGACCCACTAAAATACTTAATTGATGAAGGACCATCCACGGATCCTTGTTTCGAATTTCAGCCGGTTGATCCAAACACTATAGAAAAAGAAATCAAAAAGCTGAAATGCTCCAAATCCGCGGGCTATGATAAAGTTTCTGTAAAGTTAGTAAAAGATGCAGCTGGAATTTTA
>REGM01000090.1:108628-146836 GCA_004194415.1 Aurelia aurita | reverse complement strand
AATTGGCGTAAAAAGGTCGGTGTAAAATTCAGTGACATATTTCTTTGAATCGAATGGCTTGAAAGAAACTTTAATTACTTTGCTATAACTCTACCGTTGGACTTTCCAGAAATCTTGAATATTTTCGAAATTACAGCGTATTTCATATTTCAACTCATTTGAGGATGTGACGTCATCAAATTTCTAAATCGCAAACCAGAAGAGTGAAATATTTTTGCTTGATACCATATTGTAGACATTCATAAACTATGTTTTTCTGGAAAATTATTCGATGTTTCCTCAAAAAGTTTAGAAATTACGATGGTTTTAAGTTTTTTTCCAAATTTTTCTTCAATTCCTAAAAAGGAAGAAAAGTCCTCTAACTCTGAAAATATTGAAGATTTCTGAAAAGTCCAATGGTAGAATTATTACAAAGTAGCTAAAGTTTCTTTCAAGCCATTTCATTCAAAGAAATAGGTCACAGAATTTTACACCGACCTTTTTAAAGATTTGGAACCTATGCTGTCTGCAATATGGTAGCAAGCAAAAGCCTGTAGCTTTTATTGTTTACGATTTAGCAATTTGATGACGTCACAATTTCAAAACTATCAGAAATATTAAAAAACTCTGTAATTCTGAAAATAATAATGATTTCAAAAATGCTCTCTCTGGGATTATGGCAAATTACGTATAGTTCCATTCGAGTAATTCAATTGAAAGAAATGGGGAATAACATCTTACATGATTGATTTTAAAGTTTTGCAAAGATTCGACGCCAATGCTTACTTCAACAATATGAAAGAAGCTATATTCTTTTTAATTAACACGTAATCAAAGCATGTAAAACCAATGCTAAACAAAAGAAATGCTTCTTGAATTAGCGCATAATTCAGGTTGAGCTCATGCAACGTTAATTTCCTACATTAGGGTAAGCCGTTTTGCCCAAAGCCGAATCTTTCCCTACTGGACAGCTGAGCGAAATAGGTGCTCGTGTTGAAAGACTAACTGGATCGTGATGCTTCCAATGCTTGATTGCTTTTCGAAGCCTTTCAACTGTAAGATTTCACCCCGTTTTTCTTGTAGGTCTACATGAAATCTGTCAGACTGGAATGGGTCCTCGGAAATATAATCCAGGTATAAGATTTTCATTTGATTATGTTACTTGTCACTGCTTTTGAGATATCATAAATCATTCTTATAATATTGCAGTAATTTAGGTAGCGTAATTAGTATAGTATGTGTTTAAGTTTTCATGGAAATGTCAAGCTGGAAATTGCATTCCATGAGAACAACCAGCTGCCTTCTATAAGCCTTTCGGGGATTCTTTGAAAACAATTTCCTTTCTCATTTAATTGTTATATTTTGACTAATTTTCACGAACTTCTCTTCTTTAGCATTTCTTCTAATTGCTTTTTTTTTTACGAGAATTCAATATCAAAGAAATAACAGAGAAATGTCTAATTTGATTTCAAAGCTTCCTTTCTCTAAAGGGTGTCCCAACATACCGGGTGACCCTAAAAAAAAGACGGAAAAAATCACCAAGATTTCATTATTTTACCGATTTTGAAAAATTTGATTTCGTTCATTTGAGGCCCCGTTCACACTGCTCCGTATTCATATGAAAACGGATAAAAAAGTATCCGTTTTTACCTTGCGTTCACACTGCTCCACCCTGAAAACGGAGACTTTTGAAAACGCAATTTGAAAACGGATACTTTTGAAAACGGAGACTTTTGAAAACGCAAAAACGCAGTGTGAACACCGACAACGCAAAAACGGATACTTTTGAAAACGCTAGCAACTACAACAACACAACAAAATGCTTAGCACGTGCCAATTTCGACAAGTTCTCAACATTGCTGAGTCACTCAAGGCTAATCTAATGCTTGGAGAAATCTTTGAAAACTTTGTCACCAATTTTCAGGGCTGTAAACGTTGGTCTTGTTTTGATAGCGTTTTCTTTTTTATCCGGAGCAGTGTGAACGCTTCATCGTTTTCGCAGCGGGTAAAACGAATCAGAATGAAAACGGATAAAAATGAATACGGAGCAATGTGAACATAGCCCTAATCAAGAATATCTTTAGCCGGCGTCACAGACCATAACGAGGGGGAGTTATTGTCTGTGTGATGGACTCACTTTTGTTATCCCAGTTTCACAAAGATCTTGTGAAATCTTTTATTCAAATAATGATATTGGTTTGTCTAGCTCTTTGTTTGTTTAATTATGCTGAATTCGTTAGGACAGCAAAAGTGAGTCCATCACACATACCATAACTTCCCCTCGTTATGGTCTGTAACGCAGACTAGAACCAATTTAATTTGAGAGAGATTACAGAGTCCAAGAATGACTTTGCTGGTTTCAAGGCATCCTCTGAATAGCAAGCATTGATGATCAAATCGGAATTTTTTGTCCTTTTGCGCTCTTCACTGTGGCTGCTTTTGTCCACAAAAAAGACTTCACCATGTAGGACTCGAAATTTTACCGTATATGAAATTGAAAGTTAGCTACAGATACGACTATTTTGTAAAATACGATGGTTTTTCAAGCTATGATTTCATGGTCTCCTTCCCCAGGAATAAAATAACACTGAACTGTGAAAGTAACTTGGCCTTTAAACATAAGTCCACAAAAAGAAATTTTAAGATTCGTAAATCGCATGCAGATTTTGTTGTTTTTTCGCTAATTGTTGGGTCTCCTGGTCTTTTTCTAACATTTTAAAATATCTTTTAATTTAGGCAAGGGAAATGTTAAAGGAAGCTCTTGAAAAATACGGTGATTTTGCGAAGGTAAGATATTAAATTTAAAATAAGGTTCTAATTTGCAAAGGTTCACGATGCAAGAAGTGAACTTTGGCCAAGGACCAATGTCGGGCACAAAGACTTTGCCGCTGTAGTTCCTCGCAGAGTATCCTGTTTTCGAAGAAATCGCTGATACAGAAACCCAGTCATACATCAACTAAAACATAGGTGATTGGAATGAATCAAAGTTTGATTGAGAGCCGAAAGGCTGAAGTATTTTTGTGACTTTTTGTTATATGTGAGCATTGGAAATATAGGTAAAAGTTAATTTAAAAAAAAATCCGTAACTTCGAAATGCGTGAAAAAGAGGCCTAAAACCTTCGATAAAAATAATAAACATTCTCCTCACTCAAACATATTTCGTTCCCGTCAAGAGTTAAGAATCAAATCTTTATAAAAGCAATAACGTATGATCTGATACTTTTGTAAAAATCTTTTTTTTAAGCCTGAGGGAAATGAAATGTATTTGCATGTTGCTCAGTGAGGAGATTACTTATCCCTTTTTCACGCATTTCGAAGTAAAGGAATTTTCATAAATCCAATTTGCCTATATTTACAATGCTCAGAAAAATTGAAGAAAAATCACCAAAAATACTTCAGCCTTTCGGCGATCAAGCCAACTTTGATTCATTCTAATACCTCAAGTATACTCCGCATAACGAATTTTGAAGATCTTTTCGGTTCACCCGGTACAACACATACCACTTGAGAACAAGCTTCCCGGTTTAACGCACTAAATTTCTAACCCATTTACAACAAATTATTTATATACTCTACCGGGTGCGCCAAAAAGAACTATCCACTTTTGATAAACCACGATAAATCGTATACTGGACCGATTATGAAGATTTATGACTTAATCTTTAGCTAGAATCTAGAATTAGATTCTAGTATTTTTTCTAAATCTTTAGTCTTCTGTTTCTTGAGCTATGAGCGAGTTTCTTAAAATTTTTGTTCCCGAAAACTCTGAAAACGATCAAAAAACGTCGATCAGATTTTGTAAAGACTCGACGTGAATGGACAAAGAAAACTTTTTCCTGGTGATTTGGGAATTTAGAAATCGATTATTTACAATTTGCTACACGAGCGTTTGCTCAATGTTGGGAGAATTGCAACATTACTTTCAATCATACAAATAAATGTCGTTCTCTTTGTAATTTCATTGATTTTATACTTTCGTGCAGGTAGTAGGGTAGGCACTGTGTTCCTGTGTCAAGGAAGTTAAAAGACAAACAGTAAATCGCCATGAGGTCGAGCAAGCATGGACTCTCGTTGAGTTGTCATGCGGGCAACGGCTTGGCTTGGCGCGACATTGCAACTACTCCAGAATTTTGCAACAGGGCGGTTGTTGAACTACACTCGTGCTGCACAATGTAACTAATCGATTTTTAAATCCCCAAGTCACCATGAAAAGGTTCCCCCTTTGTCCATTCATGTCGACTCTTTAGAAAATTTGATCGACGATTTTTGATCGTCTTCAGTGTTTGCAAGACCGAAAATTTTAAGAAACTCGCTTATAACTCCAGAAGCAGAAGAATAAAAATTTTACAAAAAATCACAGAGTCTAATTCTGGATTTTAGCTAAAGATTAAGTCATAAATCTGCAAAATCGGTGTACTGTACGATTTACCGTGGCCTGTCAAAAGTGGATAGTTTTTTTTGGCGCACCCGGTACTGCCTCGGTTTAACAAACTCCCGATATAGCGAACATCTCCGTAGAACTGTCTAAGTCTCAGTTCCTTTGAATGAAATTCTTATTAATCCTCTCGGCATAACGAAATCCTGATACAGCGAACTTTTTATGTTTCCCTTCAGAGTTCGTTATACCGAGATTCACTGTGATTTGAGTGACATCCCGCCGAGGACTGAACTTAATTTTGAAAATTTTAATATAACTTACAATGATTTTTATTTTTTGCTGTCAAATGAAGAGTTTCCAGATTAGAGGCATGAGAGATACTGCATGCCATTCATTATGAAATGCTGCTATCAGTTACACAATTTTCCCTACTTGTCCACACTTTTTATGGCATCAGTTAGATTGTGAAATACTGCGAGAAGATATGTTTCTCTTTATTCTGTGTTGTCATTCGCTATCATGTTGTCCTTTCTCGCTGGAATTATTGAAGAAGAAAGGAAGAACGAATTTAATTTTTAATAAGGGTATAACTGGTCAGTGTGGTGATTTTGCAATATGCGAGGTATTATTGCGCAGCAAAATGTCCATTAAGGGGTGCTTATGTTCTTCTTTCAAGCGAAATTAGGGGTTTATGGAAGAAAAAGCTGATTTGAGGTTGGGCTGTTAAGAGGTTAGGCCGTCGTACGAAGTAATGTGCCCTTCAAGAAATATTAAAGGCTAATCCATCTGCTGTTAGATGCTTCAGTTATTATTGTATGCAACTACTTCCTTCAACGATAGAAAGTTGTGAATTTTAACAAGAGCCTCTATCCTAGATTCTCATTTTGATTTATTTATCTGTAGTTATGGATGATGAAAGGCCAGATTGAAGAGGAGCAGGGGAACAGAGAAGGCGCAAGAGAGGCCTACAAAACTGGTGTTAGTATTTATTCTACAAATGTAGTCTATTTTTTGTACAATCTTTTGACACAGCACAGGCTCTGAATCTTGGATAATAGAACTTCTGGCTGAAAGAAAATAGGGAGAACAATAGGAAAGGGAGATTTTGGCCGTTTTTACCGCTCTACGCAAAATAGAAAACTACCGAAGGGAAATGAAGATTCTCGAAAAAAGTTTCACGCACTTCTTCCTAATACTTTGGTAAATACTTGTTCATGGGGGCTAAGGATTATCACAAAACTTGGAGGGATAACAATTTCTTGAATTGGCTTTTTTTGGTTTGCTTACTTGAATGTTTAAAGCACTTCTGGGACACACAAAACCACTCACGTTGGCTTCAAAAGATACCATATTTAGTGCATGATCCACTACTTTTTCGTTTGGATCTAACATAAATACATTCGGAGCCATCCGTGAATAAATGATGAGGAGCAAGAACAAATTTCAACTACTCATGCCTTCCAGGCCAACTGATTTTTATACGGTAGATTGCTGTCTTTTCCCATAAAACTCCTTTCATTAATTAATTTAATTAAATCGATCGTTCTTAGATGTAATAGATAAATTTAGTTTTCCAGCAGCGTTTCTCGTTAATCGTCTGATGTCTGCAGTGTTTCAAATATTCCTAAAATTTGTTTCTTTCAGGTCAAAAAATGCCCAACGTCTATTCCACTATGGTTATTGCAAGCAAATCTTGAAATCCAGGGAGGTAGGCTTGATTTGTTTTTCTTTTCCATTTTGGAATTTTACCTATGTGCAATGACTGCAATGGATTTATTGGACTTAGCTGAGCAGACACAGCAACAAAACAACACATCGTACTGTAGAAATTGCCGCTCTCATGATTAATGTCTTGAATAGCGCCTGCTTTGCTAGAAGCCTATCCTTAGACTTATGATTATCGTCCTAGTCATCGCTACTGCCACCTTAACTACTGCCACCTCATTATGATTATGGACAGGCCTTTAAACTGCGAGGGATAAAAGGGAAGAAGAGGGTCTTTAGGAATGAGCTGAGCTACATTTCAAAATTCTACATACCTAATTTGAGGTATCTAGCTTTTATTGAAAACTTTGACTCATTCCTATGAAAAATGTACCGTGTGAGTAAAAAATTGTGCATATTTTGGAAAATTGTAGAAATCAATCTGATAGGCCAATTTAAAAGATTCTTGCTTCGATCTATCGATCAAAGTTTGACTTAATTTTAGAGACCACGTTTAGATATCCTTGTTAGCATTTAAATGTCTTGAAGGTAATCGTAATGTGATATCGGTTTTAAAGCTTTTGCTAGGCCTATACAAAAGGCTGGCCAGCGTTTTACCTACAAGGGAGTCCGTAATTTTTTTATTTTATGCCTGCTCATGTATGCTTTGATTCGATTAGATCAGATTTATATGCCAATTTCCTAATATCAAATTGTTAATGATGCCTTCATTTCGTTTCGCACAGGCCATGTGACAAAGGCTCGGTCAGTCCTTGAGCAAGCAAGACACAGAAACCCACGTCATGCAGAGTTATGGTACGTCTACTTTGTCGCTTACAAGTATACCGAGTAGAAAAAAAACTGTAAAATTTTGTATCACGAAAGGTTTATTATGCTATGCTACTTACCGATAAATTATGCATGGAATTTTTTAAAGGGAAACATTTATTACAGAGCTATTGCAATGGATTGAATTTGTTAGAATTTCTGCTTGTACAAGATAACTGATTTTAAAGCATACTCCGAAGTCACATAAGTGACACTAAAAAGTTCTCTAAATCAAACATGATCAAAGTTTTAGTGATGTTCATAAAGTTACAATTTTCTTGGGTCACGCCGTACATTAGCAAATCCCAAATGTGATTTCGTAATTTCTATCTGCTGAAATAAGATAAGAAAGATTTATCTTTGAAATCAAATTAGTCCTGGACACTAAAAAGTTCTCTGAATAGTAGTCAAACATGATCAAAGTTTTAGTGATTGTTCACAAAGTTACAATTTTCTTGGGTCATGCGGTACATTAACGAATCCCAAAAGATTAACAACATTGATTTTGTATGTTAGCTTGAAAGGTAAATATCTGATTGTTTGAATAAATATTGATTTTGTCTAAGCTCTAATCCGCCACTTGGGTATATTTAGTTATCTGAACATGTGTCGTTTTAATCAATTTTTTTCTTTGTTTAACAATAGGACTAAATTTTTTTCGGAACAATTTTGCTGCCTAGAAACGAACAAAGCAAACGCGTTTCCCGCCAAAGCTGATGCTTTATGTAGATAGACGTCACGCTATTGACCTCAGTTGATATTGCGTGTTTATTTTGATCTTATTTTTGTTTTGTTTTCGATATTTTTAAAATTTGATTGATAGCCTTGTCTGATATCTTAATATTGAAACACCAGCAAGGTCTAAACCGCCAATGTAAGCTGAAGAGTATCAAAATACAATTTCGATAATCTTTTATTGTTAAGTTCATGAATAAAAGTAGACCTTTAAAATTTTGAATACCAATTGCTGAAATATTTGTTTTGCCTCACTTTGGCTAGACTTGGCTTGTCCCAACCTCGTCCCCAGGGTATTTTGTCATGTGACAGGGTTATGAAAGACCATGGGGATTATGTTGGGCTATCCTTTATCTGACTTGCTTCGGCTTGGCTTAACTTGACAGCGCTCTTTTTCACTTCTGTGACTTAACTAAGATATATTTGACTTAGTTAAGATATGTTCGACTCGACTTGACTCGGCTTGACTCGACTTGACTCGACTTGACTCGACTTGACTCGACTTGACTCGACTTGACTCGACTTGACTCAACTTGACTCAACTTGACTCGACTTGACTCAACTTGACTGCAACTCTCTTAGCTCGAATGATGACATTTGATTTATTCCCTTTTGTCTCAATAGGCTTGAGGCAGTTCGCATTGAGAATCGCTGTGGTAACAAAGAATTTGCGAAATCCCTTATGGCCAAAGGTATATCATAGCTTACGTTGACTCCTATGGACGAAAGTTTTTTTTTCTTATTTTGTTTACTCCATAGATTAATGTTGTCAATTTCTTTGCTGATTTATTCTTCGTAAAATTTCTTTCATTGCTTAATGCCACATAATTTTCACTACAGCCATGCAAGACTGTGCAGCATCTGGTCTTCTCTGGTCCGAGGCTATTTTCATGGAATCGAGACCACAAAGAAAAACAAAGAGCGTTGATGCTTTAAAGAAGTGCGAGCACGACCCCCATGTTTTACTTGCTGTCTCAAAGTAAGTAGCTCAATTAGTTTCGTTTTGTAGAAAAAACTAAAGATTTCGAAAACTGAAAAAATACCGGGTGAGTCAGAAAAAACGTGGGATGTTTGCCAATTTTTATTGATGGAGTTTAATTCGCAAATTCGTTTCTTTAAATTTTATTGTATAGAAGAAAAGCTAACTTAGATATGAAAATTGTTTTGGTCGAAATCGGTCTTTTTGTTCCAGAATTACGAGCGATTTTAGTAAAATGGTGTTTCGCAAGATTGCTAAAATAGGCCTTCAATTAGATTTATGGTCATCCACGCGTGATCTTCAAAACCATGACAAACATATTGTTTCTCTACCAAAAAATTGAAACAAGGCATGCATTGAGTTGGAGCAAAAAAGGTAAAACTAATGTTACTTATGTTGTATCCCTTGGGGACTAATCATTTAATTGTCATTGTTAGCAAGCTGAAAGTTCTTTTACTAGCGATACTTTTCACTAAAATGGCTATATCACAAAATCGCAAATAAATGAGGAAAGAAATCCCCGATTGTAACCAACTAAATTTCTATAACTTATTCAATCTTTCTGCTACAATATAAAACCTCAACATTCCCGATTTGACTTGTTTTTCATCAGAATATGGCTTGCTAAACGCCCCACGTTTTTTCTGACTCACCCGGTGGTTGTTTTCAACTTCAAGGTTTTTCTAACTTGTATCACCCAAATCACTAAAGTTGATCAATGCTGCGAGACCCAATGGTCGAGAAAGTTTGGGAGCAAGGTAGGACGACTCCCAGAACATTTTTACGATTGTTGTTAGGCCACAGGAAATTTTTATTTGTTTAAAAAGATTTATTTCATCACTGATAAAAACCATAAAAACGATGTTAAAAGTCATACAAACGAAGCAGGGCAATAGTTTTTTGCGCTGTTTTTGCAGTGAAAGAAATTCTCGTTAATTTCCTTGATGTGGACTATGATTTGCAGTCAAGCAAATTTATTTTGAGCAAATTTGACCGCAGGAAATGTTTACATTGAATGCGTGCTCCAAGGAAGCAAAACATCTTGTCAACCACAAGTTGGACCCTTTCAAATGGCTAGACCCTCTCAAATTATTTCAGAAAGAGATTCCATGCAAAGCGCTTTTGAGTGCCGTGATCAATTTGAATGAAGATGACCCAATTTTACAGTGAAAACCCGCATATAAGAACCGCAACTTTTAAGAACCAGTAGGCTAATATTTTGGAGGAGAATTTTCTGAACTTTGTGAAAATCGCAGATGTTTGAAAATGCTATATGCACGAAGCATGTAATTTACATGCGAGTTACGAGGAAATTCTGTTTGCTTTAAGCCATGCTTTCTTAAAAAAGAGCAGAATCATAATGACTATGGGAGAATAAGGATAGACGAAATCACCCTTATCGAATGAGTAGACTTGTTTTCACACACCGGGTAGATTTTATTGAAAATGTTTATAGAATTTTACAGACAATCAAGGGAAAAGTAATTTCACGATTAGTAACAGAATCGAATTTAGCTCAAAAAGCTTTTGTAGGTCACTTTTATATTCTAGCTTCAATCTTAAACCAACATAATTACACAAATGCTAGTTGAAATTAATGCAAGCTGCAGTTTAATCCCATCAAACTCAGGCAATTTCCATGAATTTGTAGTGTAGACAACTAACTCTTAACTGTGTTAAAATTCAATGCAAAATTATGTTTGTATTTTTAGTAATTGATCGATAAACTAATGAACTATGTCTCTTAATCGTTAATCGTCCGTTCTTCGCACAAATAGCTAATCCCATCAAAGAACATATTTCCTTTATAAATTGTATAGCCAAGACGACATATTTTCACTTTCCTAGACAATCTAAGCAACGTGTTCGTATTACATTTGTTAATCAAAGAATCGCCGTTTCCCTTCGAGAGAGCTGTTCAAGGCTGTGTTAATATATCCTTGTCATTTGTGTTACGTGTGTTTTGAATGTTGTACCGGGTGTCCCAAAAAAGTACTTCTGTTTAGAAAATCATGAAAACTCCAATACCAAACCTATGATAAAATTGTCTTTTTGATCTGTTTTGTCATTGACCAAAAAATATTAAAGATGATAAAATGTTTGTTTCAAAACTTAAAGGTTGAAAAATTACACGTTGAAAAACTTTATTTTGAGATATCCTTTTTAAGAAATATTGTCAATCTTGCCTAAGAGCCAAAATTGTCAGATTTTTTATTATCCTTGAAGTCTCTAATGATAATGTGCGTTTCTTTCTGCCATTCATGACCAAATTAAAAACTTAATATACACAAAGAAATTGATTTGGTAGTCATCAGCTCTTTTTTGCAATATGATTCAAAACCAGGCAGCCATAAAAAGAGCAAAACTTGCCAAGTTCTAAACCAATTACAAGATCAGCGATATCTAGGAAAATAATTTAGTCCTTGATCTACTTGCCAAAAAAATAAATTTTAAGATCGGCTTTGTAATCAAATTTTGGTGATTTTTCAAACAGGAGTACTTTTTTGGGACACCCGGTAGAACACACTAAGGCCGTAGGTGGGTTAAGGAGTAGGTTAAGCTGGGTTTTCTGGTCCATGTCCCTTCAAAGCACTAAGTAGTACAGGGTGTCCCAGAAAAATAGTTCGACGTTTGATTGAATATTAAAAAGTAACGATATAATGAACGAGCTCCATGGTAAGATAACCCTGTCTCCAAGACTTTGAATTTATTTTAGAAACTATACGATCTTGCAAATCCGATGAATATTCACTGAGTTATGAGTTTTTGAAGTTCAAGTTTGTGCGAAAGCTGTGACCAAAGGCTTCTCGATGGCATTTATAGTGAAAATTGCATCGGGCTATCTTTTGTTTTGTTTCTCGTTTATTTCGGAACAAGCCAATGGGAGCTGGAAAGAACTGCCGATAAGCTGATATTTTCTAAAATTTATTCAAGCGTATGAATGCTTTGACGAATTCCGTTCTATTTCAGTTCAATGTATTTTTGGATACTTGCATTTTTCAGCAAATGTTGACAATGGTTACGGGAATAATATTGCTTTTGAATTCCTTTTTGGTATGACATTGGATAACCTTTTGTCTCGATTTTTTTAGATTTTTTGCATATCGACTCATTTAGGGGTCTCTGGTTTCAGTTGTCGCACAAACTTGATTGTTAAAAGCTCGTAACTCGGTGGATTTTCAGTGGATTTTAAAGATTCTGGTGTCTAAAATTAGTTCAAGGTCCCAGGGACAGGGCTATGTTGCCAAGAAACCCATTCATTTTATCGTTATTTTTTAGTATTTAATCGAACGTCGAACAATTTTTTTGGAACAGCCTGATGGTGAATTGGATTAAACTCCTTTCCCATTAATCGCCACAGTAGCGCAGAGCTTCAAAATTTTAGATTTAGGCCATGTTGTTTTTCCTATTGTATTACTCGTCCTCCAAACAATGGAGAAGGTAATATTGTCTAAAGCGTTATTTCTGAGCATAGTTCATGGACTGCAGATTCGGAATCTGCTTGATCGATTAAGCTAAAATAAAGGAAAAATTGAAGCTGTAATGATTCTATCCACATCAGTTCTCAAAATGACAGTTATTGGCGTCATCCAGAATGACAATTCCGGTCAAATCTCGATGGTTGATTTAACAGAAATTAAGCATGAAATCACTCAGAGTGGCATAATGGATCTCCGTCACGTCACTCTGCCACGCGCTTTTCCCTCGATGTATCACGATTGAAATTAAAATTAGGAAAAATACTCGATGTATCATCGGAAAATCTAATTTTTAATTCAGAGTTTCCTAAAGCCCGTGATGAAATCAAAGGGAAGGCAAGTTGCTAGGTACTTAGAAGAGAAATTCCCTGTCTAATGCAAGTACCGATGGCCCAGAAACTTGATACATTAAAAAATGCCAGCAGACTGAGAAACCCTGACATTTACTTTCGAGTTCCTCTACTGAAAACGAATAGATTTGCAATGGAGAAATTTTTGAATCAAAATGCTACCGTTTGCTAGACCAATTTTTTTAAGATGATACCCTTGGCTAGACTAACCTCCAGACCAACAGTGCAAACATTTGGCGTTTTCTAGATAAAAATCATCAAAATTGGGCCTTTTCTAGACCGAAATTCGGCGTTTTCTGGATACAAATTACCTAAACCTGACCTTCACCAGACCAAAATTGCCAAAGAGTATACACTTGAGGGCGGCACATCCCTAGCTACCTTTACTATCGAAGAATCACGCTCCCCTCGTGGTTTACGGCACACATTTTAATCGACTGCGTATTGATTTTCAGGCTTTTCTGGAGTGAGAGGAAACTTAATAAAACAAGAGACTGGTTGAACCGAACGGTGAAAATTGATCCAGATCTTGGTGATGCTTGGGCCTACTTTTACAAATTTGAGTTGCAACATGGAACCGAGGTTAGTTGTGTTTTATTCGAAGAAGCTTAGGCCACCCGAAAAGTTTGCACCAAAGTGTGTCTGTACCATTCGAAATGCTTGCTGCATGTGATCTTATTGGAAGCAGTAAAACTGAACATAGAAATTTTGACGATGAAACTTTCCAAGTTCAGGTTTTTTTCAAGTTTCAGAGGTGTCCCTGTGTCCCCCCAGGTAAACATTGTTATTATTATTATTATTATTATTATTATTATTGTTATTGTTATTATTATTATTATTATTATTATTATTATTATTATTATTATTATTGTTTTTATTATTATTATTATTATTATTATTATTATTATTATTATTATTATTATTATTATTATTATTATTATTATTATTATTATTATTATTATTATTATTATAGCCATTTTTTCGAAGAATAACACGGGGGCAACTTTTCGATTACCATCAAAATTATCGATAAAGCAGAGGATGTTTACTCACTCCGAAGAAAGGAGTTATTTTGGCAATACAAACTTGGAACTTTCGCGCCTGCGGGCCTAAATGAGAGGGCAGCAGATATTGAGCTCGATATGTTTGCTTGTGGGTTGGCATGAATTCTGCCATTACACTTAGGAGTCTGGGTCTACTTGGGCGGGACACTCCAGTCTTTGATTTTGTGTTTTTTGCACATGGTGGTACGGTGGAATCCCCTATCTTGCCATCCGGGATTTAGCAGTGGCTGAAATAGTTTTTAGCCGGTTTGCAAACCCTTTTTAGGGTCATCGAGTGGATGTTTTTCCTAGTAGTTCTGAGCTCCGATGAAATGAGAGTGGAGCTTCCAGTCCCAAGGGTATCCATTGGAAAGGGAAAAAGAAGGGAAAGGGGGAATTAAACTTTGAAAGGATTTCTAATTTTCGGAACGGGTTCCCAATATTCTATTGTCCTATAAATCGTTGGAGGGTCATCGAGTTGACGTTTTTCTCAGTAGTCTTATTGTTTGATGTTGTTTCCTTTGTTGTATCCACTGTTATTTTAAGTAAAGACATTTTTGTAAACAGTATTGTAATGTAAATTAGGTATTTTCGTATTTATACTCGCTCGGCTGTCCCAGTTTTAGTTAAACTGACGACGATTTTATCGAAACGTTTTTATCCGAACAGTTGTGTTTTTCTATTTTATTTTCTGTTTGTTTCTGATGGTGGTTTTAGTTTAAATATTATTATTATTATTATTATTATTATTATTATTATTATTATTATTATTATTATTATTATTATTATTATTATTATTATTATTATTATTATTATTATTATTATTGCTGCAAAGCGCATGCGTAGCAGCTTTCTAGACAGGATTAATAAAAAATTTACAGGCAACCGTGTTACCGGATGTAAACTTAAGAACAAAAGGACAATAGGCAGATTGTGGAAAGAAAAAGTGAATCACCCGTTGTGGTGATAAACAGTGAATTGCCCGTTGTAGCAACAAAAGCTACTACTGCAAAACCACCGACTGAAACAAACAGCAAATTAAATGAATCTTAAAGGGTCTGTTTCAACCAGCATGCCTTGCACGTGCCATCTTTTGGTTGGTCTTTGTTTCAGCCATTTTTATGGCGTTGCATTGCATAGCGTTGCATTGTTGTCGAATAAGAACAATAGCAACGTCGTGACATGAGAAAAGAATGTTGCGAGTGATGCCGTAGATTCACGTATGCAGTCAATGAGTCGATGAGGGTACATTGGAATTCGTTCGAGATAGTGAGTTGTTCGAAATAATCGGTGTTCGAGATAGCAGCGGTGTTCAACTATACATAGTTCACGGTTGCGTCAAATGCGAGGGCGGAAATATTATTTTGTAAAGATATGTAGCTTATCAAAATTTCCAACACGATGTTAACTGTAGGAATGGTCCTAATCAACTTATCAACTAATCAACTTAAGTTTATATTACAACGCAGCGAGTGTCGTGAGAATTTTGACTTTGTTTAAGTTAAAAAGACAACTGGTAACGTTGAAGTTGAAAGCTTTCTGCTGCTCCAGTCATTTGTGGCAGTGCACTTATCAATCATTAATGACTGCTTAAAAAAGGATGTCCAAAGTCCCTTCAAAATCATTATTAATGCATAGTTGATAATAGGCTTGTGTAGATAGTACAGATAAATGCAAAGCTTGTGCACTTTATTTCTACTAAACAAACTCGGCGCTTAACGATTAATGTTTGAAATTTGCATCTGCTAATTGTTCAAACTGCCGCTTCTTAGGCACAGTCCTGAAAATATGAAATTGGCGTCGGAAGCAGATTTGAAATCAGGCGAAAATAGGCTTTAAGATGGCGCAAAGAACTGATGTCTCTACAGTTTGAAACAAAAATATTGCTAGAATTCCCAAGAGACGAACTCCCATTACTGACTTCGAAAATTAAATTCCCCTTAAAAATCAAAATCCGCTCTCCCAGCTCTTACAATTGATGCTTTATTTTGATAAGTTTACTTCATAATGGCGAGTGAGGACAATGGACAATAACGCTAGATATGGCGGTCGCGCAAAGCATGCTGATAAAAAGCTCCCTGACAACCACCTAACAACATAAAAATTCTGGTCTGCCGTTTCGACTAGCTAGCTGTGGTAAAGTTCGGAGTAAGTAATCAATGTAAACAAATAGGAAAATTTTGTAATTCGAACGCAGATCTTTAATTAGACTTCAATTCGAATCAAAATTTACTTTTTCTGCTTTGGAAAGGTTTCCTTTCGAATCATGCTGCGTGCGAATTCAACGTCGATTCGAATTCTAGCTAGCTAGTCGAAACGGCGGACTGAAATTTTTATGTCGTTAGATGGTCGTCAGGGAGCTTGTTACCAGCATGCTTTGCAGCAAAATACAATGGAGTCTTTGGAGCTGCCATCTTTAGCGTTGCTGTCTATTATTAGGCAAAGAAACACACTTTGGTTTGTTTATACTACCAAACGTCCGAAGGTGGTTTTAGGAACACCGAGAAGCTACACTTATCGAAGCATTTTTCTGGTCCTTTCTCTCGATGTGACCACACCTCGTGGTTCCTTTACCGTGGAATTGCAGAGTGTTGGCAGATCTCCTCCCTCACGGAAGCAGACTTCGGCAGAGCAGCGATTCAAGCCGCTAATCGTCAGATTTTTAGGCCAACGTGCTGCTACTAAACCATCTCAGTTAAGAATATCAACACGTTTGATTCATTTTTAAGTAACTGCATTTTATCCTTAATTCAGGTGGAGCAGACTGCAATTCTGGAAAGATGTGTACCTGCAGAACCACATCATGGTGAGGCCTGGTGCAAAGTGGCGAAAGACCCAGCCAATTGGAGGAGAAAGACACGTGAACTATTGCCATTGGCTGCGAAATCATTGAAGTCAGTTGAGAATCTATGATCGATCTGGTGTATGATACATCTGGGACGCATCTGGGTTAGTTTTAAATTGAATCTAAGGATTCAATCTCCATGCGATGTGAAAATACTTTTTCAGGAAATTTCTTGTTGAACAGTTTTTCAATCCTGGAAGTTTTGAACTTGGAATCTATGGAGCGCGAAGCTTTGAGCCTTGAATTTTTTAAACTGGAAGCACTTGAATCTTGCATCTTTGAGTCATGACTTGCAGAGTTACAACTTCGAAACTAAAGCAGTCTCAAAGTCGATGAGGAACAACACAAAGTGTGGTGAACTCGCAATGTGTCTGAACATGTTTGCTCTATGTTCATTGCATACAAGAATAAATGGTTATCATGTTTATGTAGCTTATTCAGGCCGAGAGCTATGTTACCAGGTAGACAGAGGTTGTATGTTGAAGATTGGGTATAGTGAACATGCAATGTTTCCAGGCATGTTTGTTCTATGTTCATTGCATACAAGAATAAATGCTTATCATGTTTATTTAGCTTATTCAGGCCGAGAGCTATGTTACCAGGTAGACAGAGGTTGTATGTTGAAGATTGGGTATAGTGAACTTGCAATGTGTCTGAACATGTTTGCTCTATGTTCATTGCATACAAGAATAAATGCTTATCATGTTTATTTAGCTTATTCAGGCCGAGAGCTATGTTACCAGGTAGACAGAGGTTGTATGTTGAAGATTGGGTATAGTGAACATGCAATGTTTCTAGGCATGTTTGCTTTATATTTGCTGCATTTAATAATCAGTAATAATGTTTTATAATAAAGAAATTCGAAGTTATTTTCAATGTTTTGATGCTTATTTAGGTCGCAATGCATATTACGAGATCGAAGTGGAAACAACTGAGGCTACAGACGAAAATCCTGGGATATAATGGATAAGAACTTAATCTATGTGAGTTTGCACTATGCTTGCTGCATGCTATTGTACTAGACAAGTTTTGCAACAGAATACAGAGAATGTCCATAGACAATTTATCTGGACATGATTTGTAAGTTTAGTACATACTAGGATCTAGGATGAATTAGTTACATTTTATATTTAAAAAAGTAGATATGATTTTCATGTTTCTTTACCTTTTTGGTCGTGTATTTTCGTGTTTCTATATTACAAGATCAAAATAGACACAACCGAGGTTACACGTGAAGGATTAAGCATGGATATTGTGCACACATTTCGTGTCGATCATGCCACAATACCCGGCCTAACTATGCCCAAATGAATAAATGTATTTCGTTACCTTGCTTGTCTTCATTTCATTAGAGTCTTTCCTCTCTTTTGATTCGATGTCTGGCCTTGCATGCTCGCTTCAAACGGCCTAAATTTCAAACGGCTACCTTGCTCCGGAAGTTATAGCCTGAATCGTTACGCGGCCTTGTTATCCTGGGATTTAGTTCTCAGCCCATAACTTCCGGAGCGCAGTTTCCGTTTAAAATTTAGGCCGTTTGAAGCGAGCAAGCAAGCCCAGACAGTGAACCAAAATAGAGGAAAGACACTAATGAAATGAAGTCAAGCAAGGTAACGAAATACATTTATTCATTTGGGGACAGTTAGGCCGGGTATTGTGGGCACGATCGACACGAAATGTGTCCACAATACCCATGTACAGTGAACGAGCAATTTGGTTAACCGTGTTTGCTCTATATTTGCTGCATATAAAAGCCAGTAGCTTATTTATATGTTGAAAGAGCAGAAATGACGTCTCATTTTCTATAGCTTCTTAGTAGCTATGCTTTATAATCCTAAAGTAAAACTGGCTTATTTTTTATGACGTTTTTGGGCTGTAAGATTTATTACAAGATCGAAATAGACACAACAGAGTTCACTGGTGAAATATAAAGGCAGAAATGGTTTTCATGTTTAGATTTAGATAAATTCTTGTAGCCGTAAGATATATTACAACATCTAAATAGACACAACTGAGGCTGCACGTGGAAGATTATATGATATTGATCAGTGATTTGTCTGAGTATGTTTTACTCTATGGTTTCTTCACACAAGAATCAGCGGTTACGTTTTGTATTTCAAAATCAAAACAAATGTACTATGTCCCCATTAGTACCTTTAGGCCATAGCGTAGATCAGCAAATTAATTACGTCGCTTCTTTGTTTGCGCAATTTTCTAGCAGAGAGGCTGGCTCTCAATTTGCTTACACTTCACAACAAACTCCAAAACGGCTGTCGTTCTTTTCAACTCATTATTGTATCATTCGACCAACTTTTTGAATGTTTAGACTTTTAGTCAGACTTGAGTCATTTCTTATTTCAATCAATTGCCTTTTCAATGCTAACAAAAATAAAAAACTAGTAGCCTTATTGCACAAGCCTTTCAACTTTTGCTTATTGAGTCTAACTGAGTTGATGTTGTTGTTGCTGTCGCTTGAATGAGGCGTTGTAGTTGTTGTGAAGGAGGAGTCGATTTGAAATTTGTGTGTCAAGTTCATGCGATAGCGAGTGTCGCAGAGCCCGTGGTTGTAGGGAGGATAAAGTTGTAGAATTACACTACAGAAATTTGCAGCTTTCACCATTTCTGCTTTCCATGTTCATGTAAGGCTAAAACCTATGGATTTGCAATTTTTAAAAACTTATTTTTTAATGCAATATACGAACAGTCGAATGTGAAGGCGCTGTTCGGGATCGCATAGGGGTTTCGAAATCGAAATCGAAGTTGTCAAAGCTAGTTTTTTCGCCATACGATCCCATGATGCATAGCGTTGAGCGCCTTCGCATTCGACTTGGGAATGGTCTAGGGTAGGGTGGGGTAATGTGGGTCTACGGGGTAAAGTGGGTCTATTAAGCTTTTTGCTAAAATATCCTTCCTCGTCAAATCGAAGAAAAGTTGGCTATTTTCCTTGTAATGTCTACATAATAAGAAGACTTTTTATATAAAACATTCGTCTTAGATGTATCTCCATTCGTTTTATAAAATAATTTTAATGAACGGCCTACTGTGGAAGAATTTCAAAGCCGAGAAGAACTTTCCCCTGCCACTGTTATTTTGCTTTCCTGGTCCATTAAATGAATATGAGGTGAAAGTTTGGTCCTTTACAAGTGAAATAACGTTGATTTCAAAGTCATTGAAGCGATAACTATTTTTCTGCATATTTTTTTACTAAGTGGGGTAATGTGGGCCTACTGAGAATTCAGCCATAACTCAAATTCAACGAAGCCTTGAATTGCTTAAAATTTCGCACTTATATTCATCCTGCCACGTTGTTTTGTGTCTAAAATGTGAAAAAGGCTTTGCTTTTACTGCAAGTGTTGTCTTGTAGCCAGTAAATGGGCGAAAACAAACTGCAAAAGTTTTTATTTGATCATTACTATCAAATTCAATCACGGCCTACCAAGTCAAAACGATGGTGGATCACCGCATAAGGACAGCAGTTTTATTTTCGTCGCGGGTACGGGATTGCTTGCGATAAAAGGCAAAGATTGGCACTTTATCGAATTTGAAAATTGTTGGGGAATATGATTCCATTAATTTTTTGATCATTTACCTTTTTCATAATCCCCTATTATGCGAGTTTTGAAAATAGACCCACTTTTCCCGCTCGTCGGGAAATGTGGGCCTATTTTAGTTGCCTAAAAAGATAATTTTTTAAAAATATCCAACTGCGTCTATCAGAGCTGAGATTTTTTGGGATGAAACAAGAAGCATTGAATGTCAATTAAACGAAAAGTTTGAAAGTATTTGCATTTTATTGTCGTTTTACTAGCTATGTATTTTGAGATTTTGCTCAATTTAGACCCACATTACCCCACCCTACCCTATTCGTCAACTCTCTGACGTACTCTAAAACACGACCACAGCCTGCATGCAGGCTCTAGGTGAAGTCTGCGCACAGTCCACGAAATCAAGATTTCAAACGCATGACGACGACGCATATATTATGTCTGATGACGACGTGGCACTCAATCCAATTAGAACCTTAGCCCTTTTTTACATATAAGCATGCAGTCTATGAATGCAATCACAGCCTGCGTGCGGGCTTTGGGTCAGGGAATGTGCACAGTCTCGAAATCAAGATTTCAAAGGCATGGCGACGACGCATATATTAAGTCTGATGACGACATAGCACTCAATCCAATTAGAAACTTTGCCCTTTTTTACATACAAGCATGCATTACGCAAAATATATCATCTTTGTTTCCACAATTCCTATTGAGACACCAAATTTCTTTCACAATCCAGCTTCCATTTGCACATAATAGAGCTTGATAGAACATAGTGTAAGATAATCTTGTACGGATTGTTAACCGGCCAAAGCGGCGTGCAGGGTTAGCTAACAAGGTGATTAATGCTGTTCTTATTGATTTTTCCATCAAAGATCGACGTCCGCTTCCAAATTTGTTGACATCCAATGTTTAATTATTAATGACTTAGGCTTTCTCCTATTCAAGCCTATCAAACCTAGCTGAATAAGTCTAAATTATTAAGTATTGCTCGACATTTCTTTAGCAAAGACATATACCGCATTTTTTGATTAGCTGTTTTAGTTTCATTGTTGCCTGCCGTTAGTTAGAATTCAACCTGAAACTCCCCATAAAGCTTCATTAGATTATACACCAGAGTGTCTTTATAAGGGGGCTTGATCAGGTGTCTTTTAGCGTTTTCATTCATATCTGAAGTAGAAGTTGTTCTTTTAGCAAAGAGGAATACGGTATTTTTCGATCGGCTGGTTTTAGTTCATTGCTGCAATCTTCTTCGCCTTTCAGTGAAATACGGTTCTGGGAGACAGCAGAAGGTTCCCTTTGATCTTATACGGGATCTCATCTGTGAAATAGGGTTCCATCAACAATAACCCGAAGAAATGAGACTGGCAGTTCCTTTGTCAGTTGATTCTAGTTCATTGCTGTACTCTTCTTTGCCTGTGAGTTTAGCATAGGCGTCGAATCTTTGCAAAAATTAATCGTGTAAAATGCTATCGCCCATTTCGGCTGGTCTGCACTTTAGCGGACCAGCTTTCAATATCGGCAAGTTATATGTCACATGGTTAGGTTTTGGTAAAGGGCTTTTTATGTTTGGTTAGAGTAAGTTTGAGTTGGTCAAATACATTCACGAGAGATATGACATAAAGCTGGTCCGCTAAAGTGCAGTCGTCCCGCCCATTTCTTTCAAATGAATTGCTCGATAAGTGTCATAATCCCAGAGAGCGCATTTTTTATATCGTCATTATTTTTAGAATTACAGCGTTTCAGAATTGAGGAAAATCAATATGATCAATACCCGAAAACCTTGATTTTTGAAGGTGTACAAGATGGTAGCAAGTAAAAGTCTGTAGCTGTTACGGTTTACGATTTAGCAATTTGATGACGTCACAACTTCAAAACTAGCAGAAATATGAAAAACACTGTAATTCTGAAAATAATGATGATCTCAAAAATGCTCTCTCTGGGATTATGGCAAATTACATGAAGTTCCCTTCGGGCAATTCTTTTGAAAGAACAGGGCAATAACATTTTACACGATTAATTTTAAAGTTTTGCAAAGATTCGACGCCTATGCTTCCTGGGACTGCGTCTTTCAACCTTATTAATGTCTGTTAGCCTGTTCACTCAGATCCAAAAAAAAGTTACAGATAGGTCTTTTAACAAAGAGTTGTACCGCACTTTTGATCAGCTGATTTACGGATAGACAGAGAAGACTTCACTGAATTGTGAGCATCTCTAACAGTGAATATTTATCAACGGTTTGATATTTTATGTGTTTAGTTGTTACTATCAGCCTTATCAGCTACAAATTTCTTCAGTTCTAGAGAATAAGAGCTTTAAATGGTCGTTGCATTACTGTGCTGTAAGATGCTCAATCCCCTTGAGTTTCAACTGGAGGAGTTATTGGTGAACACCCTGCTATATTTGAATGCTCACTCCTAGTGTTCATTCAGTAGAATACTTATAATTCAAAGCTTCGTACATGTTTTAATGCACGAAAATGTTTGAGTTTGGGAGTGTTTTTCAATTTTTGTTTCTAGAAAAATTCATACACGGAAATATCTTAACCCTATCTGACCTGGGGGCGAATTCTCCCCCCCCCCCTAGTATATTTTTGTTTCCGCTATGTTCTATATATGTAGAAGGCTGCTGAGAGTTAGTAAGTTTAATTTTGTATCATAGAGCAATGAAATTGTAACAATTTTGACAGTCTATATTTAGCACTGTCTCCATGGTTACCAAGTTGTCATCTGGCATTCTGTGAAAATTAACTTTATATCTCTCTTATTCTTTTTTAATTGGTCCAATTAAGTTCAAATCATTGATTTACATATATTTTGATCTATATTTTTCATTTCTGTTTGAAAAGTTAAGTTTAATGAACTTTTAACATGCTTTCATTTTTATGACGTCATTCAACATCATAATGATTATTATGCTCTAGCAACAACAACAACGGCGCTAATTGAATTAAAATTTTAAATAATCGTTGTTTATATGATGAATAACATTTGTGCCTAGTTAGGTGGTCATATCTGATATAACAACTGAAATAAAGAGGGGGGCGGAATCCGCCCCCCCCCCCAGGCATTGAGTGTTTCAAAACACCCAGGTCAGATAGGGTTAAAGTAAATCAACAGTGTCAAAAGCAGTTAAGCTGGGGGGACTGGGGCAATCTAAATATAGCCTATTGTATTTGATTTTCTCGAAAGATGAAAACAATAGGAGAATGAGTGGCACCTGGCCTTCTTGTGTTCTATTCTTAGACTCGATCGCTATATCTCCTTTCATTTATTTAAGCATCAATTAATCGAAAAAATCTCCTTGCATTGCTAATTTTTCCAACAGAAATTTCTAAAAGGTCTGCAGATGACATTACAATCCTTCAAAGAAGATTAATTTGAAACGTGTCATCCTCTTTAAAGTCTGACACCAAATCAGCCAGAAAGTGAAATTGGTTTCTGCTGAGTTGTCAATACATGGAAATGAAAATAATCAGAAATTTCCTGGTCCAAAATTGAAGTCTTGATTCTTCTTTGTTTTTCTCATTGCGCCTTGCTTGCATATTTGATCAAGATTTTCGCCCTCCTGCAACGGCATTTCGAAAAGTATTGTCTGGGTGAAATTATATTTTCTTGATCTGTCTGTGAGGATAATATTGAAAACTGCAAGTCACTCTATCCTTTAACTAATGCCGTTATAACTGGAAAATGTTGGCTTCCAAATTTTCTAGTTGTAACAGTCAAAGCAATTGCGTTTGTTGAGTTGTTTATTAGGGAAAGAACCCCGAAACGCTTCCTCGTGATAAGGTCAGCTGAAGATCGTATTGCCAAAAGCACTCTCGAGTCCGGAATAGACTGGAATAAACGGGGTGGGTGGAAAATCCGATCTGCAGTTCTGTAATGGGACGAGACGCACAAGTTGTTTTGACTGTATAAACGAGTTAAAAATCGTAGATACTATTATAAATGAAAAATGTAGTTCGAGTCACATTTCAGGAAAGACGACTTCGCATGTTTCACATTTCAAGAAGTTTGAAATTGATAAATAAGGTTGAATAAATTAATAAATAAGATCTTGAATAAGGTTGTCTCGGGTGGATCTTTTTCAGAGACGTTTATTCCGGACTCGCGAGTAGTTATGACACAGATTGGTTTGCTGCAAAAATATTTCATCGTATGGGCTTGATTGGGCAGTTTAGATCGACGTGACGATAACGAATAACTCGCGATAATCTTTATTCACCTTTGGATCGNTAGAATACTAGTTAAACTTGCAAAAAGTAACTACTGAGTCATGAGAGCTTTAATAAATTAATGGTGACTCCAGTTTGGGAACCAGGGAACTTACTGTTAGAAATTTCATATAAATTTCAAATGCTTTTGGATTTGAAATACAAGGTGTTCCAAAAAATTGCTCTACACTTGATTAAATATTACAAAAATAACCATATAACGAACGGGCTTCAAACACTGTCCCTAAGAACCTTAAATTTATTTTAGACACTACAATCTTGCAAATCCGCAAAATACTCACGGAGTTATGAGTTTTTGAAGTTCAAGTTTGTGCAAAAGCTGTAGCTAAAGGCTTCTCGATAGCATTTATAATGAAAGTAGTATATGGAGCAATTATTTGTTTCGTTTCTAGTTTATTTCAGCGCAAACTAAATGAGATTTGGAAAGGATTGTTGATAGCGTAACAGCGTAACGTTTTCTAAAATCAATGCTTTGAGGAATTCTGTTGAGCAAAGTTTGAAAATGACTGTCTCTCGTCAGTTAAGTTTTGATTCGATGTTTTTTGGATACTTGCATTTATCAGCGAATTTTGACAATATTGTTTCAACAAGAGGTAAAACATTGGATAACCTTCTTTTACCTCCATTTTAGAACTTCTTGCATATCAAGTCATTTAGGGGTATCTGGTTTCAGCTGTCGCACAAACATGATATTTAAAAGCTTGTAGGTCTTAGGGACAGGCTTATGCACCAAGGAGCAAGTGAATTTTATCATTATTTTTCAATATTTAATCAAACCTGGAACAATTTTATTGCGCACCCTGTATAACTTGTTTTTGTGGTAAATTTATTACTTCTAAGGTGGTGGAGCTTTCTTCGGCCATAAAATTTCTCTAGCTGATGCTTGTGATAATTATGTTATGGTCCCTCATTTTCCCAATTGACGGCCCTTCAGATTTGCACAAAAAATGCAAGTTTATATTTCTGGAAAAGTAAGTATTAAATGATGAACAAAACGATCTAAAATAAAGCAGCAAGGGCGTTGCCCACGTTTTCCGAGGGTTTAAAGGGCGTGGTCACGAAAATTTTTCCTAGGGGCTTCGCCCCCAGACCCCCGTTTTTCTCCAAATGGCCCTCCCCAAACTCTAATGCTGGATCCCCCCCTGGCTATATGTAGCAAAATATCGCGAAATATAGGTATCGCCAATACCCCATAGGCACTCTCATATTGTAGAGGATTGGCTAACTTAGATCAAGGGCAATATGAAACATATATGCACAGTCATTACTGATTTAGGCCGATTGGCGAGCGTGTTTAGACTCTTAGGCCCAATTGGCAAGTATGTATCCGTGCTTGTTTTCTACAAGAATTTTTCATACCTTATTGGCAGTACCCTTCAGCTTTCCATAGCATGCATTGTCTTCACAGCTCTGTAAACGTCACCTTTTCCCCCATTTTCATGACCTAAATTTTGCCTCCGCAGACTGTTTTCTCTCACAGCTCGCAGTTTTCTCGGGGTTTTCTCGTGATTTCTAGTGATTTTCTCGTAATTTGGAGGGGGATGTGGAACTGTGCATTTGATATCGCCCTTGCTTAGATGTGACAATTTATTCACTGAAATCGGTTATATCGTTCTAGATTTATAGGCGCTTTTAGGGGAAGCTTTTCTGAAAAAAGATCTAAAAACGCTGGGCACATTTAATTTGTCGTCTTCTCTAGCGGATCATAACTACTCCGTAATGACTATTCCGTCATTTTTCAGGCGTTTTCGGAAGCTGCCTTTAAGCAAATTCCCCCATAGATTTAGGACGGACCAAGCGGGGGACCAATTTTATGGAAATATATTTTGCATCCAATCTAAGCAAGCAAGGGCTATTAAAATTTGTGGATAATGCATGATCGAGCATTTTGACAAACTTGTAAACCTTTACAGTCATTCGTTGTCAAAAAACGTGTGTGCTTGAATCGGTAGAAAAATCAAAGAATGAAATTTGCATTAATTTAACAATTCATTATAATAGTATAGTCATTAGAATTATACAAATTTTTATCAGATGTAAAAACTCATCCTTTAAAATCAGGGTTTGTAGAAATTGATTGTGCTAGTTTTCCTCTATTTCGACGTTACACGAATTTTATAACATCTTGTCTAACCGCTATTGCTACCACTCATTAATTTACAACAGGATAACGTAAATAATGTAAATTACCTTGCATGTTTCGATAATAGTTATTAATTCAAAGTTCAAAGTTCAAAGTTCAAAGTTCTTGTTTTTATTATGCGAGATGTCCTGGCAAAGCTGGATATGTTGTCATCCCAGCTTTCTATAGGTGAGTCAACAAGTGTGGACGTTTTTGAGCCTGTAGTTTTCTAACTGTTCATCAGAATTCGTCAAATTGAGGATCATTATGTAGGGGGAAGTGGGGAAATTTGGATCAGAGTGGGGCAGAATGGATCAGAATGGGACAAAATGGATCAGAGTGGGGGCAAAAATGGGTCACTTGATCTTTTGCGTCTAAAATTGAGGCAAAAAGTCCTTACTTGTAAACCTGCAGCTTTTTCTTTGAATGAAATTGTATTTCTTTATGATAGAAACTGGTCTTGTTCACCTTAAGGCTGGTTTCCAGTCAGTGGAATTTTCCGAGCGGACGGAATTTTACACAATAGAACGTTACTCAAACCTAACTTTCTATTCAAATTCAAAGCGAAATTTTTCTTGTAAACAATAGAATTCCCGTCCGCTCGGAAAATTCCACTGACTGGAAACTGGCCTTAAGGCACAATAACGGTGGAATCTACAAATTTTTGTCAATGACCTACTTAGCCCCACACTGACCCATTTTGCCCCCACCTTAACCTTGCTAAAATGACAGTAAAGATAAGAAAATCTATTTAGTCTAAAACAGTCATTTCATTCTCAACTCAAACAGTCAGCGATTTTATTAACATGTTTTAAAACAGAATCTTTCAAAATTGGCCTCAGGGGTTCTTGATCAAATCTTATCACAATTTGGTCTCACAGTTGTCACAATAGACGATTGTGCCAATGATGGTGTAAAGGCATTTTTTATCTTTGTGTCTTAAAGAATTTTCATTGATTTGATTGGACGATTTATCTTGGAACGCAAAGGATCATGGGACAAAATTCCCTGTCGCCATTTTGAGCGCAATCATCTAATGAGTTTCATCAGGTTGTTTTGTTTTCTAAAGAAGTTGTGTAGATAAAGAGCCTGATCCCTGTAAAGTTTCCATCAGATAACACGAAGAACGAGCTTCATTTATTTAGTCCATTTCTCTAGTCTCGTGCCTCGAACAGAACTACAACAACGGCGCATGCGCAACATAACATTTAAACGAGGCTAATAACGTCACAATCACTAAGTTAATAAGTTAATACATTTTGGAATTTCTTTTGGACATTTTCACCACGTTCTTAGTGCTATATTACTGAACTGTTTGCCAATTTGATCAAGGATCTTAGGCCTTGTTATGAAGGAGTTTGAGATGGAACATTTTCATAAAATCAATTTTGAATTTTGAACGATTTTATTGACTCACCCAGAACTACAAACTACCAGATCACAAACGTCTGAACATTTTGCTGACTCACCCAAGCAAAAGCAACTTTAGATTTGCGTTGGCGTGGGCAATTCATCTATTCCTGTTTTGCCGGAACGCTTTCGTCGTTTCTTTCGTCTCATCTCGAGGGAAGGATATTCCATCTAGCCCGGATGCAATTTCTTTTGTAAACAGAATCAAGGCGGCACATCCTGCTGAGCCGGAAAGATAGACCCGCCAATGCGTCTGTGGTCAGTCTAAGATAATTTATGCAAAGCAACAAGCGTGGGAATTTTATCTCGTCCCGGCAGAGATTCACTTGTAAACACAACAGGATGCTGAATTGCTGAATTCCTTGCCATTCTGGCAAAGCTAAGTAAGGTGGCATATCCCGGTTCATGTAAGGGGCCGTCGACGTTCGATTTTCAAATTTTTAGCTGCATTTGGCTGTTAACTTGAGACCCCCTCCCTCCCCCACCCCTTAGCGGCCATTTCCTAAATCTTAGTAGACAGCATGGTCTAGAACACCTAGGCCAAGGCTACCGAGAGCCCGCTCACTAGGTCCTCACTAGGTCCTCGCAATATACATTGAAAGTGAGGATGATGCTTCATGGATCACAAGAATGACGAAGGTATGACGTTTAAATACCTCAGTATTATGATAAACAAAAATCGCTATAAATTCTGAAATGAGAATTTCGCTACGGATATTTTCCTCCTTTCTTAGAGGCCCAACGCCTACCCCCTTCTCCCTTAACGGCCAAATGCCGCTAAAAATATGAAAATTGAATGTCGACAGCCCCTAATCAGGCCCTAAGCAGACTTATTAACTCAGTTTATAACGAAAATTTTAGCACCGATGTATTTATTTGCAGTTCAGCTAGCATTCTACAGCTGTTAAAAGTAGCTAGCTGTGTGAAATTTTAAATGAAATCGTAGATATATATTTTAACTCTTTAAACCTTCTATCTTTCGCTACCTATTTAGCTTACTTTAGACTGCGTTCACACGATACCGGCACAATTTGAAAACGATGAAAAATGTGACGGATAGGCGTTCACCGACGTTCACACGAAAACGGCACATTTTTTGCCGGCACATTTTGAAAACGGTAGATTTTTAAAATGGAACTCTAACCGGCACATTTTGAAAACGGCATCGTTTCGAAAACGATGAAAACAGAACATTTTTCGACGCTCTCAAAACGAGGCTGATCGATTCTTAAGGTATAGATAGGTACATTTCTTTTGGCATCAAATTCTTGGGGAGATTGCAACAAGTTTGTTACCGTCAAATTTTCTATCATTTTGAAATTGTGCCTGTATCGTGTGAACGCTAGCTAAAATTGTGCTGCCGTCACATTTTTCACCTTTTTCAAAATGTGCCGGCATCGTGTGAACGTAGTCTTAGCTTGTGACCTCCCTAAAATGAAGGTGAAATATTTGTCGCTAATAATGCGTTATTTTTCCAATACTTATGATACAATTGCTGGACAGAATTGGCTTTAACGCAATTTCGATTTAAATAATGGTGCCTCTTTCTAGCACATGTCCTGAACATTTCTCATCGTTTGACGGAGTTGTGTGGAAAAGAAAAAAAGAGGTCGTATTTAAAGTCTGTCTCACATTTGATGTCACGTGAGATTTGCGAAAACGCAAAATTACTCATGTAAAACACTTCAATTGTTATTATTCCCGGGCATTTTCACGTGACATTTAATTTGAGACTATAGAACCGCTCTATTTCAATTTCCTTTCAGCCTGACTTCACGTTGATTCCCTTATTTGTCAGCTATTTTAGTGGACCATTAAAATGGCGTCAACAAAGAAACCACAAAAGAATGTATTCACAAAGCATGCCGGTTGCAAAGGCCCCTTTTAAAACCTATAGCACGAAAAATATCCAACCGATTTTAAGAATTTAAATTCCAATCATTAACTATCTTTAATTCAATTTTGAGAATTTCTATGATTCAAAATGCATAATTTTACTCCAAAAAGAAGAATTTCCCAAAAATAGATTTGCGAGTGACTAAATTTAATAGACTTGACAACTTTTGGAGAGTTAAAAGATGGTATTGGTTCTTGAGACTATTGCTTTCTCGGCAAATAAACTGTCTTCTGATTAATGCTTGGCACCGCACCGTCAAGATAAATTTGTTTCAAAATCTGTATGCAATTGTACAATGCGTTTTTGACCATTTCTGGCAGGTTTCTGGGCAAATCAAGTAATGTGTTTTTTGCTAGTGATTTCTGAAAGAAATAAGCATCCAAAATTATGAGAAAATTCTCAAAAATGGAACTAAAGCCTCATTGAGCCAAACGCTTAAAAATTTTATGAATCGGTTGGATGGTTTTCAATGGTTTTCAAGTAGGTGATGCATATTATTGACTCAACCGATATCAATATAAGCGACAAGCATGTCGAGACAGTTAGTTCTTTATAAATGGCAACAGTCCATTGTCATGTCATAGACATTTCCGCTGCATGCTCACTCATCCGGCGAACCAGGCCTAGGGCGCTTCGGGTCTTCGCGCCTAACTAAAGCATCGACAAGGATGTGATCCTTTAACCAGGACAGTCGTCAAGGTAGTTTAGAAGAGAGTTGGTGTTAGCTTTAAATGTGCTGACAAAAAGGGTGGTGATAGGGGCTCTAACTGCGATGGGGTTCGGTAGCTTGCCCCTCGGAAGCCTTGTGAGAACGAGGCTGATCCCCAATCTTTTGAAAATCCAGCAGCTGCAGTTAGATAATATTACAAATGAATTAGATCAGAGCTTCGTATTTTTAGACAACAATTTACCGACAACTGTTGTCTTGAGCTTCATTCGCCGACTATCATACTTTCCATGGGGTTTCACACCCCTAATGCCCCCTTCGCGACGGCTCTGACCTTACTCATTTATCAAAGCATGGTTCTGTTTCAGATAAAAAGCTACCTTCCAAACGGAGCTTCATAATTACGTTATGAAATCAGATTAACGCTGTTATGTAAAATGTAACGAATGTTACTGCGGATCTGATGCTTGCAGAGCCATCAACAACGAAGGACTTCTTCTTCAAGCTGGATTTAGCCATATCGAATTTGTTTATTTCCAAAATGGATTCAAATACGGCAACATGGCAGCTACGAGGGACACTATTTGTAGAAACAATCCAATTTCCAATATTTTTCTTGCCTTCGTTATGGAATTCTGATCTTCTTTTCCCTTAAGATGTGGGAACATCTGAGGAGATGATCCTGATCTCTCTCTAGAGTACTCCAATCAGGCCATATATGTCATGGTGCTTCAATCGACTTCTTCTTTTGATATTGCTGTCTATACGATAATTCATCCTCAAAATTCTTGAGAATCATGACATGCTTTGGTTTGCTACGATTCCTAAATCAGTCCCGGACATATACGTCATGGGACTAGATTGACTTCCTTTTTTGATGTAGTTGTCTGTACGATGTGAACGATAACTCATCCTCGAAGTTCTTAAGAATCATGACACTTTGGTTAGCTTCGATTCCAGAGTCTTCATTCGTATCAACTTTCAATAGTTTTCCATTTTGACAGTGATTACATCGCGGTCCAGGCTGCACCGATAGCTTATGGCGTTTCTTCTTAGGCTGCTGTAGCTCCATCAGTCTAAGCACGAGTAAATTGATTACCGAGGATGCTATCGTTAGGCCTACGTATATCATAATCATTGTCGCAGCTATATACATAGTTTTCTTATCTCTGGTTCGTTCGTGTTTCACTTCTTGCAATGCAACTAAATCGCCAAATCCAATCGTTGTCAAGGTTACAAAGAAGTAATATAAACTTGTAAAGAAGTCCCATGCTTCAAACCTGGAAAAGAGGGCAGCTCCTGCGCAGAGAGAAACGATCCATAATACGAGACCAACAGCTACTAGCTGAACAAGAGACACCTCAGTGTTTTTCATATTTAGGCATATTTTGAGTTTTTTTATTGAAAATGAAAGCAGGACCCCCATTCTTTCACCAATTGCTTGAAACATCGTCAAGTTCAGTGGTACTCCAATCATTGCGTATAAGATACAAAATAGCTTGCCAAGAAATGTTCGTGGGACACTGTGACCATATCCTAAAAAAGAAGTGTAACATTAATAGAATTGTTGATATAAAATACATTTTCGACGAAAATGTTGGGATCGGAAAGTAATTTCCGGACAAAAAGATTCGGACTAGATTGACATTAATTTCGAACTACAGTGCTCGTAACTTTCGACTAAACTCTGGCTTGACATGAAGGCCGTAAAGTCTGAAACTTTGCCTGAAGCAAAGCGCGATACTTAGCCATACAGGTTTCAAGGCATCTTTTGCAGCTTCCGTTGTTTTGATTTGCGGCTTGAGAGTTTTCTTTTGTCTAATCCCTTTGTAACGGTGTTGTCCATCAAAATAAACTAAGGCAATTGTTACAAAATCTGCTCTTGTTTTTGACTCATAGTTAATCAACAGTAGAAATCGATTTGTTTTAGGAAGCGAACAGAAAGCAATATTTGTTATTGTTACGAATTCTGCTAATATTTTGCTTAACATGTTCTTAATATTAGGCGAATTCAAAAATCTAAAAAGCTTCTTTTATTTGAAAAATAGATTGCAGGACTAATCAAAATAGAATTTGTCTTAATGTCTTAGTCATTCTATTGAAAATTCGATACTGTTTTGAGTTTGCAAAACGAAGTTATTTTAACTCGTTGTATTGCCTTGCCCAGTATATGTTTGTAAGTTTCCTGACTCATTCCGAATCAATTATTTAAGAACTCTAGGTGCATCAAAAAATGTTGCGCCTTTTGCACTGATCGTAGAACCTGATATAATTCACCACTTTTAAATATTCTTGTTTAATTTATTGATGGAATAGTAATTTAAAGTAAACATTAAAAATTAGTATAGTTTAAGATAGCATATTTTCCTTAAATTTTCATTTCTTATGTCCTGAGAGAGATGAAATGCATATTGTTCTGTGTGGGGAGATTCTTTACGATTTAACGTTATGGGCCCTTTTTACAAATTTTGCAACCAAAGATTTTTCGTAAAAACGAATTCACCTATTTTGTAAGTACTCAAAAAATCACGATGTAAATCTCAAGAAATTCTTCATTCTTTCGGCTAACAAGCAGGATTCGATTTATTCCACTCTGTCCATTCTCTTGGTGCTATGAATTTTTAAACGCATACATTGTTTGGCACGCTGGCTCAGATATCCCGAAAGGTGCAAAGATTTTGGAAAACTCGACAGATTTAGAAGCTAAATTATTAAATTTCACATTTGCCATATATTCTTTATGAAGTGATGAGTATTGGTCAGGTAGGCCTTAATTAGCTATGGTTTTAGCTATTGTCTTGTTTTCGCCTACTGTAAATCAATAAATGATGATGATGATGATGATGATGATGATGATGATGATGATGATGATGATGATGATGATGATGATGATGATGATGAGGATATGATGGATTAATTCATTACAATAAGAAAGTGAAAATAAACAGAAATTACCCTGCAAAATTTTGCAGTGTTAATCTTGATTTCTACTCAGTGTGTGCTACATTTTCAGAGGCTTTGATTGTTTAACTCCGAGGAGATGTCAATCAAAGAGCGGGATGCTTTGTTGCAGAACAATAGGAATGTAGCGCATGCGACATTTTGCACCTAATGGAAATCCAACTTTATAACACACCTGCGATGATGACATCATTTTCGACATAATTCAGACAATCAAGCAATGTTTTGCTTTCNATGATGATGATGATGATGATGATGATGATGATGATGATGATGATGATGATGATGATGATGATGATGATGATGATGATGATGATGATGATGATGATGATGATGATGATGAGGATATGATGGATTAATTCATTACAATAAGAAAGTGAAAATAAACAGAAATTACCCTGCAAAATTTTGCAGTGTTAATCTTGATTTCTACTCAGTGTGTGCTACATTTTCAGAGGCTTTGATTGTTTAACTCCGAGGAGATGTCAATCAAAGAGCGGGATGCTTTGTTGCAGAACAATAGGAATGTAGCGCATGCGACATTTTGCACCTAATGGAAATCCAACTTTATAACACACCTGCGATGATGACATCATTTTCGACATAATTCAGACAATCAAGCAATGTTTTGCTTTCAAATATACTACAGATGTGAACAAAAACAGTAAACGCCTAGCCTTTCTAGAGTTGCTCTCTTACGGAGGTTGTTAACATTAAAAATGTGCTGCAATGAAATACCTCATTTCCTGAGACGAAATCATGACAATTCATCCACACAAAACTCAGATAGTTAGATCAATAATTGTGAACTAGGAACCCTGACTTGATAGCAGAGTCCTGAGCGGTGGGTAATCTGGAGGGGGAGTTCTGCTGTTCAGCATTATCGTCTATGCTGGCCTGACCTCCAATGTGAAACAGGCTCTTGTCTTTATCTGTATTTGATCGTTTATGCAGCTTTTTGTAGTTGGATAGGCCTGGATAGTTAGCTGTGATTTAATCACATGTTCTTTATGTAATGGCCACAGGGTAGTCATTATCTTTTGCTCACCCGTGGTGGTATCATCCTTGTAGTGTTGTAAAGTAGTTCATTTGTGTCTTAAGTACCTTATTTTTGAAATATTTTTAATTAAGTATAAAAAAAGAATATTTGAGTGTCAAGACGTTTGGGAAACGTCTTTCACATAGCCAGTTTCTCCTCGTGACGGTTCCCCCTTCTCAAAAGGAGTCATTTCATTAAAAATGCAAACATCCTATCCTCAGATCACAGCGAATTGAATATTGGAACCAGTTTTTCAACAAATAGGCCATATGATAGCTTAAGATTGTTTATCAATACAAGATTACTACCAGGTTGTTGTTTTCGTGTCACGTATATAATTATGATTGCAACTTCATGAAGCGTTGCTTGATTTTTAGGTACTACAATTGTTTTGTAAATGCCAAGTCAAATGCCGACAGTATCTTGCCGTGCAAACGGCGCATTATTGATTTCCATTAATGAGCCGACTGAGTCAAAAATTGGATCAGCACCACTCAAGAACCTCCCGTTTGGCTAACGGCATATGTGATTGGTGATACAAATAGAGGAGTGGGCCAAGGCGAGAACCTCGAGACACTTTACGATTCATATCTTGTAGTTTAGAAACATGACCATTTACCTTACAACATTTTTTTCAAATAATGATGGTATCAAAAATGCCGTCTCTGGAATTATTGCAAATTACCTAAAGTTCAAATGAGCAATTCATGTGAATCAAAATTAACAGATTGATTGTAGCAAAATCTGCCCTTATTAATCAAATTTGTTCAGGCAAGAGAAAGCATAGGCCGTTGGAAGTATAAAAGTTAAGCAAAATCAGATAAAACGGTCTGCAGTAACAAGATAAATTAAAGTTAAAAGGCAGATGTTTAGATCTCTCCTTCTACATTTCATATACGCTGCTGTTTTCTCGTAACGACCCCGTTTCGCATATAGTTATAGTTAGCTAGTGAGTTATCCATCCAGATTTCCGGCTATACTTTACCATTTGCTTTCTTTAGACTCGTGGCTTCACTAATTGGCCGCATAATGTCCTTTGTTTGCAATCGTTAATCGCTTTGTACCGGCGTGTCGATCAAAATCCACCGGATGCTATTGTTGCAGAATTTGTCATTTTTCTTTGCAGTTATATCCTGTCTCGAAATTAGATGTCAGGTGAAAATGCTCGCGAATAACAACAATCGAAGTGTTCTGCATGAATAATTTTGCTTTAACGCAACTCTGACGTGACACCTGATTTGATACAGACTTTAGTTCAATGCAGGATTCATTGTAGCTCACCAAACATGGAGATTTTTTGGCGCGCGCGTTGTCGTGTTCTGTTTGAATGGGCTTTTTGTTTTATCTCCCTTGAATCTACATTCCTAGTTCTTCCTTCTTAATCACCGTAGTCTCCTAATAAACTTGGACCCTTGCAGAAAAATTATCCAGAACAGCTCTCAAACTCCAAAACTTCAGCTTACAGATAAATGCTTTGTCGATATTCATTGTTGTTTACTAACTTTTTTAAAATCATACTGCTATCAATTTCTAGATAACAAATAGGATGAGAAATCTCACAACTCGTAGGCGATCTCAGCCAAGAAAACACATTTTCCTGCTTTATATGATGATAAAAATTTGAGAACACAATGAGAGAGGTTTTTATCGACCGTAGCTCATCAGATGAGTTGAATTTTTCGTCCGGAAGTACGACTAAATCACAAAAGATGTATAGTCTAGCGAGTTGATAAGGATGCAAGTGATATGTCTGCACGTCTCCTTGCAGACGTTTACGCCGGGAGTCCCAAAAATAGTAAACAAATTTTCTCGGGCCTAGCTATGAGAAGTTATCTTGAATCAATCCGAAACCATTTTAAAAACGTTCCTCGATAGTTAACTTGAACCTAAATATCTTGTTTGTTGATATTGGTGCTTATAAAGTTGAAATGTTTATCTTGAAAGTTTAAATTTGTCTCCAGAGCTTTGAAGCTTTGATGCTTCCAACCAGCGCAGAAGCGCAGAGAGCTTTTACATTTTGGCCTAAGCAAAGCCTTGAAGCACAGCGAATAAATCAACAATAGACTTTGAAACAAGACGAGAAAGATAAAGTCATCTAATCATCAAGAGAGCTCCGTAGTAGAGTTCATCATTCATGCATCAATTCATCAGTGAAATAATTGTTGCTGTTAAAATATATGAAGTTTACTATGAAACTCCCCTGACGATTAGCGTTCCGTTTATTACATTTGCTAGAAATCGTTTATTGTGCAATTTTTTATTTTTCCCGTCTTGTTTCAACTTTTTTCAAAGTCTGTTGTTGATATATTCGCTGTGCTTCAAGAAGTTGCTCAGGCCAAAACTACAAAGCTCTAGTTTGGAATTGGAGGCAAAGCTGAACTTTCAAGATTAAGATTTCAACACTCAAAGTCAAAGCACCTATATCAACAAACAACGTATTTATGTTCAAGTTAACTATCGAGGAGCGTTTTAAAAATGGTTTCGGATTGATTCAAGATAAATTCTCATCGCTACGCCCCGACCAAATATGTTTAAATTTTTGGGACACCCAGTAGCTCTTTAGGTGCATTTCAGTGTCGAAAGGAAGAGACGGGTGGAAAATGTATAAAGAAATGAGGCATAAACTCTAGATTATTACTTGACACAATGTTTTTGACATAGATGTGAAGATGCCAAACTTTAACACCTTCCAATCAGTATTTGGAAGAATACAGCACTGTCTTTGCGCACATTAACATGGTTTTCCTGCCTAAGAACTTCTTAAGAATTCTTGAGAATGTTTTTTAGTTTCCTACAAATTCTTGTTTAAAAAATTTATTGTCTTTCATATGGCCCAAGAATTCTTATCGGAATATGAAAAATTCTTGAAAATTCTTAAGAATTCTTGAGAAACCTTGTTCTTGTCATGTTAATGTGCACAAGGCCTATGCTGTGAATCTTATTTCTTTAAAAAAATTGCAAGCATAGATGACAGGATGTAACACTGAGCGTCTCATATCTAATTTGCGTCTTTTAAAAATGCTCAAAATTTACACTAATTTTTGGAGTCAAAAACATCAGTTTTAAAGTGAATAACCTGGGTTATATGGCGCGGTCTGTAAATAGGGCAAAGAAAAACCTAAACACGCCAAACACGCCATTGTTTTCTTAGGCTTTGCTTTCTTTGGCGACGCACTGGATTATTAAACGCAATAGGCCATTTTAAAGCCTATGAGAGCTCATCTTTTAATCTTTTAATCTTTTAACTCAGGTTATTGACTTTAAGTTTGTATTTAAGGAGTAATTCTGTTTTGGAAATATTGTGTTTATTGTATTGCATCATCTACAGTGACCATTTCAAAATATGCCGTCATGATCCCTTTGTAGTGCAATACTAAAATAGGAATGAGGACTCTGGTGATAATTGACAAGATAGCAATGCCTTAAGGTTTAAAACAGTCGTTTCCTCCCAGGAGGGCTAAGCCTCTAGCTCCCTTCCTGTACACAACTTGGTACCCTATCCCTGAGCCAGGGAGCGCCGAAGGCGCGGGAGGCGAAACGCGCAATGAGCCTTATGTCTCGATGTGTGATGCACATGCAAGCGAGGTTGCGCTCTTTCTTTTCAAAAATTTTGAAAACTTTTGACAGGAAGAAAATCACGGCTCTGCGGAACAAAACTGGAGTTTCTTCAAATCAAACTACTGTGAGTATTCAGTTTCTATTCACACATTTAGTGCATTGAATATACAACAGGCTTTGCTATCTTTTTTGATATTTTTATCTTTTTAACTGGAAGTTTTTTGACATTCACCGGAAGCGCTTTGGGCCTAAGCCAAGTCACAGCCGCAACTTCTTTGTAGCGGCATTCAATTTTCTCAAAGAAAAAATTAAAAAAAATTCCAATTTGCTACTTTTTCGATAAAGTAAACACTGAAGAAGGTTTTGTGAAGTTTGTGGAGTTAGATATTGTTAGATAAGAAATTTACGGCAGTTTTAGTAGTGCCCAGTCGTTGTTTGGTTTTGTCTGCTATAGATCA
>REGM01000090.1:57598-107831 GCA_004194415.1 Aurelia aurita | reverse complement strand
ATAGGCCTCTAACAAAATTAGTTTCAGTTGCTCTGCATCAAACTACCTTTTACTAAGTGTGTGGTTCCTGCTGAGCATCATCGTCCTAGCGTCTATTTGGAAAAATGGTACATGAAATCCTCAAATCAAATCCTCATTGCAGTGCAGGTCTATCTATGAGTATGTGCATATATACGTTATTTAAAATTTGATGTTCCTCATTTTGTGATGGCTTGCAGTTGTGGAAAATTAGGGTAGCTCAGTTCAGTATTTTCCAGATTAACCCTTTTCAGTCAATAAATAATCGTCGTCTTGATTGATGTTTAAATCCATGATGTCTATGTTTCTGCTCACTCATTTTTCAAGGAGCGTATCATGCCTTTTACCACTTCTAAATAATAGGCCAATGCAATCAAGTTTTGATCTATTTCGGCCAATGCGAGCAAGACTTATGACAAAGTTAGCTACTCTACTGATGCTAATATCAAGTTCCAATATGCCATAGAAGCTCTTTCCCTCAATTTATTCTGTATAGAACTATATCTGTTCAACTTTATGTCGTCCCGATGTCGTCCTTCCTTCCATCGAACTATCGCGCCGCCACTCGCTTTGTGAACCAGAACCAACAGAACCATACACTTCGTTGCCTCGTTTTCGAAATCTGCATCAAACCTGAGTTTTCGAACATTAGCGCGTTTCGCCTCCCGCGCCTTCGGCGCTCCCTGCCCTGAGCAAGGCTCTGGCGCGCATACAGTATATCGACCCACCCAATTGATGTATAGCAATCGTCTAAGATGCTCAGAAGCTTCTAATGAAGACGCTGTCTTGCCAACTTTATATGATTTATAGTTGCATCCGTAAAGAGCCTCAAGCCGGATAAATAACTAACGACTTTGTAATCCGGACTCAGACGAAAACTAACAGCAATTTTGTATTCCGCAGAAGACAAATCTCTTGATTATAGGTTACATAGAAACAAACTGAATTAGTTTTCAATCCAGCCACCCTAAAGCTTTTCTTAGATAACTCTCTTGAATTGAAAAGGTATTCAATGTTTAATGTACTATCCGATCAGTTTGGTTGTTTGCAAGGCATGGCTTCAGGGTTGCTTCATTCACGGGGGCTTCACAACAAAACTTTAATGGCTTCAATGGAATAGAACGTGCTCCCGTGAAACTTGGCCTAGCTTTTTTATATGCTCATAACGAATTACAATAACGACTACAAGCAACGATACCATAGGGAGCATGAAAATACATAGCAACCCTGTGGCCCTTAACTTAAAGTCTGCCTCAAAATAGATGTCAGGTGAAACAGCCCGGGGATTTATCGAATGTTGAGTTATGCATGCGTTGTGCAGAGCTATGAGTTATGAGTTATGCATCACCTGATTACTATTTGGAACAACTTCGATCACAAATATAAAGGATACAAAACACAAAACTATGAAAAGAAAATTACCTAAAAACAGAAGATAATCATTGTTCACAAAAGGGTAGGGTGGGAGTGATTTATCGAAAGCTCTTAGCTTCTAAGGATGCAATTTTTCCCTGCCCTTTGGTATTTGTAACCTTAAATTACAGACTTTGTTCGTTTATTTCTCATAGTTTACCAATAACTGTAAGCTTTACTTGTGGTCCAGAAACGATGTTTAGCAGCTTCTCTACGATTTATAATGCATATTGGCAGAAAATATTGACTGACAGAAATGCCATCTGTAATAAATTCAATTCTTAGCACAATGCATTTAATTTTTCCAGGGCACTCTCTTTGCATTGTATTCAGGCAGGAAAGTTGCAGAAATTTGATAGCTATTTTCAGCCGTTTTCGTAAACAAATTCTTCCAGAAAATGGTTCATAATTTTGGAACGAATAGACCGATTTCAACGAGGCTAGCACTAGAATCTAAGTTAAAATCTTGGCCCTTTAGTAAATTGTATATCATTTCAATAAGTTGAATGCCTACCGAGTTATAGTCTTTTAAACATGAATCGTTTTATGACTCTCCGGGCATTTTATGATTCCTACAGGAGGAACTCCATTCACCAAATGGAATCACGTGATTTAGGATACTCTTCTTTTTTGCGATCGCTTTTGCAGTCATTAATTTCTATTCTTGGTGTTCAATGACGATAGCATTTATTAAAAGTTGCAAAATGATCGGTTGGAAGCCGAGAGATTGCTGGTTATCCATCAAAAAGTTGAAAAATGTTAAAATTTGTTTGCACTTGTTTGGCGATATCGGTCCGAATCGCTCATACAATCTTGGGAAGTACCTTAAAAATCATATTCGTAGGAGGCAGGGCGGGCTAAGGGGCTGCAGCCCCTCTCGCATTCCAGGCTCCATTCTCGTGCAGTTTTAACCCACTGAAGCCATCATATTCGGGCAAAATCCATGATAAGCCAAACGTTGGGCATCCCCTACGCCCTTGTTAAAACTCATGCACTGATGTTTTGGATATCGCAAAAGGTTGATCACCAAAGGAGATCTGATGAATTGAAATGCGCCATAAAGAATGGTGTGGAAAATGAACTATTTTTATCTCGTTAGAGGTCCATCCCACTCCATTTAATTAGCAGTCAAATTGGAAGGTGTTATAGACCATATGTTTTTATTCTTTTATTCGATTACAAAATGATCATTATTCCATTCTATGTGAGAACAGCTGCGACCCACCCTGTTTATTTTCAGTCGTCCTAATTCCTTCGCATATAATTTACTGAAATTTATTTTGAAGCCATATTAATGTCGGTGTAAAATAAGATGCTTTTCAAGATGCTAAAAATAATGCCTTGAAATGCAGATCCTCAGATTAGTTATATTGTAAGACACTAGCCGAAGTGCCGTAATGCCCCGACTAAACGAAATGAATGTTTCACCGAATAGTGTAAAACATTATTGGATGTTGTTCAGCGGCTGGGTGGGTAGTAGCATTAAACGTCTCTCTGAACAGTGCACTCAACATTTAGATTTGACGCAATATTTTTGCGTATTTTTGTCGAAGACCGAATAAAGTTAATAGCTGGTCTTTATTATATTCTTCCAGGCGAGAGACGATAAAGTTATAGCATTAAAAGCACATTTTGAGCGATATTGTTATACAAAATATCGTATTTTAGGAAAACAGCTACCTGGTCACCCCAAAAAACTTCACGAGCTACATCGCATCTTGCTTACTGAAACCAAACATTATCAACAAAACGCTTCTATCAGTATTGAGTTCAAAAGCCCAGCCACCCTTTGAGATGTTGCTTGGTCAATACAAAGCATGTGACAATAGCCTTAAGCTCAAGAAGCTAAGTGTGATCTAGCTCGTGAAATTTTTTTGGGGCACCCGGTATATCTTGCAATTTCACATGGAATTTTGAAGCCTACATGGTAGAAAAGCTTTGTCAAGTATGTAAGAAATTTAAGTGATAATGCTATAATGCAGGATTTGATCATCATTTCCTTGTGATTTCGGAGTATCAGGTACCTTCTAAAGCACAAATCCCCACAAATTCAAACAATTTCAAGAGTTTGCAATATCTAAAATTAATTCAGTCCTTGAAACAAATGCACATGAAAAAATGTCCATGATTTCCATGATATAATCAACTTTAATGACTTTACAAGAAGTTTCACTTTTTGGGGGTGACACGGTAGAACATTAGCTTCAGGCTTTACATCGATTCTCGTTCTTGGCTGATTTTCTTTCTCGTTCGCGGTTCTGTTGCGAAATCTGCTCACGGCAGGTCTGGAAGGCGGGAAAGAACAATAGACTAACTTATTGTTCTCGTTTTCGTGATCACGTGACCCGTTTTGGGTGCACGCAGTTGCGAGAAGGAAATTTTAGGCCTAAGGGTTCGTTGAAAAGAAATGGAAAGATGCCTGGTAAAAATTGTTGTGTACTGGAGTGTGGAGTGAACAGGAGAAAGAAATTTAAGGGATATCGATTTGCAAGCCATATATATCAGTCAATGATGAAAGATTCACATGGCTAAAAAATGACTATTTGGGATATCTGTCTACCTGGAAAGAAAACACAGAAAAGAGGGAAATTTCTCTAAAGATAAGATGAGCGGTCAAGATGTTTCTCTCAAGGCAAGATAAGATGTTTCTCTCAAGGNATTTTCGAAAAATTGGTATAAGGAACGGGTATGTTTTTGGAGCTTCGATGGCACATCCCCAACCAAAATCTGGTCAAGAGCCCCCCACCTGGGGGTTTAGAGAGCTTTCGTGATTACCCATCTATAAGCCCATCTAGTCTATACGAATACAAAAAACTGCATCGGTTGGTTATTTAGTGCTGAAGTCGATATATGTATCTCTCTTCAATAAAATAATTTTAAGAGACGCTATCTATGTTGTAAACTTGCATTAGCGCCTTAAACTTTGCCAAAGACATCGGACATACGAGATTTCTAAGAATGTTTAAGGTCATATCGAAGTGATGATGTTGTCATGCTGGCTTGCTGCCTGGCCTAAGTTAAACATTTAGTTAAACACCGACGACTTTATCAAACTTCTTGAAGAATAAACAGTCAGATCTTACCTGCTGACTTGCTTCTTCAAATGCTTCTTGTAGCTCTTGATTTCTTCCAATGTTTTAACATCGAGTTCATCGAAAAGTAATTCTAAATAAAGCCCCGAAACGTAGTTCGACTGTGAATTCGCCATTTGTTTACTTGCAGCTGCGGAAAAGTGTGCACCCAAAAACTTCGCGCATATGGTCTGCGCAGCTTCACCGAGTTCATCCGCGAAAACAATAGAGAACCCTTTGATGATTGCCGACCTTCCAGACCAGGTTCTTTTCTATTGACTATGCGGCAACTGATCACTTAAGCTGTGAAAGAACATTACTTACGAACCACATGTCTAGAAGTCCTGGCGAATATCCATTAACTAAATTGAATGACCAAACAACAGACCTGGTTATTTACTGTTAGCAGTGATCACGCCCTTCTCTCCAGTAAAACACTTACTGGAGTTTTACATAAAGCAAAATCATTTATACTCTGCTATTTCCTTCATTGTTCATAAAATTGGGATTAAGTGATTGTCATTTGGAAGTAGGAGTTCTGTCATTCATTCGATACCATACTGAGTGATTCTGGTATATCAATAGACCGTTTTGCTATTCTACAATAGGGTCTGGATCGAACAAAACTGTATAAATCTTGTATAAATCTGTCGAATATTTTAATGTGAATATCAGTGAAGGAAGCTATATTGCCACTCAATCGAACGTTTCGTATAAAACTGTATAGAAGTAATGCTCGATCCAGACTCTTTTATAGAATTGCTAAAAGGCCTCTTGTATGTCTTGTAGAGTTTTGCAGTTACGTTGACACGTATGAAATGAGGCAGTTTTTGCCTTTTGGTGATCTAAAATGATCATGAATTATCTACCAATTTGAACGAATTAGAAGTCATTTTATTCCGGTTGAGTTAAATACCTTGCTCTTTTTTGAAAAATTATAAAAATTTGAATATATTACCGATCATGAAAATTTATTTTTGGGCATTTGTATCAAGGACCAAATTAATTTAGACAACGGGTGGACCAAAAAAGTAACCCCCCCAAGATAAAAGGATTTCTGAAAAACTTTCTGAATGCAAGATTTTGATGAAATTTAAATGGCACTACGTACATTATAAAATGCACCCATTGAGTAAAATGCAGTTCATTATCAGCTGTAGCTACAGAGAAAAGGTTTTTAAAGCAGATTGTCTCGAAAACCACAGTAAAAAAAACTAATAACAAAACTTGAAATGGCTTTGAATTTGTGGGAATTTTTTCTTTTAGAAGCTACCTGGTTTTGACTCTGTAATCATGACGACTGTTTATCAATATCATATTGAATTTCAATGCAGCACTACCGCTTACATTTTTTTTATAAATTCAATGTAAAAAATTGACAATTACGAATTACTTACTACGAATGAGCTACCATACAGCATTACAAAAACGATACCAAGGGGGGCAATAGATCATGACTACCCCAAGGCCTTCACACGAAGAACATAAGCCTAAAATACAACTAAATATACAATTTCCAAAAGCTGCATATAAACTACACTACTAACGATTAAAAACTAATGGATACTATACTAGATTCTGTATGACATTAGATGTCAGGTCAGGGTTGCGATGAATGAAATATTGACACGAGCGCAAACCATTTAAATTGGTTTTCTATATCCTTGATGCAACTCTCCAGTCGTGCAGGACGCGAACTTTCAAATGAGATTGTAAATTATAGACTTTTGGGGCTTGGACCCAGTTGTTCAAAACTGGCATTATACCAACACCGTATTATGACTATGCATACGACTACATCAGGGTTGTGAATTAAATCCAAGATTACCGCTATTCGAGGTTTGAACAACTGGGCCCTGGCTAAAAATGCCATGCTGTAATTTCATTGTCTCTCTCTCGGAAAAAATAATAATTTTTTAAGATCGGTGAAACAATCAAATTTTGGTGATTTTCCAAAAGGTGCAAGTTTTTTCTCACCTAATAGTTGAAAGGCAAACTTAGAGAATCAAATCGAAGCAGTGAGAACAAAACATCATGATTGGCTACGCTGAAGGTGTGAAATCTATTCTTTAGAAAGGCAAATTGCTTTGTAATGTTAGATGTAAGCAAATTTATGGAAAATTTCATCTCATTTTCCCTCAAAACAGGATAAAAATCCTTCAGTAAATTTGGTAACAATATAGCCTTACGCTATTAAAAGCCACCTAGATGAAAACTGCTGAAAGATAATTTCAAGCATATGAAGTTATTAAACAGGCTTGTATAACAAACAAATTGTTTAGGCAATAGGATATCAACGCAGATCATAGTTTGATAAAAGGCTGAACATTAAAGGGAATGTGCAATGTTAAATAGGCTTGTCTATAAATAGAACAAAGAAAACACTCAGACACTGCATTGTTTCTTTCGTTTTTCATTGTTCACTGCACGTGTGCAACGTCTATTTGAATGGGATATTTTTAGATTGTTTTGCTCTTTGCAAATGCAAGCTTTTAACCTTGCACAAACCCTTTAAGCAATTTGATCAAGGATTTTATACACTTGTTTTGAAAGATTCTGTGATAAAATCTTTTCATGAAACGACATACAACCGATTTTGACCAAGTATAATGTTCGTATCTAAGACCACGTTTACACTGTATCGGTACAGGTTTGATCCGCTACAGAGTTGTGACGGTTCAAGAGCGTTTACACTGCTCCAGAACAAAATTATTCTATAGACAGAAGGAACAAAAGTGTTACGGATTATCATAGCAGGAACAGTGTAAACGGGAGGTTGATCAGTTACACTTTTGTTACGGAGCCAAAGTTATACATGCACAGTGTAAACAGGGTCTAAGTTTGCATGTTAGCTTCTGTTAGCTTCAAAATGAACAATATTGCGAAGAAATCTGATTTAAAATGCCACCAAAACTACAGCCTCACACATGTTTGACTTTATTTTGAATCACCAGGTAGAGAATGGAAGTCCGCTATGTTATCCACATACTCATCCTTAAAATCAGCGATTCTATTGGTTCATTCATTTTGTTTATTACCCTAAATTGAACTTAGCGAGTTTCTTCTAATCCTGCTGATCTTTTACCGAAACTACACGACTTTAAAATTGCGTGTAGCCAGGTTTAAGCATGCTAAAACAGTTTTTGGTTAGTTGCGGCCTTCCTCTAATTTTTACTTCAATTCCTCTTTATTGAGTTAGGTGTGAATACCGCTATGTGAAGTGACCGAGAAGAGCTATTTCGAATTTCAAAACAGCATGCTTCTCTTGAAGACATATTTCATTATCTAAGAACAACTGGGATAAATCCACGATCGGAAGGGACTACATAGATGACTCGACTACTGGGATTTCTCTAAGAAATTGGCATTATAACCATAATTAACTTACAAATTTCATAACAGCATGGCTCACTTTAAGAGATATTTCAATGTCTAAGAGCCAATGGGCTAAATCCACGATTTAGAGTTACCAGATAGATGACTCCACAACTGGGATTTCTCTTAGAAATTAGCTTGATAACCAAAGTTTCTTTAGGTGAAAGTACAGCTTTGTGAAGGACCTATTTAGATTCATAACAACATGCTTCTCGTTGAAAAATATTTCAAGAACCACTAAGAACCAAGAACGTCTAAGAACCACTTCGCTAAGTCCACCATTGGATTGGAAGGGACCCGTGGGGGGAAGGGGTAACTTCAATAGGGAGATGGCGGGGGTGTGCCATTTTGACATGTGATATCACACCCTAAAATTTAAAGGTTTTCCAAAAACCATGCCCCAAAATTTAACAAAATTTATAGATTTTCCAAAAACCATACCCCAAAATTTACAGGATATGCAAAATGCATACCCTAAAATTTAATATTATGGGTCAAAAATCCCAAACGTTTACCCCAAAGAATTATTCTTGATCATGATACCCTAAAATTTATGATCATACCAAAAATGATACCTCAAAATTTATGGTTTCTTATGATCTTACCAAAATGACACCCTAAAATTTATTTTCTGCCTGAAAAAGGCACCCCAAAAAATGGCACACCCCGTACCAGTATATATGAAAGTGACCCCCCCCCGGGAAGGGACTATATTGATGACACCACAACTGGGATTTCTCTTGGAATTTGGAATGATAACCATAGCTGAGGTAGATTTAGGCCTCTCTCAAAGAAATATTTCAATATCAAAATCCACGATTGGGAGTCGCTATATTGATGACGCCACAACTGGGATTGATCTTGAAAATTGGCAAGATAACTATAGTTGAGCTAGGTGTGAGCACAGGCATATGTAATAGATATTCAGATTCATATCAATATGCCTGTCCTTGAGAGATATTTCAATTTCTAAGAACCACTTGGTACATGATTGGAAAGGACTATATTGATGTCACCACAACTGGGATTTCTCTTAGAAATTATCATGATAACCATAGTTAAGTTAGGTGTAAGCACAGCTATATGTAAGAGCGATTATTAGATTTTAATAGGAGCGTGCCTCTATCAAAGAGATATTGCAATATCAAATAACCACTGGGCTAAGTCCACGATTAGGAGTCATTATATAGATGACTTCAAAACTGGGATTTCTCTTAGAAACTTGCATGACAACCATAGTTGCAATAGGTGTAAGCACTGCGATATGTGCTATGTACTGTAACAGGTAGTTAGATTTTAATAGCAGCATCCCTCTCTTTAAAGAGATATTTCAATATCAAAGATTCACTGGGTTATGTCAACGATTTGAAGGACTATGTAGATGAACCCACAACTGGGATTTCTCTTGGAAAAAGCTTGATAGATAATCTGAGGTGGTAATAACGTGGTAAAGGTAATGTTTAGGAGTTATAAAGAAATATTTGGCTGCTAGTCCATCTTTAAGAGATAATTCTGTCTTCAATCACTATGGTTAAGTATCTAAAGATTTATCAAAACATCTGTTGGCCTGAGGAAACAAGAATTATGTATTTGAAATGGAGGCTAAGATCAGTTAGGCCCACCTTCGTGTAGTTTCTTTGTGCACAGTCCCCTTCCCTCGCTTTCTCACGCAAAGTTTGTTTTTCGGGAGTTTCGCTGAGCAACAACTGACAAAATATGGCGCGTGGGGTACAGCCTTCTAAACACAGGATTTTAAACAGGATAGGAGGAGAGAATATGCGGCCTTCTAAACACACACCATCGCACAGGGTAGGAGCAACGAGGCTGTTTGCGAAATGTTTAATCAGTTGTCCTTCCGACACGGATTCATTTCTTAAATAATAGGGAAACAGTACAGTCGCATACATATTACAAATAGCCGAGAAGCGGACCCTGGTCCGGTGAGACCGAACTGCCCAACAAGAAAACTACCCAGTTGATATTTTGGCCATAATTAACAAAAACAATTCCGTGACGGATGGACAAATGATCAACCATTTCGCAAACAGCCTCAACACAAAGAGAATACAGAATCGTGGGCCTAATTGCCATATGTTTCTTTAGCAACNAAGAAAACTTAGCGTTTAAGATTTGTTTACAATCAGCATGCCAAATACTTTACTTTAAAGCTTTCTGATTGGCTAAAATCAAATAATGCAAGACGCATGGTTCTTCTGTTAGGCTGTTATCGTATCTCCTCCCCATCTCATCTGAACATTTTGGCGAATTCTCTCAATTGACGAAATTTTCAAATCCCCCAACACTCCAAGACTTTTGAATTTATGATATACTTTAAAGTTTGTAAACTCTGAGTTTAAAACAATGACAACGAGTTTTGCACTGAAGAAAATGGAGATTGTGGCTTTTTCAGCTTTAGGAAGAAGTGATCATTGGTACTAGAGGCTGTTTGCGAAATGTTTAATCAGTTGTCCTTCCGACACGGATTCATTTCTTAAATAATAGGGAAACAGTACAGTCGCATACATATTACAAATAGCCGAGAAGCGGACCCTGGTCCGGTGAGACCGAACTGCCCAACAAGAAAACTACCCAGTTGATATTTTGGCCATAATTAACAAAAACAATTCCGTGACGGATGGACAAATGATCAACCATTTCGCAAACAGCCTCAACACAAAGAGAATACAGAATCGTGGGCCTAATTGCCATATGTTTCTTTAGCAACAACGTTATAGGCGATGACGCTAAATATCGTATCAGGGAATTTTTGCCTCAAAAAAGGGCGCTCAGGTGGTCAGCACAAGAAATTTTGAGGTGCACCCAAAATACCATAACTTGATAATCAACTCAACACTATTAGACTTTTCTACAATATGCAGGATTTAGTTATATTTTAATTATAGTATCTGGGATTGCAAAAATCAGGACAAACAGCATAGAAATTTGAGTTATGCTCTATGAAGGCATGTTATTCAATACCTTCATAGTAATACAATACCCTGAGTACTAGACTCTAAAAACAATGAGACTCTCGTTTTTTTGAGAGTCTGGTACCCAGGGTAGTTATTTAAAAGATTTCAAGCAGATCTTCAAAGTTTCTTGATGATTTGTTTACGAACACCTAAAAGTATGATATTTTCCCCGTTGAATGTACTCTACAGTGTGAATGATTATCAGTGCCAGTTTGAGCGGTCTTTGCATTTTCCGGATTAATTGAATTAAAAGCGCACACGGACGGGTCACATACGAATCCGACTTCACATGTTGCTTGGAAATTCAATTCAATTAGGTACAGAAAACCGAAATAAGCACATATTGTAAGGGACGCTGCGAGGCCGCAACAACTTTAAAAATAAAATAAAAATGAAAAGTATGCCTCTATGCAATTAGTTTGAGCATGGTTAATTTCACAGTGTTTGAAGCAAGCACCTTTGATTTATGACCCCCTAAAGCTGCTACATTTTCAGACAATCACTTACAAAATGGTTGAGCCACCTTGAAAAAAATGACATTTTGGTCCCCCCGTCCCCCCATGTTAATATTTTTTGCAAAAAAGTACCTGATTCAGCTGACCGGCGTGATTCGGCAACATTTGTGTGGTATTGCAACATTGACTAAGGGGGGGGGGAGCAGAGGCAATAAACCGAAAATTTTGGGGTGGCTCAACAATTTTGTAAGCAAAGCTGTGGTGGACAAGATACAACACAGACAAAAAGCCCAGTAGCTATCACAGAAACTCTTCTACAATCCAATTGAGCCACATACCAAGTGTCTTTAAGGCACGTAACGTAAGGCAATCCTTGGCAGCTTTTTGCACTGCTTGCAGCTTTGGTTACGTGGCTAGGCCCATTTCGAACGTAAGCAAAAAAAGAGAGGGTAAAACCCAAAATAAACTTCACGAGCTACATCGCGTCTTGCTTACTGAAACCAAACGTTAGCAACAAAATGTTTCTATCGGCATTTAGTTCGAAAGCCCAGCTACTTTTGAGATGTTGCTTGGTCAATACAAAGCATGTGGCAATATCTTTCGATTTCAAGAACTTATGTGCGATCTCACTTGTGAAGTTTTGTTGAGTCACCCTGTACGTTGAAATTGAATCACGTGACCCATCCGTGTGTGATTCTGAAAGCAGCTAGCTTATTGTTTGGTATCAATATTAAAAACAGGTACTAATTCCAATACGAACATTCATTATTGATTCTAGAAATATTTGATCGCAAACATCGCTCTTGCGCTCACGTCATTGATAACTAACAAGTAATTTGTTCACGTATTTGCAACTTTAACTGCGTGTCATATTGAACATTTCGAATATTTTGATCAATTTCATCACCAATTTAAAGCAAATTCGATAACTTGAACTCCCACACAAAAATGAAAACGACAGTTCATGTTTTTTCAGGTCATTTACGCCATTTCGATACTTTTTCGAGCTCTTACGACACATGCAAGCCTCTTTGCATTTCTCAAGACTGTTTCGGGGAAGTACTGCAAAAAATCTGGCTAAACAACTTCTATGGAAAAAATACTAGAAACGCTCATGGGAAAAATACTAGAAACGACCAACGTCTGGTTAAGCTACCGCAAATAAAAACAGAATTTGGACGCAAAGGATTTTATTACTTGGCAGCAAAAGAATTCAATGATTTACCGCTCAGTGCCAGAAAGATTGAATCAAGACTTCTTTTCAGACAATTTTTAGAAAATCATTTTACTAATTGAATCTTTTTTACCTTTGGATTGGACTCATTGTTGTAATGTTTTTACATCTTTTACTTTGACTTCCTAATGCTTAAGTATCAGGACCCTAATAATAACAGTATTTATTGTACTGATAGGTTACTTATCCTGTTGAAATATTCGATTATTATTATTATTATTATTATGTATAATCACCAACTTCTTCAAGACAGTATAACGATTTTAGGGAAATAATTTTTCGCCTCTTAATTAACCTTTCCATTATGATGAAAACTACCTTTGAATTCCAATCTTATATTTTAACTCTATAGAAGCATTATTTTATTATGTGAATGGACTGCCGAAAAACAATGGTAAAAACATGTGCCAAGACAATCTTAACCTGCAACAAAGCTAGCATCTGCAACGCTTCAAAATATGCTATGTCGGTACATAAGAGAAACATTTTTGTATATAGTCGAGAAGAGACTGTTGTGCAACGTAGTTAGTTGTTCTCACATGCTTCAAAAACAGGTGAGAGAACAGTTATTTTTCTCCGTTGCCAGGATTCATAGCAAAAGCGTTCCAACGAAACATTCGCCTGAAGCGTGTTGTAAGAGAACAAATTTGTAAATAGGTGAGAGGAAACCATTGGGCATTTAGTTGTTTAAGCTGCGCTTGCCGGGAGCCACGTGTAATTTACTCTCAACCTCATCAAATTTTAACTTAACATGTGATGAAATAGAATTTTTTTTACGAAAAGCAGGGTTGAAAATAGTTACAAGAGAAGCATTTTGTAAATAAGTGAGAGAAAACCATTGGGTATTTAGTTGTTTAAACTGAGCTTGCCGGGAGCCAAGTGTAATTTATTCTCAAACTCAATTTTTGGCTTAACATTTAATGGAATAGAAAAGTTTTGACGAAAAGTAGGGTTAGAAATAGTTACAAGAGAAGCATTTTGTAAATAAGTGAGAGAGCTCCACTGGGAATTTTAGTTTGGTAAGCTGTGCTTGCCGGGAGCAACGTGTAATTTATTCTCAACCTCAATTTTTAACTTAACATTTGATGGAATAGGAAGAGTTTTGACGAAAAGTAGGGTTAGAAATAGTTACAAGAGAAGCATTTTGTAAATTTGTGAGAGAACTCCACTGGGAATTTTAGTTTGGTAAGCTGTGCTTGCCGGGAGCCACATGTAATTTACTCTCAACCTCAATTTTTAACTTAACATTTAATGGAATAGGAAGAGTTTTCACGAAAAGTAGGGTTAGAAATAGTTACAAGAGAAGAATTTTGTAAATAGGTGTTAAGAAAATACTGCGAATTCATGATTTATTGATACTTGCTACAGACAAATTTGCAATCTGATTGAAATCTGGGCTTTTAATGTGATAAAAAGTAAGCATTGCAAATCTCTGAAGGAAAACATTGCTAAAAGATCAGAGAAGGAAAAATAGGTCTGAAATGATTTCCCATTCAAGGTATATAGACTGTATGCGTCATAAGAGAGATATTTTTGTAAATAGCTGAGAAGCATGCTTCAAAACAGGCGAGAAAACAGTTATTTTTCTCAGTTGCAGGGATTCATAGCAAAAGCATTCTAACGAAATACTCTCGTCTAAAACATGTCGTAAGAGAAACAGTTTGTAAATAAGCGAGAGAAATCCACGGGAAATTTTAGTTTCTTAAGGTGTGCTTGCCGGGAGCCACGTGCAATACTTTCTCAACCTCAGTCTTGAACTTAACACAGGATATAATAGAAAATGCTTTCTGATGAAAACAGAGTTGGAAATAGTCACAAGAGAAACATTTTGTAGATAAGTGAGAGAAAACCACTGGGAATTCAAGCTTTATTGATACTTGCTACAGTAACATTTGCAATCTGTGTTGAGATCTGCAATCAGTTGCAAAAGTCTTGAGCCATTGTGGAAAAATATGGATTTTTGCCCCCCCCCTCCCCCCCATTGCAATGTTGTTTTATTATTATTATTATTATTATTATTAATTTCTTTATAGTAGGCGTTTAAAATACTAGCAAAATTACTGCTAATTGAAGCCTACTGAAACAAAACGAAAGTAAAATAAATCTAACAAACCTAACGATAAAAACGATCTCTATACTTATTTACATGTGAGTTTTGAAAGTGAATAAAATAGTATCAATTCAAGAACCCAACCTGTGCTACGAATGTCTTGCATAATCGGCAGTTGCATTCATCGCCCTTCCACTCCTTTATACGTTTTTTAAAGATGGAAATATTCAGTGACTGTTTAATGTCATTTGAGATTCCATGCCACAGTTTGCATCCCAAGAAGGCAATACTCTCTACCCCAAACCGAACTGTCCGGGCCTTGGGCATTTGTAAAAGACTTTTGCTTCTTAGATGATAAGGGGGATTCTTCTCAATGAAAATCTCAGTCATAAAGCTTGGGGTGATATTTGACTTAGTTTTGTAAATCTCTGTCATCAGCAACTGCAGATTCCGCTTATGGACAGACACAGAATTATCTCTGGTCAAAAGTGCATCAAAATCAGAAACACTATCTTTGTATGCGATGCTCAGTGCCTTTTTGTGAATGTGATTGATCTTGCTATCAAGATGTCTGTCACATAACATCCACACTAAGGGGCAGTAGCTGAACTGGGATAGAATAAAAGAACGCATGATATGCTTGAGTTTTTCAGTGTCAAGTAAGTAGGAAATACGTGAAAGAGCGTGAAGCTTTTGGCTTGCTTTCTTGCATAACGATCGTACGTGTGTCTTGAAAGAAAGTTGTTTGTCCAAAGTGACGCCTAGTAGTTTTTCCTCTGTGCTCTCTAGGATGGTTGTATTTTCGATTTTTATCGACAAATCATTGCTTTTTTCACCGAAAATCATCAAGTGGCATTTATCACCATTTAGCTTCATGTAGTTACTCTGAAACCACTCTGAAAGGATCAGGGTTTCGCTTTCTAATCTATTGATTACATTTTCGTGATTGCGATCGCAGACATAGATAGTTGTATCATCAGCATAATTGCATATTTTGCAGTCCGTCACAAACATAAACAGGTCATTCAGGTAGATATTAAACAAGAGAGGCCCCAGCACAGATCCCTGCGGTACGCCTACGCTAGTCTCTATCCACGTACTAAAAGACCCATTTACCTTCACTCTCTGCTTTCGTCTATTCAAATAGCTGTGGATAAGCTGTAATGCTCCTCTACTAAAGCCATATGCTTCTAATTTTGCTATTAGTAGATCGTGATTCAAGCAGTCAAAGGCTTTGGAAAGGTCCATAAACACGGCCCCAGCAGTGTTTCCACTGTCCAATGCCTTTCTGCAGCTTTCTATGAAATGAAGAAGAGCATGCTGCGTGCTATAATTCTCCCGAAAACCGCACAGCAGTGAATTGAGAAAGCAGCGAGCAAAGGCTTTCATTTGAGATTCCATTAGTCTCTCATAGATTTTGGATGTAGAAGGCAAGACTGTAATTGGTCTATAATGTTTCTTTATGAAATTATCGTCCTTTTTGTAAAGCGATGAGATGTCTCCTGCTTTCAAAGTTTCTGGAAAGTCATTTTGCGAGATATTTGCATTAAAATGCTGTTGAAGAATTGGTGCAAAAATATCCAAATTTTCTTTCATGACCTTCACAGGTATACTTCCTACTGGAGATGATTTCCTGGGGTTTAATTTTCCAAGTTGACAAAAAACCTCATCAACAGTAGCTTGCCTAAAATGAAACGATTCTGAGCATGTAAAACACTCCTTAATCTTCTTAATGCTTGGATGGTTTTTATATTTTTCAACAGCTTTATCTATAGGGTCTTCTATACCTATTGTAGATGATAGATGGGCACCAATGTCAGTGATTTCTAGACTTTGCGTGATATTAGCAAAGTAATCGTTGAAAATTTCTGCAATTTTGAGATCATCGGTAACCATTTCACCGTCTTCAATAAGTGTGATAGATTGAGATACTTGTACCTTGTCTGTAAAAACTGGTTTAACAGTTTCCCAAAACTTACGATTATCTGTAAGATTTTTTAGGTCCAGGTTTTTGTAATAGTTAAATTTGGCTTTGCGCAGCATTTTCACACACTTATTTCTTTGCCGTTTGTAAGCCTCATGGTTTTCATCAGTTTTCGCTTTGTTATATTTGTTCAAAAGCCTAGTGCGATGCATCATTTCTTTTCGCAGTTCTCTGGTCATGAAAGGCCCATCATTTGCGCGAAGGTACTTTTTCTTTATAGGAGCGTGTTGAAGTAGCACATCTGTGACCATACCGTCAAACGCATCATAGCCTCCCTGATCCGACGAGTCAGATCGGATATGATCCATCAGGTCAGATCTGAAAGCCACGGCGCAATAGGCGCTATAGTCACGATAGGTAATTATCCTAGGGCCTCTCTTGTTAAATCCACCTTTCAGCATGCTAACAATCATAGCGTGAAAGTCAGAAAGCCCCGTTTCAGCTGTGGTCGTATTCTGGAAATTATGCTTCCTATTAGTTAGTATTAGATCTATGCATCGGGGGTTATCTGACTTAAAGCAGGTTGGGCCCTTGATAAGATTATAAAGATTGTAGCTGTCCATGAAATCACTGATGACACTATCGTTTACTTCACAATTGAAATCCCCAGTTATGATATAGTTTTCATACTTGCTACTGAAAAAATCCATTCCCTTCTCTATTTCGTCGAAAAAGTATTTTGGGCACTGGGAGGGTGGACGGTAGATACTAATAACCAGCCATTTTTGTTTCCGAAGGTTTATTTCAATCACAATGGCTTCGATATCATCTGGAAAATTGTAACTATTGAGCTGTTTAATTGGGACACCATCCCTAGCATATACCAAAAGTCCACCTCCATTCTTATTTCGATCACGTCTGAAAGGCCTCATAAAGCCTTCAATCATGAACTGACTAGTGGGGAAGGAGTCATCAATTTTCGTCTCAGCAATTGTAAGTAAGTCAAAATTTTTTGCTACAGGTTTTAGGAACTCAAACTTGTTGCGTATTGAGTTAATGTTCAGGTAACCAAAAATAAGGCCTTTCGTATTTTTGCTGCGAAGATTTTTCAAAGTGCTACAAACGTTGTCATCAGGGGTTTCATGGGTAGCCGAGAAATTACTAGTAGTATGATTATCTTGTCAATCTGTAAAAGATCTAATTTTTTCGATGACATTTAAAGCTAATCTTTTATTTCCATTACGATTCAAATGAAGACCTTGCATACCTAGGTGTTCTCTGATAATGTTCTGTTGTCGCAGTATATCCACATTCATGGTCTTCAAGTTTTGATTGAATTCATTAATCTTCCTGTTAAGTTCTGCCTATTTTGCACCAGTGAGTCTGCTGTCAGCGCGTCGTATAATTTCTGATATCACAATATGACAGTCAGGGAGCTTCTCCAAGATCATATCCATCACTTTCTTAACGCTGCTGAGGGTGTCGTTAACAGTTCTTCTTTCGATGTCATTCGTGCCAATCACAAGGATGATTTTATCTGGTTGTTTTCTTATAAGGGGCTTGATGTAATCTTGAAGATCTTCTGTGGTAGAGCCTGGGAAACTTCGTACTTTCGTGAAATATTTACTGCTAAGGGTGTTCTCATTGATGTTTGAGATCAAAGTGAGGAAACGTGATTTTTCTAATGAAAGGTCATAAAATACAACTTTTTAGACCGATCTCAACATTGCAAAGGGGGAGGGGGGACGCAAGGCAAGAAAAATCGCTTTTTTTACAATGGCTCAACACTTTTGCAACTGATTGTGGGCTTTTAAGGCGCTAGAAATTTAGCATTGCAAATCTCTAAAGAAACACATTACTGAAAAGATAAGAGAAGGAAACATAGTTCTAAAAATGGCTGCCCATTCAAGGCGTATGCATTATAAAGTGCGAGTTCTATCTGGGCAACGTTGAGGAAGACGTTTCAAAGGTGAGTTCAGCTTTAGGCCCCTTTTACTAGCCTGTTCGTAGCACTGATGTTGGAGTCTGTTTTGTTCACTCATGTCATTTTGGACTGAGTAGGGCCTGAAGTCCATTAAAGAGGTCGATGTACATCTTTCGCAGCATAAGCGCGTTTTCCTTCGCAATTCACATGGACGACTGGGAACCAAGCTGGTGGAGGAGTGTTGAGGCTGTGTGCAGGCTACCTTTACACGCTACCAAATTCGCTTCATATTTGATTGCTAATAAAAGTCAGAAAGTTTAGCCGATATATGCGACGCTACGCATCTCTAGACTGTGCAGCATTTTCAATAGTTGCCAGTGCTTTTTCGCCCTTCAGGTAACTATGGTTGTCTTTGTTACAAGAGTGGTACGAAGGGTAGTTTCGATTCCGGACTTTCGTTACATAACCACACAATCCTGCATCCCGATAACGAAGATGAGATCTGAAAAAATCTGAGATCTGGGATTCGAATGGTTTTAACCCTAATTTGACCGGGGGGGGGTGTTTTCCACCCCCCTCATTAACGGCATAAGCTATGACTCTATAACTTTTTGAGAACTACTAATTATCTATTAGCTAAATTTTGTCAAAAACAATTTTGAACAATGGGAGTCACGTGATGGATGACAATACCATATTTGGAAGATGGTATTGACAAAATCAATGTTTTTGATATTTTTGCAACCAGAATTATTTTAAAATGTTGATTATTATACTTTAAAAGAATCAGCAAACAAAGAGCTTTCATTTGTTATCAAGAACAATGGAATTTGCTGACATCAGCATTTTTAAATGATGACGTCACGTGTGCCGCCATTTTGGGTTAATTTTGCAAAATTTGAAGCTTTTTCCATTGGAAGTTGTAGAAAATGCATAGAATTGCGTTTTGCAATACATTTAAAGTATTTTGAGCAAGTTTTTTATCAATTTTTGGTCGTAAAACCCAATTCGTGGTTGTGACGTCATCAATATTTGTCATTTTCTTCAAAAATAACTGTCTACAAATACCTTTAGGTATTATTTTTGAATTAGGAATAAATAATACGGCAAATAAGATAAAAAATAGCCAATTATATGATGTTTTTTCCGTTTTTAGAACGAATTAGCTGGAGAAACTTATATTTTGACATTTTTCAACATTATGACGTCATAGTGACGTCATCTAATGAGATGGCTACGCCCAAAGTTGCCAATCAGTAGAGAATGGTTAGTACTACGCCCTTGCCAGGTTTGAATGATTTCCCATTAGTCTAAGGCGATTTATAGAGGGGGGTGAAAAGAACCCCCCCCGGCTATGTTAGTTCAAAGAAAGCCCGGTTAAATTAGGGTTAAGGCAGGTAGGGCAGTTTCCTAGATTGCTCGTAGCTTTGGCTTCGTGGCTAGGCCCATTACGAACGTAGGCAAAAGACGTAAAAATTATAATTCGAGAAAGTTCATTCCCCGAAATGTCTTTGAACAGGTCATCCGTGGAAGTTTGCTAAAAAATTATTCATACCGACCTTGCAAGCCTGAAAGGTGTTTTTTCCTGTCCTTACAATTAAATAACAGTTGATGATAACAAAATGTTGCGAATATTATCGTTATTTTATTCAAAATTCACGAAATATGCCTGTCTTTTCTTTCGTTAAAAAGCGAATCCGCAAAGGATATTCCTCTGAGATGTTTTGATGTGATCAAACCACGAAAGTTAATTTCAAAAATTTCGTGGTTTTTTCCTGCCACGAAAGTTTCTTCCCACGACTGTTTCTTTCCTTAAAATAATCACAGCTGTTGACCTGCCAGGCAAATTACGTAGTCCATGACGGAAAAGAGCTTTGGAGCTCAATCGAGCATTCGCCTGGATGAAAGCGGATATAAACAACAACTAAAATTGATTGATTTAAGAACAGCATGAATATGTCAATGACAAAATAAATAGGTAGCTTGTACGATTAAAAATTCACTCACCTATCGTTGTTATGGTAACCGCAGTGAAATATACCGAGCCCGCAAAACTCCAAGGTTCCAAAGCATATTCAACATGTTTTCGCTTGTGTAGGTATTTGGCAAGCTCATTCATGTCCGCTTTTGATATGTTATATTCTCTTTGTAACCTTCTGTAAATCTGCATGTATTTCTTGCGTTCTTCTTGATCTTTGTCATATTCTAACGCACTAAACACGGCAGCACCTACCAACATATACGTCACCGTGCACGTTATCAGCAAAAGGGTCCGTATATTTTGCTGTGTCAGCAAAGAGCCCATTGTTTTAGCTCAATGTTTTACCTAGGTTTTATTACCGAGCCTCACTTCACTTCGTATATCGATTTGAGGTCTCTTGGTTTTATTGCCAAGCCTCTCTCCAACTCACTTTGTATATCGATTTGTAGGTCTCGTGTAAAATCTACACACACCAACTCCCAACTCTTTCAATATGGACCTCTTCAGACAATTTTATCCTGGCGAAATGCCTTTTAACGCGTAAAGGGTCATGTGATTCAAATCCATCAGTGTTAATCCAATCAGGCACGCTTGAATTTTTGTTCTCAAACGTCGATATGTTGCGCTAATCTTTTGCCCAACCTTTCGATATAAGATTTCGAATTTAATCGATTGATTTTGAGCGTAATCAACAGGCACTTCTTTTATCTTTGTAAATACTGTCCCACAAAATCCAGTTAGACAACAGGTCAGTTTTCAATTTTCAAAGCGTTTGCACGTAAATTCGTTTATAACTGCAGTTTAGAAATCTTCTAATACGGTTGATCTAAATTTGATATTCAAACCTGCAAGAGAAAAGCAGAAATATTAATGTAATATTTCGATTTTAAACGTTTCTGCTGGTGGTAAACAATGAAGGGGCTGTTCAAGAAAGAAAAGACCGATTAAGCCTGGTTTAGCTAAGAGATTTTCTAGCAAAATATTGGTAGATATTCTTTTAGCAGCCATTATCACTAGTAAGGCCTGTTTCCTACTGCATAATAAACATTGATCGCACGCACGAATTGCCTTCAGCTTTAGCAAAACGCTTTTTAATTTCACCAACATAAATAAAAACAAATATAGTAAAGCAAACAAACTTGTTTTAATTACTAACTAAAGTATAAACAAAGAATTAAAAAAGAGTTTTCTTTTCATAGAATCAAAGTTTGCCAGCCTTGCAAAATTTGGGTGGACAAGGGATAGAATTAATTGCCAGCAGTATAACGAACCTTTATTTACATCAATTTTGTTTAAGAATAAATACTGACCTAAGAAAAAGTAGGGTGGACATGTCCACCCCAGCCCACCCCCTCCTGGTGCCGCCTATGAATTCTTTATCATACCAGAAAACGTTTACAAGCAAATTCAACATTTTTCATTGCCATTTTAAACTTTTTCCCAGTAATTCCTGCTATTCATGCTACTTCAAATTCCTCAAATGTAAGTTGTAGCAACCCACAGCACATTTTGTTCTATTTTATGAGATACACGAAGTTGTACCCATTCGCTCATGGGGATGTTCATTTCAATGTCTCTTGTGGCAATGTTTCTTTATTTTAGTAGGTTTTAAATAAACATCTTACATATCCGGCTAAGATGCCTTCAACTACCTTCAGTAGGTTCGAAAAGCAGAAGGCCAGACAAATCATCATTGCTGGCCCACGGAAAGAAATTCTAAAAATGCACCTCATCTGTCTAACAATTAGAAATCTCAGACATCTGTTTGTCAAAGTGAAATTTGGGAGAAATATGCTAAATACGTATTTAGGAAAAGTCACGAAAACTAAAAAGCAAAGGATGTAACCGAAAAACTAGCAGAGAAAAGTTAAAGGAGACTGAATCAGCCCCCCCCCCCGGTTCAGGTAGGGTTAATCACGTTTTTGGTCTTACCAATTTGCCCGGGGGGGGGGGTACACGACTTGTGGATGGGCGGGGGTTTGCCGCCCAGTTTTCAGAAAGCCACCCACTTCTAATTACCAAAATTTGCCTTCGTACCCACTTTTATGATGAATTTTGATGGAAAACTACCCATTTTTAACAATTTGTTGGCGATTTTCAGCCAAACCGACCCATGTTTAAGGAAAATCTACCAAAAAATGACCCTTGTTTAGAGAATTTTGGGACAAAAACCCACCCATATGGGCGGCACATACCCGTACCATCAACATGTTATGTACCCCCCCCGCCCCCGGGACCAATTTGACCTCAGTAGGTCCTACAAACATCGCAAATTTGGCCCGAAGATTTTAAATTTTGCTCACATTTTGGCCTTTTTGAAACTTATTTGGGTTGCAACACCCCACATGCCAAACTAGCTACGTCCCTATATGGGTGGAAAATGAAGAATGGAAAATGAAGAAGTGATAGCTGATGAAATATTCATAAAAAACTGTTCTTTTATGTATCAATCCAATCTACTTTGTATGTCTATGTCGTAATGTCAAATTTGAATAAATCCAAAAAATNACCCGTACCATCAACATGTTATGTACCCCCCCCGCCCCCGGGACCAATTTGACCTCAGTAGGTCCTACAAACATCGCAAATTTGGCCCGAAGATTTTAAATTTTGCTCACATTTTGGCCTTTTTGAAACTTATTTGGGTTGCAACACCCCACATGCCAAACTAGCTACGTCCCTATATGGGTGGAAAATGAAGAATGGAAAATGAAGAAGTGATAGCTGATGAAATATTCATAAAAAACTGTTCTTTTATGTATCAATCCAATCTACTTTGTATGTCTATGTCGTAATGTCAAATTTGAATAAATCCAAAAAATAATATAATTTAATTACCAGGTACCAATACCAGCGAAGTTTGAAATAAGAGTAAAACTCAATTTCGTTGCAGCGATAAATTTCATATCCAGCAAGGTTTCTATTCAATTATGCTCGTTGTTTCGGACTATTATTAACTTACGTTCTTGGCTATAGGTATACGGCAGCATCAAAGCTTCGACACTGACTACTGGAGCCTTACTAATAATTCTCAAACTCTACTTCTAGTGCAGCTATAAATTGAATATCCTGCAAGATTTTTATTCAGTTACGCTCTGTGTTTTGTCTAAATTTTACGCACCTTCAACTTACATTCTTGACTATAGATGCACGCACGGAATAGTATAAAAGCTTCCATACCAATTACTAGAGTCTTACTAATGATCCTCAAACTCGACACCTTCTAGTGCAGCTATATACTAATTTAATATCCTGCAAGATTTTTAGTCAGTTATGCTCTGTGTTTCGTCCAATTTTTGCGAACTTTCAACTTATGTTCTTGGCTAGATGCACGATATAGCATCAAAGCATCCCTACTGACTACTGGAGCCTTACTAATTATCCCAAAGCTCCACGTCTAGTACAGCTATGAATTTGATAAAGAAGGCTATTTCTGAACATCTGTCTCGTGGATTTTCATGTATCTAATTCAGAAGCTGATGAGTAGGCCTTACAATCATCGTATATATATAGGATGTCAATAAAACACTTAATGCTCAGCTTCTGAATTAGATAGATGAAATATTTACATATTTAGATCTATCCTTCTTCTTTCGATACTCGCCTATTATTCTCTTAACAATGCCGTTTCCCGTGCACAACGCGACAGTTAGCCATACTGCCATTTGCAATGGAATGGCCCAGAATGCAAATGTAGTGCCTGCAATAGTTTTACTTTTATTGAACAATAGATTATTTAAACATTTTAATTTCATTCGATTTAGATTAGTTAACTTTGTATATATTGTATATATTGTTAGCTATGTAAATATCGAATTAAAATAAATGAACAACAACAACTGGTTTCGCAGATTTTTTTGCAGCTTTATTTGCTTTGATTCGTTGCTTGAGAGAGTTCCCTTTGTCTTCGATCACTAATCGCTTTGAAATGGTGTGATGTTTCAAAAGAAACTGATGCAATTGTTACAAAATCTGCCCTTGTTACCTCCACAGTATTTCTCAAACAACCAGTTAATTTGTAGCTATACATTTGATATCCAGCAAGGTTCTATTTAATTAAGAGTTATGATTTGGCCCATAAGGGCAGCTCTTGTAGCAATCGCATCATTTGTGTTTGATTGACACGCCAGTACAAACAATTGGCGATTGCAAACAAAGGGATTCCAATGGTCGAGCAATAGACAATAACGCTAAAGATGGCGTCTCCAAAGATTCCATAGTGTTTTGCTGCAAAGCATGCTGGTAAAAAGCTTCCTAACGATATATCAATTTCGGTCTGCCGTTTCGACTAGCTAGCTTGAATTCGAATCGACCTTGAATTCAAATGCAACATGGTTGGAAAGGAAACCTTTCCCAGGGGCGGATCTAGCCCTGTTTTCTGACCGGTTTACGAATGAATGAATGGAGGGGTCTGGGGGCGAAGCTCCCAGGAAAATTTTGTGTGACCACGCCCTCTAGACTCTCGGAAAATATGGGCAACGCCCTTTTACAAAAATAATGTCCATCCAGTTGAGCATCAACCAAAATGTTTTCAAGGCGAAATTACCATGATAATACAAAACAAAAATTACAAAAGTTATTAGAAACTTTTGATTGTGAAAATAAGTCCAAGAAACCTGCATATTCGACTCATATTCGTCACCTCGCAGGCTCTTGAATTCTCTACCCCTTCCTTCAACTTTAATACTCCCTAAAAAAAATGCACTCGTATTTTTATTTTATGCGCTGTACCTCCCCTTCACTCTTCTCTTTAATAGCACTGTGAAATCGATAAAGATCTTCCTTTTCTGAATCAGCCATTGCTGTCTCATGGCACTTCTTGTTCTTGTACGTTTTTTCGATAAAATCAACTTCCTTTCCAAGCATGATCGCACACTTTTTACTTCCTGCGAGAACGGTTTACTTCCTAATCGACACAGGTTCACTGATTTTAAACAATTGTCGACCGGTTCACGGAAGTCTCTCGACAGGTTCACTCAGCCCTTATTGGTTGATAAGATTACAAAGAGTTGATAAAAAACAATTCGGAATGTCACGGCCATTCAAAGGGAATCATATGGGAAAATCTGTTGCGTAAGTTTAAATTGAGGGACGCGAGTTTCGAATGACGTAAGACCACCACCGAGAGGACCATAGCAAATACAGCAAAATAAACAAAGCCATCACAACATCGCTGATTGTTTCAAGAGGGATTTCTGTGGAAGTGTCCGATGTCATGAATTTCATGTTTCATCACCCTTTGAAAGATTTGACAGACATATCACCCTTTGACTTTACACTAGTTTGCAGATTGAAAATAGGCTTAATTAAGCTGCTTTTATTTCTCTGCAAAGTTTGGTAAATAATGCAAATTTATCTATGGTTTGGAAACTTGACCGATGCACGGAAACCGGTTCCAAAGCAGAAAAAGCAAAGTTTTGATTCGAATTTAATACCGCATTCACACTGACACAGTTAAACCAACTTTACTTAAGCCAGGTTAGATTTCAACCAATCAAATTCATTCGATTTTTTGATTGACCAATTAAAAGGCCCCATTCGATAACCTGGTTTAGTTTAAGTGTGAATGGGGTATAAGATTCGCGTTCGAATTATAAAATTTTCCTATTTTTTTACATTGATTACTTGCTCCGAACTTTACCACAGCTAGCCTGTCAAAACGACAGACCAAGATTTTTATGTCGTTAGGTGGTTGTCAGGGAGCTTTTTACCAGCATGCTTTGCGCGGCCGCTATCTTTTGCGTTATTGTCTATTAAGCGAAGGATGTAAGCAAAGCAGACCGCAAAAGTTGCCCTGAAGCATGGATGGGTAATTCAGTTGTTATACATGCAAATAGGAGTTTCGAGTGAAGAATGAGTGTGCATCGAAAGTAGAAAGACATGTCTAACTATCTGCTGCCTAAAAATTTCATTTATTTGATTCAGAAGCTGAAAAGTAGGCACTACCAGTATCATATATTTTGTTTAAATGAAACATGTACTTCACGGCTTCTTAATCAAATAAATGAAATCTAGTAGGCAGATATTTAGATACATGCCTCTTCTTTAGATATATACTTATTAATTCTCTCAAAGCTCCTTTTCGTGAGCACAAGTACTGAGTTAGCCACCTTTGTTTGAGTGCAACTCTTGCAGTCTGCGTTGTTTTTATCCTTGGCTTGATTGTTCGCCTGTTGCAATCTCTTTGTTTGCAGTCCCTAATCGCTTTGTAATGGTGTGTCAATCAAATGTAGCTTTTGCTATTGTTACAAAAATGTGTCCATGTTGATTCGGTATATTATTACGCATTTATTTCCTCCTTCTCTCGAGTCCGGAATAGACGGGGAGGAGTGGAATAAACGGGGTGGGCGGAAAATTTCTTGATACTAAATGAAAGGGGGGGGGTTGTGGAATTAGAACACACGAGTGTTTTTGACTGTAAAGAGCACCACAAAAAAGTTAACAATCACAGAAAAATTATTAAAATGAGAAATACAGTTCAGATCACATTCCACAGCAAAACTATCAAAATTTCAGGACGATTTTTACCTTGGAAACTAAGAGGAAAGGGACAATTTTCTATAATGCAAAAAACAGAAACTTGCCTTTCCTCTTAGTTCCTACGAAGAAATTTTAGTTTCTGCTCAATTTCCTCTTCCAAGGCCATAGGAAATTTAACATTCTTTGCAGTATTCAGGAAAGATGATCTGAGATGTTACACATTTCAAGAAGCCCAAAATTGATAAACGGGGGGGGGGGGGGTCTGGAATAAGGATGTCCTGGGTGGATTTTTTTCAAAAATTTAATAAGCGGGGGGGCGTTTATTCCGGACTCGAGAGTACCACTATCATTACACCCCTTTGATAACATCAATTCTTTGTTAGATGTACACAATAGCTTTGAATCTTCCATACCGATTATCAAGCCATGGTCAAACGAGCTAGCATTGCTTGCGAAATATTTGAGATTTGCTTTCCAAACAATGTTTTTCCGTTTGGCCACGTCGGAAGCAAATTCAAAACAAAACAAAAGCTAAAAAAAAAGTTCAAAACCATTTTCAGCTTGTCACAAGCAAAACATGTTTGTCGAGCAAAGTTTTGCGACGCAATGTGGCCAAAAGGACAAACTTATTGCTTGGCGAGCAAATCTCAAATATTTGGCACACATTTTTTGCTCATTTGGCCAGGCCTTAATGCCTTTATACTAAGACTCACACTCCAACTCCAGATGCAATAGTTGCAATACTGCTGAACAATGTTTATCTTGAAACTTTTCTATTCAAATACACTATGTTTTTTGTCCAATTACGTACCTTCTTTCTTTGTGAGATGCACAACATAACGTCAACATTTCCTGTGCTTCCACTTTAATTTTGCGAACTTTTCTATTAAAGGGAATCCAAGCATATAAAAGCCTTGGATAAAATAGCCGTGCAAAGACAATAGTCCGTGACACGTGCCGAACCATATTTGGGTAAATGATCTAAGTCAACAGGAAATACTGATATCTGATAGGCTAGAATTTGACCGCAACTGGCTTGAGCCACTTTTATATGCTTAGATTCCCTTTAAGACTGAAGCTTTTACTTGCAGTGCAGCTATATATTTGATGATGATTATGATGATTAGATAACCTGCTTTCAATTTAGTTCTGTTTTCGTCCTATTATCACGCACCTTGAAGAGCTAATGAGTAGAATAATAAGAATTTTTTGTTTTGAGAATGAACATATAATTGGAAACCTGTGAATGGCCGATGTTATCGTAATTAAAGTGCATTGTGTCTTGCAAGCAACCTGCTGCTAAAATCTATTTGAAGCATTTCATCTGAAGCATTGCAAGTTGGATTTTGCTTGCATGTGGAAAATTGTTATTCTCGTCCCACGCCTGATCACGTTTTTTATATAAGGATGGCCAAAAATGTAAGAAACTCTAGCACTAAGTTTCAAAAGAGCTAAGAAACTTTTAAATGTTAAATTCAAAGATATAATGGCAAATATGTCGTTGAACCCTTATTCTTGAGTAAAATTAACTCTAGGTTTAAGTTTTGAAAACAATAAACAACTTTTTCTTCCCACCTGATGTTTTATGTCAAGAAACATATCTGTAGCAGTCTAGAAACTACATCACAATTCCTGCACTGCACTCAGAAAGTGAGAAACAGCGTAAGAATCTTTTAGTACTAAAAAGTGGAAGTTTTATTGTGAAATTAAGAAACTTTTAGTGCTATGGGCTGATCCAAGTTTCTTATATGAAATAAAACGTGTACTGCTGGACCGACTACGAATCACTTTACATGCTATCATACAACTACTGGGTATTCCAAAAAAAATTCACGAGCTAGATCATAACAAGCTCTCTGAAATCAAAAGCTATTGGCAAATGTTTTGTATCACCGTTTGGTCGAAACGCTTGGCTATCTTTTGAGATGCTGCGTGGTCACTTTAAGCTATGATTACCGTCTGAAAAACCAGACTGAAAGAAAATTTCGAATCCTACATTTCTCATTTAGAGTGAAATATTCGCCATTCTTTTTCAGTGGAAATTTTGTGAAAATTTAACGTAAAGATGGATTTGAAGTCATCTGGAGAAATACTATTGTTTGTCAAATGACTGATCTCTGCTCCTCCTGATTCAAATATCGTGCTCCAAAACAAATTTGGAATTCGGCTCTTTTCACATCTTCAAAAACATGAACTTGAAATGGACAGACGAGTCCCAGAAATGGATGAATTACCACATTTTTGAAAGTGGTTCTTCAGAAGGTAGTTTATGGAATCTATAATGATGTGTACAAAGAGACTAGAGCCCAGACTCCATATGCTATGTAATATAGTTTTGATATACTATTCGTATTGATATATATATATATATATATATATATATATTGATATACTATACTATCGTTTTTATGACCGTTTTTATTTTAAGAACGCGTCTGACATCAGTCACTTTGTTTTTCTATTGCTCTTGTGAGAGAGTTTTCAAAAACCTCTGTTTTTGTGGGTTCCCACTAAAACGATACGTTTTCGAAAGCCTTCAATTTTAACAGCGTTTAGAAAGTTTCCGTTTGTTGTGCGTCTTAAGCTTGGTAACACCAGAGTAAAACGCGCTATAATTGCGATAACGCATTTTCTAAGCTCTTTGAAACGTATTTTTAACCAGCATATTTTTTGTGATTTTGCGCTTCCAAATGAAATGAAAACGTGTTGATTCCATCCAAATGCGTCAAGACAACTTCAAAGGCAACGAAAAAAAAAATCAAAATTCGAGGCAAAAATGATTGCGACGCTTTCTTGGACGTGTTTACTCGATTGAGAACCAAGCTTTGATAAGAATGCAATCACAAAAACTGAGAGTGTTCTCTTCGTTTTTTAATGAAAATGCTCCAGTAGGAACCGGACCCACAAATAAATTGTGCCTAGATATTGAAATGTCTAAATGATTTTAAGAGTCTGTTTTAGAAAGGGCTTGGAGCTTGGAGCAAATCGATCTAAATTTGTTCACTTCGCAGCTTCAGAACGCTTTATTGCTTCATTGCTTATTTATCCTCTAGTAAAATGAAATACATCACAATTATTTCATATACGGTACAAGTTCTGTTCTTAATACATACGTTTGCCTTTCCGCTTTAAAGTGATTTATAGTTTATTAAAATTGGTGATAATTTGTGATTAACTATGTCGAGACTTTGAACTCAGCAATCATCATATTTGTAATCTCTACAGGTCTGTTTAAAGACAGTTGTTCTTTAAAACCCACGTTGCACTACAGAACATGTGGCACAGCACAGATAAAATTTGTACCTGTATTAACATTCATCTATGCTAAGGTACGATGGCCAGGCTGTTTGAAGCGAGCAACTATAGTTTGGCAGAAGTTTAAGTTTGCGACAATTTTTCGTACATGAATAAAATTTCATCCTTTCTGGGCCAAAAAATTCGTTAAACCGATTTAAACTAAACCAGGTTATCAAATATTACGTTCTAATTGGTCAATCCAAAAAATTGAATTCACTTGATTGGTTAAAATTAAATCTGAGTTAGAGAAAGTTAGCTTAAAGGTGTCGATATGAATGGGGTATTACAGAACAGTTCTTTCGTAACTTAACAACTTTTTCTTTCTTAAGAATTCTTGAGAATTCATAAAATATCTTGCGAACTCTTAATAATCCTTCAAATTTTGGGACGCTAAGCTTCAAAAGTACTGTACTGTGTGCAGTTCAATGTTGGAATAGAATACGTTTTGTTTCTTAAAATTCTTACGAGTTATTGAGAATTCTTAATAATTGTTAAGAATCCTTAAGACTTCATGGATGTTAAATTGCGAAAGAGCTGTAATGTATAGTTTCCTTCCAAATGAGTGGAGAAAAACACCGCGCTAGTTTTTGACTTATGCGTAGTAAATTAACAGCAGTCCACGTGATGAATGTGAATTGTGTTCATATCATTGCCAAGTCATCTTTTCAATGAAAACAATGAATACGTGTCCACGATATTAGTAAGAGAGGTTTGTCTTCATTAATAAATTTAAAGAAAAACTGCTTTATAGAACAAAGACAGAGGAGAGAATGTGTGTATTTAAATACGAAAAAAGTTGTGGTCATTTTGAAGAGAAAACACGTCATTTATCAACCATCCTTACATGTCGGAAAGATTCTAGAAAAAGATTTCCTTGACTTGGAATGAAAGTTGCTCAGCATGGGGGGCAGGTGGTTTCCAGGGGGAGAATGATTCTACGATAATAAATATCTGCAAGATGAGTAAAAAAAGTTGCATCTTTTGGACGAGCGATTGCAGTAAATGATCCAATTTATCGATTTCAAGGATTCTTGCTATAAATCATTGATGAAAATCTAACTCAGTCTTAGACTACGTTCACACCATGGGTAGTCAGGCACCACAGGCGTGCTTCTATGGAGGAGCACCGCAGCTTGTATGCTTTTGCGGAGGAACAATATATGTAGTTCTGCGGAGGAAGTAGTGAAACGGTCCTATCTTTCTTTCGCTACCTCCTCCTCACAAGTATAACAAATTTTCCTCCACAGAAGCATACAAGCTGTGGTGCTCCGCCACAGAAGCACACCTGCGGTTTTTAACTACCCATGTTCACACGATTTTGGCTTTATTTGAACGCGGCTCAGGCCTCCTGTTCGCACAAAAATGGCACTAATTGGGCCTACAGAATACGAAAACGGCTGAATCTAAAAACGGAAATCTCACCGGCACAATGAAAACGGCGTCGTGTGAACACTCGAGAAAACGATAAGAATGGAACATTTTCATTAAGCAACAAGACCACTGAAATGTTCTATTTCCAGGCTAAATTCTAAATGGATCTATTTTTGAGCATTCCAGAGCTTTCTAATCCTTCAGTTATGGCCTGGGCGATAATAACTCTGAAGGACTTAAAAGAGATCTAATACTAGATTTTCTTAGAAACATTTTGAAAACTTCAGCACACTTAATTTGACGTATCCACTTTTTGATGAAGCAAAGCGTAAACTATAGTTACCGTAGAAGCTCTATTTATCCCCCTTTCTGATAAAACCTTCCTTTTTCTAAGCCAAAATTTTAAATTAAACCAGCCTTTGATGACGGGTGAACCTCCCTAAATGATTAAAAATGAAAAAAACAAATAACCCCCCTCTCTACAAAGCCTCCCCTAGAATATCCAATACAAGAGGCTACGAAGGGTTTTCCATTAATTTTGCTATAACAATTCAATTGTTGATATTTATATGGTTTTGGATCAAAACTGCGTTGAATTTGTGTATTTGACTCGCAAAATTGTAAGTTGATTCAGAATAATATGAAGTAAAAGACCTAAGAAGCTATCATTTATATCCTTGTCTTTTTGTGAATAAGAGCCCCCTCTCTTTTAAGGCCCCTCTGGAGTCTCCGAAATTTAATAAGACCCCTGGAGGGCTTCATAGAGCTTTTACGGCATTTCAAAGGAGCTGACAATTCTTGATATTCTTAATAAAGATGCACTTAAACGTGTTTTTAAAGGTCAGTAAGGTGAAAAAAATTATAAGTACTGAAAAATGTATTTCAAAAAGCGAGAGATTGAAAATCTAATATCTTTAGATTTGATTTTAAAAGTCAACACAGTGAAAGAAGCCTAACTTCTAGCTTATAGCATTAATATATCACAGTGAAATTCTTAGTTAGAAAGCCAACAATCAATCTTTTCAGCTAAATCCTGGTAGAAAGTATTGCATTTTTATCCAGAAAAGATTTAAATTACTTATGTTGAACCAGTTAAATTACAAAATGTAGAATACGAGAGAAATTGCCACAAATCTGAAGCCTTTGATCTTATGATATTAGTCTATTGCGCAAGAAGCGATAATTTTAGGCCACTTTATACTTCGTGCCAAAATCACGCCGTTCCACGATATTATTGCTAAACAGTGCTAAACAATCGATATCTATGACTCAGCTGGTCTCTCGTTAGCCAATTGACGTCCTCCCATGAATCTTAGGGACCAAGGGATATCTAGCATATGGGAACTAGAGAACAGAGTAGGAAAAAGGGAACAAATTTGTGAAAAATCGTATTTGAAGGGAGCAAATTGTCTGACTATCTAATTCATTTAATAGGGAACAAGGCGGAATATGGAAACAAACAGGAAAATGACTGGAGAACAAGCGGACTTCACCCTAAAAGGGAACAAGAGAACTCTTAAAGGCATTGAGTCATGTTAAAGAGCGATTCTCCGCTGGGGGTCTGTCTGCTTTTATGTGATCCGTCTGTTTTCATGTGAACAGCTAAGCCATGTGATCAGCTATGTGAAAGCTAAGCCATTACGAGGTTACAATATCATGTGTACAGTTTGCATAACAGCCAATCAGATTGGCGTAAGCTATCATCATGAGTCAGCAATTTTTGCAAATTGGGTATACGCAGTCTATTTAACATGACTCAATGCCTTTAATGCTTGTTCGGGAATAGAAAAAGAACCCCAACCTGCTTTTGATAAAGATAAGTACTAAATGAATTAAACTTGGGGTCATACCATGAGAATGATAACTTGAAGAAATAAGCATACTAAACGAAGGTCATTTATGTGAGTTAGTGTCGGTTAATTGATGATAGAGCGCGCTATGTCAATATTGCCATTAGCTTTATTAGGCCAAGCTGTTCTAAAATTGCCTTCAGTGAAAGTGTAGAATAAAATCCATTCAAGCAAACCTAGAATAGATCTGTCTGCTTTCTGTAAATCGCACAGAGCTGCTCATTTCTATGTCAATGTTAATAGGGCCATGCTGTTATGAAGTTATTTCAATGAAAATGTGAATGAATTCAATTCAAGCAGGCCGAGAATAGATCTGTCTGCCTTCTGTTCCTGTAAATTGCAAAACTGTTCATTTCTAATTCAATGTGAAGTAGGCCAAGCTCAATGAAAATGTCGAATAGATTTGTCTACTTTCTGTAAATTGCAGAGCTGTTCATTTTTAAATTAATGTGAAGTAGGCTAAGCTGTTATGAAATTATTTCAATGCAAATGTAAATTAAATCAGTTCAAGCAGGCCTAGAATAGATCTGTCTACTTTCTGTAAATCGAGAGCTGTTCATTTCAAATTCAAAATAAAGTAGGCCAAGCTGTTTTTAAAGTTACGTCAGCGAAAAAATGTAGAATGAACTCAATTAAATCAGGACTAGAAAAGATCTGTCTACCGTCTGTAAATCGCAGAGCTGCTCGCATCTATTTCTAATTGAAATTCTCGCAACAGATTTCCCATGCCAGGAAAGTCGCACGCAGCACGCTGAGACATGTTGAATATTCTGTTCCATTATTGCTTAAATCTAGAGTAGAACTCTTGAGTACAATAGACAGGATCAGGAAGGAAAGGTTGAAATTTTCGCAAAGTGTCACTTAAAAATTGTGGGAAATTCCAAACAGAAAGAGGCACAATTTGCATCCTCTGCTCTTGCCTGGCAGGTTTGCATGTCTCAGAATGGAAACAGATGATATTACAGTATCATTTGAAAATTGTGAGAAATATCCCACAAAGAAAGGCACAATGTACCTGCCCTGCCGTACTGTTCGGTCTTATCTGGCGGTTTCCTGTGAACCAAAGGGTGATAGATAACCAATGAAAGAGTAGGAGATGTATTAGGCTGATGATACGAGTCTACGTTTTGCTCCATTGAATTGAATTGTTATTTAGTAATCATGTAATAAGTCTAGATATGTTTCTCAAAACGCAATTAACCAATGAAAGAAATGTGCTAAATTTACGAAAAGCCTTCGTGGAATATCATAATGATATTCAACACATCAAGGCACACTCTGGATCCTAAATTCCTCGACTTCATTTGAAAATAGGCCGTATCTAGGATATTTTGCATTTCAGGTGCGCAACTCGGAAATTTTAAGGGCAAGGGTTGTATGGTAGAAATAGGGCATGAAATGGGGCAACTTATTTCAACATTCTTGTTTTCCTTTGTTCTCTGCCGAAAAGGGCAGGGGTTGCAAACCCCACAACCCCCCCCCCCTAGATGCGCCCCTGCATTTACATCAGTGCTCTCAAAGTAGTATACCAAGGAGAGAAACGCGGCATTCCTCGAAAATAAGAAGTGGAAAATTTTCATAACTTCAACCAATAATACCTGTGAATCTATATCCTCTAGAAATCATGTAAATGTATATGTTTTCTGGAAATATCGAAAGTTATATGGAAAGTTTAGGAAGCTTGAACTTAATAAACTAAGGAAGAGAAATGTTGCAACTTTCCCAAAATAGCATTGGCATATGTGAGAATTGAAACAAATAAAGACACAATTTAAAAGCATCGTTCATATCCCCTGTTTTTTCAGCTCGAAATTGTCAGAAAATCCTCGGTGCGGTGGCTAGGATGCTTGTAAGGAATAACTAGCAATTGCTTCCGTCATGAAACAAGATTTTTTTGTCTCAGAACCAGAATGAAGACGACAATCATGATGCATTTGTATTATTTCTTCGACATATCCATTAGTTAATTATTTCAACATAATCAATCAGTGTTAAGACCACAAGGCCAAAATTGTCAAAGACTCAAATCATTGACAGCCAAGAACATTTTGAATCATTCTGAATTCATTATCAACCCATGAAAATTAGATCTTTAAATTGTGTGCATTCTAAACAGTTGTAACTTCTGATAGCTTGAAGAGTGTTCTAAATTGTGTGGGCTGTTTGTTCAAAAAATGCTTTCAAAGCAAAGGTCTGGTCTCGATGCAAACATGTTTTTTTCTTCAGGATGTTTGAATTATGCAAGTCAGTAAAACTTGCCGAATTTTGCGTTCAAATTCTTATTCATAAGATAGATAGTGTTTCACAGTGGGTTGAAATGACTGATACTTCTGATTTCCCACACAAACAGTGATTTATCGATTACGTTTTCTAAATCATTGTCAACTTCTTAACATCTCTGATATATCCTTTCTGTAAATTGTAATTTTTTTTGTTTTGATTTAGAACTGAAAACCAAAGGAGTTTTTCTCGACTGTATCCAGGTAAATTTCGCAATAAAATTTGTCAACAAATTCATCAAATTTGCAGCTAATAATACCAATTTCTACTTGTATTCCTTTACAAGTGAAAAAATAAAATCTGTGAAAATATAACCAAGTTAGAAGATATTTCCTCAAGAGAATTAAGTTCTTCCTTCAAGGGAATAAATCTAAAAATTTGAATATTACTAAATAATTTTTAACTTCGCAGTAAATTAGATAAATTTTTGTGAAAACTTCCGCACATCATTTCTTTATCAAATGAGTAGACAAACTTTGCAATAGCCAACGGAAAGTGTTCGAGAAATAGTCTTTGCAAATTTTGCAATGTTCGATATTTAAACAATACAGTTTCCTTTCATTATATCTTTGAATTTTACACTTAGCGGTGCATTTCTGATCTTAAACTTCAAAAGAAGATTCCAAGAAACTTTCATCGAACTTTTGTATGCGAGAACAAATCTTCGTTGTCAAAAAGCTTCAACTTAAATTTACAACAAAACCTCATATTTAGTTAAATTTATTAGCAAAATTGATATTCTGTTGATCAAATTGAAGTAACGTGTTTTACCTCAATGGAAGTTGAATAAAACGTGAGACATAGAAAATGCTTTTAAATGATTTTAGGTATAAAGAAATTGCGTCATTTGTAATCTGATAAAAATTCAATGAAAGAAAGATCTAGAAGTGAGAAATCGATTTTTGAAATTTCGAGTGCCGGAGTAAATTTCCGTTGGTAATCAATATTAAATGAATATTTAGCAATCTGATGGGTTATTTTGATTGTCCAAGACGATACTTTCATACTATTTATGTGCTCAATTCGAGGCAAATGGTGTGAATTTGACATTTTCACAGGAAATATGTTAATATCTGGTGAGAAAACCTGCTCCAGGCATCTTACGTTGTCTGAAAAATGACTTGACCTCGAATCGATACGAAATATAATCTACAATCTCGTAGACTTGTCGCTGTTAAATTTTGCTATTTTATGAAAGAATTTAATGCTAAGAATAATTACGAAAAGTAGCTACGATTGACTTCCATGTTTAAATTCCCATTGCAAGAATCAACATGATTTACGGAAATAATGAAGGCTTAACTTGCCGAATATATCACACTTCCATTTCTACTTTCTGGGAGTGGTCATAAATTTCATTAAATAAAATTAATAAGACAGCATATCCTATATTTATGAAATAAAGTCGTCGAACGCACTAAAATTGGTACACTCAAATCTCGAGGGATTGTTTATTAAAAGCTATAGAATGATCAATAAAATTGATCATAAAATCTCAAAGTTGTTAAAATGAGCTACGATCAAGTTTGGCTGACTTAAAAGAGAATGATCTTGATGAACAGAATGCTTACCTTCTAGCAGCATTTGTACGGAGTTCATCACTTGATTGATTCAAGAAAATCACACGAAATCAACAAAGCTCGCTTCTGTTTGCTTCACCAAATCCTCACACAAGTATAAAACGAACATTTCTTAAGCACTAGCCGATAGCTTTAAGGAATCGTTTAATCTAGGAATGCAGCTGTTCTCGTGTTAAAACCAACGCGAAACCAAGTGAACGTAGTTGTTCTTTAGTGAAAGCCTCGCAGACATACTGCAACGGAGCAAGTGAATGACAAGCGCTCCTGACAGATGGGAGATGAATTCTAAGGGTTTTCGACTGGTACTATTCAAATCCATCAAAGTCAGCCACCACAAAAACAGGTATTGTGACAAATTTAAGTTATTGTACATTAATCATCCATGCGTAAGGCTCATTGTTCCATCCCCTAACTCTTAATAACACAAAATCAGCAGAGGCAAATGTCATCTGCTGGACTCGACAAGAGTTTTGCATAACTCGTGCGTTTGACTTCTTGATACAAGCTTAGGTAGGAGATCGTTTAGATATTTCTTATCAAGAGCTGAGGCCTTCATATGCCTAGCTTGCTCATTAATTATTCAAGTCTGCGGTTTAGCCTGCACAAACAAAGACAAGATGAAAGTCTGTTAATGACTCACTTGCTAAAATACCTGCCATGATCAATACGCTATTCTAATAACCAGACTGGAAGCTTGGAAGTGTGAGCCTCCGAAATTGCAAATCAAGGATTCAAATTTATTTATTTTTACATTTTCAATATCCCAACTTAGATATAAACACCTTGACATTCACTTTAGTTTACGAACTCCAAAATTTAGGAGCTCCGAAAGATAAGTTGATCGAATTTCTAAATAAAAAAGACCTATCAATTTTCATTAACTCTAGTGGCGGAATACAGAACGATATTAGTTAAAAACATGTATTTGCACACTCGCAATATCCTAACTTAGATGCTGACATCTTGATATTTACTTTAGCTAACGAACTCCGAACGTTTTGAACTCCTAAAGATAAGTTGATCGAATCTTCAAAATTACAAATCCCTACCAAGTTTCATCGACTCTAGTGGTGTAATACAGAAAGATATTAGCTAAAAATATTTATTTTCACATTCTCGATATCCTAACTTAGATATTGACATCTTGATATTCACTTAATTGTATGAACGCTAAGAGTTCTGACTCTGAGAATCTACAGATAATCGATAATATCAAGCATGATGTAGCAAGGAATGGTTCCGAGATTTGTCTGTTTAGATTAAAACCAATTGAGAACAAATAAATCGTTGAACTTATTAAAGAAATTTCAGTTTTTGAATGGAGGAAAACTACTGGCAATCAATGATTGTCTTGTTTTCGGAACACTCATTCATTCATTCATTCATTCATTCATTCATTTATTCATTCATTCATTCATTCGTTCATTCGTTCATTACTTTATTTTAAGTATGCTGGAAAAATTTGTAGCCACATTACATTTAATTTAGGCCAACTATGCATGCCACATCCAGGCATTGGGCCACTAATTTAACGTCGGTTCCGAAGGACGGTGAAGTGAGTTGTTTGGTCAGACAAAGGTCAACCATCCAGATTTTTACTTCACGCGACCAAGTTTAACTTCAGTTTCCTAATGGAAACTGTATACGCCGCTCGGCTATTCACATCACAAATCAATATTTTAAGCAAAGCATATCTCTCACTCTGTGAAATCTAATTATCGAGCACGATATATTTTCCGTGTGTGAGTGACTTGAACGTGGGCACGTATGCACTGAAATTTGCAGATTGGTTGACACTCGCGTAAAATCGCGTTATAAATGCATTCACAATACGACGGAAAACGCGTAGAAATTATTTTTGTCTCTACTCGAAATTTTGTCACCGCCATTATTTGGATAGAATCAAAAACACTTGATTCCATTTTGTAGCGATAACAATTAGCGATAACTCATTAAAAGTGCGTTTAAAACGAGTTTAGAAATGCATTATTCCAATTATGACGCGTTTTTACTCTAGTATGAACCAAGCTTTAAGCCAAAAACTTTTGTATTATCACCAAAAAACAGATTATATACCCAAGAGCTTCCAATATATCACAGGTGCCTGTTGACGTCAGTTTGCGCTTTTCTGCTCTGTCTGCGCATGTTTTGCACAAGCGTTCCCATCCAGATTCCTCAAATCATGGTCCGTCATTTAAACAGTGCCCATATAAAGCTTTCTGCAGACGCAGTAAGTAGCCTCTGCAATACCTGTTTCATGCCAACTTATTCTGCCTATTCCGGGTAGGGTATCATATTCAAAGCAACAAGAAATAACGCTGCTTTGTTAATAACATCGAAAGACCATGAATACAAACAGCGAACCGCAGTTTCTATTCAGCGCTAGGCCACGTGTGTTTTGTATACTTGAATATTGATGACAGTGTTTGAAAAGATTATTGATTTTAATTCAATGTGATCTGACTCGCTTGACTAATGGCCTAGCCTGGAACATGTGGTCATGTGTTTAGCCGATATTTCGTCATTAATCGCTTAAGGTTTATCAAGTAGATCTCCTCGGTGGCTGTGTGTAAATAGGCGTAGCTTTGTTCAGATAGAGGTGGAGCGAGACATATGGGGCATCGAAGATGTAATGTAAAGAGTTTTCTGCAATCTATTTGTGCTACCAAATAGTCTTAGATAGAGAATATACTAGCTTGACTATAGTTTATCAAGTTGATCTCTTCAGTGGATGTGTGTAAAGAGGTGTAGCTTTGTTTAGATAGAGGTGGAGCGAGACATATGGGGCATCGAAGATGTGAAGATTTTTCTGCAATCTATTTGTGCTACCAAATAGGCTTAGATAGAGAATATACTAGCTTGACTATAGTTTATCAAGTTGATCTCTTCAGTGGATGTGTGTAAAGAGGTGTAGCTTTGTTTAGATAGAGGTGGAGCGAGACATATGGTGCATCGAAGATGTTAAGATTTTTCTGCAATCTATTTGTGCTACCAAATAGGCTTAGATAGAGAATATACTAGCTTGACTATAGTTTATCAAGTTGATCTCTTCAGTGGATGTGTGTAAAGAGGTGTAGCTTTGTTTAGATAGAGGTGGAGCGAGACATATGGGGCATCGAAGATGTGAAGATTTTTCTGCAATCTATTTGTGCTACCAAATAGGCTTAGATAGAGAATATACTAGCTTGACTATAGTTTATCAAGTTGATCTCTTCAGTGGATGTGTGTAAAGAGGTGTAGCTTTGTTTAGATAGAGGTGGAGCGAGACATATGGGGCATCGAAGATGTGAAGATTTTTCTGCAATCTATTTGTGCTACCAAATAGGCTTAGATAGAGAATATACTAGCTTGACTATAGTTTATCAAGTTGATCTCTTCAGTGGATGTGTGTAAAGAGGTGTAGCTTTGTTTAGATAGAGGTGGAGCGAGACATATGGGGCATCGAAGATGTGAAGATTTTTCTGCAATCTATTTGTGCTACCAAATAGGCTTAGATAGAGAATATACTAGCTTGACTATAGTTTATCAAGTTGATCTCTTCAGTGGATGTGTGTAAAGAGGTGTAGCTTTGTTTAGATAGAGGTGGAGCGAGACATATGGGGCATCGAAGATGTGAAGATTTTTCTGCAATCTATTTGTGCTACCAAATAGGCTTAGATAGAGAATATACTAGCTTGACTACCGGTTGTCTCAGAAAAAAGTTCCGACGTTTGACTAAACGCAGAGAAAAAAGTTCTGAAGCTGGCAATTTCTATACATCCTAGCTACATGCTAGGCATTCCAACTTACAGTTTGAGATATCGTGGGAAGAAATTAGTTATCTGAAAATGGAGTTATGAGTTATAACATTTCATGTTCATGTTGAAGGCCAAACCAGAGAGTCTTGTACGCCAGAGAGTATTTCGCCATAATTATCCTCATTTTGATTTCCTACTTTTTGAGTAAAAACCAAGACAATAGCCTTACCTTTTCATCATAATTATCCTTATTTCGGTTTCTTCTATTTTGAGTAGAATGATAATATAGTAATAATACGAATATTTCAACAGGATTAAAGCTTCAACAAAAGTATTGCTGTTTTCAATGCCTGTCCTGCTTAAAAAGGAAAGAAAAGAAATGTTATAAACGTAATGTACAATTTCATAACTATGACTAAGAGCATAGCAAGGCGTACCTTTTTAGCAATAATTGTCCTGATTGTAGATTGCTTCTATTTTGTGTATCAAAGCATGGCAATAGAGAGGATGGTGACAGGTGGGGGGTTGTTGGTACTGGGTGCTGACCCCTGTGGTACCTGGTACTGGGACCTTTGGTACCGGGTTCTGGTTGATATGAGGGTGGTACTGAACAAATTTTCCAAGAAGTAGAGTTTATGTTATCAATCAAAGAGTAGCCAACCAAATGGTTCAATATATGTTATGTCGGAGCTGGAGGCTCAGTTTCATAGCAAAAAAATAATTTTTCTTAGAATTTGAGAACACTTATGTGCAACAACTTCAGCTATAACAAAACTTCCTTAGAAACAGACTATTTTAATCATGAAATTAAGCTTCCCATTGCCTGACAAACAATAACATTCAAGCAGCAATAATCAATGTATAAATGACAATAGATCAAGTATGAAAAATGGAAAAAGAAAATTCCCAACAAACCAGAATATGTACCTGTCAAGCTATATAATCATGATACCGTCGTGGTTTATTTTTATTTAGAATTTAGTTCATTTCATTCGTCAATTATTTTATATTTTTGTTACTGGCTATTTTAAATGTTTACTCGGTACCTGGCTTTATGGTACTTGGTACTGACCATACTGGTACTGGGTACCAGACCATTTGGTATCTGGCACTGTTCCCTTGGTACCGTGGTACATTTTACCTGTCACCATCCTCAATAGGCTTACCTATTTTGCAATAATTGCCCTGATTTTTCATTGCTTCTATTTTGAGTAAAAAACTGTGGCAATAGGCTTACCTTATTGAACATAATTATCATCATTATAATTTCTTTTATTTTGAGTAAAAGAGCAAGGCCATAGGCTTACCTTTTCCGAAATAATTATCTTGATTTTTGATTGCTTCTATTTTTATTATTAAAGTATCGCAATAGTCTTACGTTTTTTACAATAATTGTCCTGATTTTTTATTGTTACTATTTTGATTAAAACGGAACAGCAATAGGCTTAACTTTTCACCATAATTATCCTCACTTTGAATTCTTCTATTTTGAGTATTAAAACATGGCAATAGGCTCACCTTTTCTACCATAATTATCCTGATTTTTGATTGCTTCTATTTTGAGTAAAAAAGCAGAGCAATTGGCTTACTTTCTTCACAACAATTATCCTCACTTTGATTTCTTCTTTTTTGATTAGTAAAGCATGGCAATAGGCTTACCTTTTTTGGCAAAAATTGTCCTGATTTTTATTGCTTCTATTTTGAGTAAAAAAGCAGAGCAATAGGCATATCTTTTCTACAATAATTATCCTGATTTTTGATTGTTTCTATTTTGAGTAAAAAGGCAGCGCAACAGGCTTACCTTTTCTACAATAAGTATCTTGATTTTTTATTGTTGCTATTTTGAGTAAAAAAGCAGAGCAACAGGCTTACCTTTTCTACAATAATTATCCTGATTTTTGATTGTTTCTATTTTGAGTAAAAAAGCAGAGCAATAGGCTTACCTTTTCTACAATAATTATCCTGATTTTTGATTGTTTCTATTTTGAGTAAAAAAGCAGAGCAACAGGCTTACCTTTTCTACAATAATTATCCTGATTTTTGATTGTTTCTATTTTGAGTAAAAAAGCAGAGCAATAGGCTTACCTTTTCTACAATAATTATCCTGATTTTTGATTGTTTCTATTTTGAGTAAAAAAGCAGAGCAACAGGCTTACCTTTTCTACAATAATTATCCTGATTTTTGATTGTTTCTATTTTGAGTAAAAAAGCAGAGCAATAGGCTTACCTTTTCTACAATAATTATCCTGATTTTTGATTGTTTCTATTTTGAGTAAAAAAGCAGAGCAACAGGCTTACCTTTTCTACAATAATTATCCTGATTTTTGATTGTTTCTATTTTGAGTAAAAAAGCAGAGCAATAGGCTTACCTTTTCTACAATAATTATCCTGATTTTTGATTGTTTCTATTTTGAGTAAAAAAGCAGAGCAACAGGCTTACCTTTTCTACAATAATTATCCTGATTTTTGATTGTTTCTATTTTGAGTAAAAAAGCAGAGCAATAGGCTTACCTTTTCTACAATAATTATCCTGATTTTTGATTGTTTCTATTTTGAGTAAAAAAGCAGAGCAACAGGCTTACCTTTTCTACAATAATTATCCTGATTTTTGATTGTTTCTATTTTGAGTAAAAAAGCAGAGCAATAGGCTTACCTTTTCTACAATAATTATCCTGATTTTTGATTGTTTCTATTTTGAGTAAAAAAGCAGAGCAACAGGCTTACCTTTTCTACAATAATTATCCTGATTTTTGATTGTTTCTATTTTGAGTAAAAAAGCAGAGCAATAGGCTTACCTTTTCTACAATAATTATCCTGATTTTTGATTGTTTCTATTTTGAGTAAAAAAGCAGAGCAACAGGCTTACCTTTTCTACAATAATTATCCTGATTTTTGATTGTTTCTATTTTGAGTAAAAAAGCAGAGCAATAGGCTTACCTTTTCTACAATAATTATCCTGATTTTTGATTGTTTCTATTTTGAGTAAAAAGGCAGAGCAATAGGCTTACCTTTTCTACAATAATTATCCTGATTTTTGATTGTTTCTATTTTGAGTAAAAAAGCAGAGCAATAGGCTTACCTTTTCTACAATAATTATCCTGATTTTTGATTGTTTCTATTTTGAGTAAAAAGGCAGAGCAATAGGCTTACCTTTTCTACAATAATTATCCTGATTTTTGATTGTTTCTATTTTGAGTAAAAAAGCAGAGCAATAGGCTTACCTTTTCTACAATAATTATCCTGATTTTTGATTGTTTCTATTTTGAGTAAAAAAGCAGAGCAATAGGCTTACCTTTTCTACAATAATTATCCTGATTTTTGATTGTTTCTATTTTGAGTAAAAAAGCAGAGCAATAGGCTTACCTTTTCTACAATAATTATCCTGATTTTTGATTGTTTCTATTTTGAGTAAAAAAGCAGAGCAATAGGCTTACCTTTTCTACAATAATTATCCTGATTTTTGATTGTTTCTATTTTGAGTAAAAAAGCAGAGCAATAGGCTTACCTTTTCTACAATAATTATCCTGATTTTTGATTGTTTCTATTTTGAGTAAAAAAGCAGAGCAATAGGCTTACCTTTTCTACAATAATTATCCTGATTTTTGATTGTTTCTATTTTGAGTAAAAAAGCAGAGCAATAGGCTTACCTTTTCTACAATAATTATCCTGATTTTTGATTGTTTCTATTTTGAGTAAAAAAGCAGAGCAATAGGCTTACCTTTTCTACAATAATTATCCTGATTTTTGATTGTTTCTATTTTGAGTAAAAAAGCAGAGCAATAGGCTTACCTTTTCTACAATAATTATCCTGATTTTTGATTGTTTCTATTTTGAGTAAAAAAGCAGAGCAATAGGCTTACCTTTTCTACAATAATTATCCTGATTTTTGATTGTTTCTATTTTGAGTAAAAAAGCAGAGCAATAGGCTTACCTTTTCTACAATAATTATCCTGATTTTTGATTGTTTCTATTTTGAGTAAAAAAGCAGAGCAATAGGCTTACCTTTTCTACAATAATTATCCTGATTTTTGATTGTTTCTATTTTGAGTAAAAAAGCAGAGCAATAGGCTTACCTTTTCTACAATAATTATCCTGATTTTTGATTGTTTCTATTTTGAGTAAAAAAGCAGAGCAATAGGCTTACCTTTTCTACAATAAGTATCTTGATTTTTTATTGTTGCTATTTTGAGTAAAAAAGCAGAGCAACAGGCTTACCTTTTCTACAATAATTATCCTGATTTTTGATTGTTTCTATTTTGAGTAAAAAAGCAGAGCAAAAGGCTTACCTTTTCTACAATAATTATCCTGATTTTTGATTGTTTCTATTTTGAAAAAAAAGCAGAGCAATAGGCTTACCTTTTCTACAATAATTATCCTGATTTTTGATTGTTTCTATTTTGAGAAAAAAAGCAGAGCAACAGGCTTACTTTTTCTACATTAATTATCCTGATTGTTTATTGTTTCTATTTTGAGTAAAAAAGCAGAGCAATAGGCTTACCTTTTCTACAATAATTGTCCTGATCTCTTATTGTTTCCATTTTGGTAAAAAAGCAGAGCAATAGGCTTACTTTTTTCACAATAATTATCTTCGTTTTGAATTCTTTTATTTTGAATATTAAAGCATGGCAATAGGCTTACCTTTTCTACAATAATTATCCTGATTTTTGATTGTTTCTATTTTGATTAAAAAGCAGAGCAATAGGATTACCTTTTCTACAATAATTATCCTGATTTTTTATTGTTTCTATTTTGAGTAAAAAAGCAGAGCAACAGGCTTACTTTTTCATCATAATTATCCTCGTTTTGATTTCTTCTATATTGAATAAAAAGCAGAGCAATATACTTACATTTTTCACCATAATTATCCTCATTTTGATTTCTTCTATTTTAAGTATTAAAGCATAGCGATATGCGTACCTTTTTCATCATAATAATCCTCATTTTAATTTCTTCAATTTTAATTATTAAAGCATGGCAATAAGCTTACTTTTTCTACAATAATTATCCTGATTTTTGATTGTTTCTATTTTGAGTAAAAAAGCAGAGCAATAGGCTTACTTTTTTCACCATAATTATCTTCGTTTTGAATTCTTTTATTTTGAGTATTAACGCATGGCAATAGGCATACGTTTTTCATTATAATTATCCTCGTTTTGATTGCTTCTATTTTAAGTAAAAAAGCAGAACAACAAGCTTTCTTTTTCTACAATAATTATCCTGATTTTTGTTTGCTTCTTTTTTGAGTAAAAAGCAGTGCAATAGGCTTACTTTTTTCACAATAATTATCTCCGTTTTGATTTCGTCTATATTGAGTAAAAAGCAGAGCAATATGCTTACTTTTTTCACCATAATTATCCCCATTTTGATTTCTTCTATATTGAGTAAAAAGCAGAGCAATATGCTTACTTTTTTCACCATAATTTTCCACATTTTGATTTCATCTATTTTAAGTATTAAAGCATTGCAATAGGCTTACCTTTTTTGCAATAATTATTCTGATTTTCTGTTGCTTCTATTTTGAGTAAAAAACCAGAGCTTACCTTTTTTCACAATAATTATCCTCATTTTGATTTCTTCTATTTTGAGTGTTAAAGCATGGCAATAGGCTTTCCTTTTCACCATAATAATCCTCATTTTGAGTTCTTCTATTTTGAGTATTAAAGCATGGCAATAGGTTTACCTTTTCTCACCATAATTATCTTGAATTTTGATTGCTTCTATTTTGAGTAAAAAAGCAAAGCAATAGGCTTACCTTTTTCACCATAATTATCCTCATTTTGATTTCTTCTATTTTGAGTAAAAACGCAGAGCAATAGGCCTAACTTTTTTCACCATAATTATCCTCATTTTGATTTCTTCTAATATTTAAAATCTTCATTGCGTTAAGTGGATAACACAATAAGTTATAAGGAATAAATGTATAAGTGTGTAAAGCATAGCAGTAGGCTTACCTTTTTCACAATAATTATCCTCATTTTGATTTCTTCTAATATTCAAAATCTTCATTGCGTTAAGTGGATAACACAATAAGTTATCAGGAATAAATGTATAAGTGTTTAAAGCATTGCAATAGGCTTACCTTTTTCAGAATAATTATCCTCACTTTGATTTCTTCGAATATTTAAAATCTTCATTGCATTAAGTGAATAACACAATAAGTTATCAGGAATAAATGTATAAGTGTGTTAAACATAGCAATGGGCTTATCTTTTTCACAATAATTATCCTGATTTTTTATTGTTTCTATTTTGAGTAAAAAAGCAGAGCAATAGGCTTACCTTTTCTACAATAATTATCTTTATTTTTGATTGTTTCTATTTTGAGTAAAAAAGCAGAGCAACAGGCTTACCTTTTCTACAATAATTATCCTGATTTTTGATTGTTTCTATTTTGAGTAAAAAAGCAGAGCAATAGGCTTACCTTTTCTACAATAATTATCCTGATTTTTTATTGTTTCTATTTTGAGTAAAAAAGCAGAGCAATAGGCTTACCTTTTTCACCATAATTATCTTGGTTTTGAATTCTTTTATTTTGAGTATTAACGCATGGCAATAGGCATACTTTTTTCATTATAATTATACTCGTTTTGATTTCTTCTATATTGAGTAAAAAGCAGAGCAATATACTTACTTTTTTCACCATAATAATCCTCATTTTGATTTCTTCTATTTTAAGTATTAAAGCATAGCGATATGCGTACCTTTTTAATCATAATAATCCTCATTTTAATTTCTTTTATTTTAATTATTAAAGCATGGCAATAAGCTTACCAATTTTGCAATAATTATCTTGATTTTTATTTCTTCTATTTTGAGTAAAAAGCAGAGCAATAGGCTTACCTTTTTTACAATAATTATCTTGTTTTTTGATTGCTTCTATTTTAAGTAAAAAAGCAGAGCAACAGGCTTTCTTTTTCTACAATAATTATCCTGATTTTTGTTTGCTTCTTTTTTGACTATAAAGCAGTGCAATAGGCTTACTTTTTTCACAATAATTATCCCCATTTTGATTTCTTCTATATTGAGTAAAAAGCAGAGCAATATGCTTACTTTCTTCACCATAATTATCCACATTTTGATTTCGTCTATTTTAAGTATTAAAGCATTGCAATAGGCTTACCTTTTTTGCAATAATTATTCTGATTTTCCGTTGCTTCTATTTCGAGTAAAAAAGCAGAGCTTACCTTTTTTCACAATAATTATCCTCATTTTGATTTCTTCTATTTTGAGCATTAAAGCATGGCAATAGGCTTTACTTTTCACCATAATAATCCTCATTTTCAGTTCTTCCATTTTGAGTATTAAGGCATGGCAACAGGTTTACCTTTTTTCACGATAATTATCTTGAATTTTGATTGCTTCTATTTTGAGTAAAAAAGCAGAGCAATAGGCTTACCTTTTTCACCATAAATATCCTCATTTTGATTTCTTCTATTTTGAGTAAAAAAGCAGAGCAATAGGCCTACCTTTTCTCACCATAATTATCCTCATTTTGATTTCTTCTAATTTTTAAAATCTTCATTGCGCTAAGTGGATGACACAATAAGTTATCAGGAGAAAATGTATAAGTGTGTAAAGCATTGCAATAGGCTTACCTTTTTCACCATAATTATTCTCATTTTGATTTCTTCTAATATTTAAAATCTTCATTGCATTAAGTGGATAACACAATAAGTTATCGGCAATAAATGTATAAGTGTGTAAAGCATTGCAATAGGCTTATCTTTTTCACAATAATCATCCTCATTTTCATTTCTTCTAATATTTAAAATCTTCATTGCATTAAGTGAATAACACAATAAGTTATCAGGAAAAAATGTATAAGTGTGTAAAGCATAGCAATAGCCTTACCTTTTTCACCATAATTTTCCTCATTTTGAATTCTTCTATTTTTTAAAATCTTCATTGCGTTAAGTGGATAACACAATAAGTTATCGGCAATAAATGTATAAGTGTGTAAAGCATTGCAATAGGCTTACCTTTTTCACCATAATTATCCTCATTTTGATTTTTTCTAATTTTTAAAATCTTCATTGCGTTAAGTAAATAACACAATGAGTTATCAGGAATAAATGTATAAGTGTGTAAAGCATAGCAATAGGCTTACCTTTTTCACAATAATTATCCTCATTTCGATTTCTTCTAATATTTAAAATCTTCATTGCGTTAAGTGGAGAACACAATAAGTCATCAGGAATAAATGTATAAGTGTGTAAAGCATTGCAATAGGCTTACCTTTTTCACCATAATTATCCTCATTTTGATTTCTTCTATTTTGAGTAAAAACGCAGAGCAATAGGCCTAACTTTTTTCACCATAATTATCCTCATTTTGATTTCTTCTAATATTTAAAATCTTCATTGCGTTAAGTGGATAACACAATAAGTTATCAGGAATAAATGTATAAGTGTGTAAAGCATTGCAATAGGCTTACCTTTTTCACCATAATTATTCTCATTTTGATTTCTTCTAATATTTAAAATCTTCATTGCATTAAGTGGATAACACAATAAGTTATCGGCAATAAATGTATAAGTGTGTAAAGCATTGCAATAGGCTTATCTTTTCACAATAATCATCCTCATTTTCATTTCTTCTAATATTTAAAATCTTCATTGCATTAAGTGAATAACACAATAAGTTATCAGGAAAAAATGTATAAGTGTGTAAAGCATAGCAATAGCCTTACCTTTTTCACCATAATTTTCCTCATTTTGAATTCTTCTATTTTTTAAAATCTTCATTGCGTTAAGTGGATAACACAATAAGTTATCGGCAATAAATGTATAAGTGTGTAAAGCATTGCAATAGGCTTACCTTTTTCACCATAATTATCCTCATTAACGCCTATGCTCCTGATGGCCTGTGCGAAGTGACAAAGCGCTGTTCCTTGACTCGATTAGTCTTGCTCTGGGCAATTTGTTAGTCAAATAAAACTTGAAAGAAGATACACAATGAGGTAGACAACCTATCTGGCAGTGATTGGGGTCGTATCTTGCCAATTAACAATTGGTTATTTACACTAACTAATTAAGGATCCTCTTCTCCTTCGTTCGGTTGAGGATACATAAGGTGCTGGTAATACCCCTTCTCCTTCATTTGGTTGGGGATTGACCCAGCTTAGCAATACTGAGGGTAACAATTACAAAAACACTACAATATGATCTAGAATGTAAAGATTGGCTATAAAACTATGCCGCCATTTTGAAGGGCGGCCAAAAA
>REGM01000090.1:39003-49600 GCA_004194415.1 Aurelia aurita | reverse complement strand
CCCTGTGTGGGAGCACATTTTTTCAAATTGACTACCCTGTCTGGGAGCAAACTGGCAAAAAACAATAGCAAAATTGCAAATTCCTTGTCAAAAATGTGAAAAGGATACCCTGTTTGGGAGCAAAATCGCTAAAAACGATACCCTGTCCAGCGGCACAGACCCGCTACAAAAATTATCGAAGTGCCCCCTCCGGGCCGGTAATTCGGCCAAGTTTGCCGAAAGAGCAAAGCCTATTGCCTTACTGTTAGGTCAAACAATCGGCTCGTAAGATGGCACTTTTTAAATCTCCGACAGATGTAAGAAACTTTGGATTCGTTGACTATTAAAAGAGACGGCGGCACCTTAAGGGCTATCTAGTCTGTTTGAAAGGAATTTTGCGGCAGAATGAATCCTCCAAAAATTATTCTTCAAAGAGAGAGGAACCAGGTGCAAAGTTAGACAACGTGTTATAAAAACGATCAAATCATAATTCCCTTGCGAAGACGGCATGCCCATCAAGAAACGGCTAGTGTAAAATCAAAGAAAATACCGAATCCGTATCCGAGTAATTTCGTGACCTAACTACATTCTAGCATCTCGTTTAAGCCTGGTTCTTATTAGGTCGCTGCAGTCGCTGGAATAGCTTACGTTGTTAGATTTCATTGGAAACGAACGACTCATAGACCCAAAGACTGAATATGAACGGCAAAAATAACAGTGGGTCTTGGGTCGCAGGGATAGGAACTGGTTCTATCCCAGCGACTCAGTGGTTGGGTTCGTCAGTGTCATTGAGTCGCCGTTCACATTCAGTCGTTATGGTCGTTTGTTACTAACATACTTACCAACATACATAAGATAATACTTACCGTTCGATTATCTTACAGAGTACTTTAATTTGATATATAGTTTGTTAATATTTGCTTGCATTATAAAATTTAAATATCTATGATGACGTCATATTTCGAATAAATTAGTATATTATTAATAAAAATTTGCTTGAAATGGTGCGATCATGAATTGAGATATCCAATTTCATTGATTATAAGTCGAAAAGTTTAATTTAAACACGTATAGACATTAACGCTAAAGATGTCAGCTCTGAAGACTCTGTTGAGTTTTGCTGCAAAGCATGCTGGTACAAAGCTTCCTGACGACCATCTAACGACATAAAAATTTCAGTCTGCCATTTCAACTAGCTAGCTTGAATTCGATTCGAATCTGAATTTGAATGCAACATGGTTCGAAGGGAAACCTTTCCAAAGCAGAAAAAGAAATTTTTGGTTCGAATTGAGTTTTAATTAAAGATTCGCGTTCGAATTATAGAATTGTCTTATTTGTTTACATTGTTTATTTGTTCGGAACTTTACCACAGCTAACTAATCGAAATGGCAGACCAAAATTTCTATGTCGTTAGATGGTCGTCAGGGAGCTTTTTACCGGCATGCTTTGCGCGGCCGCCATCTTTAGAGTTATCAACGCTAATTTATTGTCTATATAACCTCGTACCCAGTGTTATAACAATAATAATAATAATATAATAAATTCTTTAATTTAAAGTTGGCTAAAAAAGTATAGCTATAATGCTAATTAAGACTACGTTCACACGATACCGGCACAATTTGAAAACGGTGAAAAATATGACGGATAGGCCTCCCGTTCACACGAAAACGGCACATTTTTTGCCGTTAAATTTTGAAAACGGTAAATTTTGAAAACGGAACTCTAACCGGCACATTTTGAAGACGGCATCGTGTGAACACTCGAAAACGATGAAAAGGGAACATTTTTTGACGCTTTCAAAACGAGGCTGATCTATTCTTAAGGAGTAGGTACATTTCTTTGGCATCAAATTCTTGGGGAGATTGCAACAAGTTGGTTAACATCAAATTTCCTACCGTTTTCAAATTGGGCCGGTATCGTGTGAACGCCAGCTAAAATTGTGCTACCGTCACATTTTTCACCGTTACCAAAATGTGCCGGCATCGCGTGAACGTAGTCTAAGGCCAACTATCTACAATCGACTGACCAATTTTCCTATGGTTTGTTGTCGAGTAGGCTACCAAACTTTAAAATTTTATTGCGGAAAATCTAGCCAAGCTTTTGCCATCAAATTTGGTATGTGTCTCCGTGAACATGTCTTGTCAGTGGTAAAAGTTTGATTGAAATCTTTAGGTTAGCGGAGTGGATAAAGAAGTTCTTCTGAAACTTATAAAATATTTTAAAATGACCAGTATTAAAATAAGCGAAAGTAAACGATTGCGTTTAATATATCTTCCGATTGCAAAGAATATGGGTAATACCATGCTTTTTACAGAACTTCGATAGACCGATTGGTTCCAGAGTAATTAATAAGTTTCTGGTGAAGAGGATTCTGAAAACCGGCTTTCTGTGCTCATCAGAGCAGAAAGCAGAGTTACCTTAAGAACAGTTGCTTGTTTTCTTTGATTTTGGTATTGTATTTGGTTGCCTAGAAACGAATCATGCGACAAATTGCTGCTATTAGTAGATTCTTCTATGGTCCCAAATGCAATGTATCATTTCTCGTTTCTGAAGTAAACAGGTGGCCAAAATAGCCCCAGGGCTGAATAGGGTTAACTAGTTTTGAGGTTGTGACGTCATCAAATTACTAAATCCTAAACCAGAAAAGTGACAGATTTTGTAGATCTTGATAAACAACGATTTTCTTGAAAATTCTATCAATGCCGAATGTTTTGCTCATTTTTGACTCATGAGTACGAAGTACAACCGAAGTCTATGTGATGGGTGGGAGATTTCCTGTGTCGTGTGTAGTGTGGTCTAACTGTTTATCGTTTTTTGGGACGACTGCATTATAGAGGACCAGCTTTATGTCATATGATCTGCTTATTGCGAAATTAAACGCGTGTGGTTTTGGTTTGCAGGGCCTCAGATTAATAGCAAATTATCTCTCAGATAGAAAGCAGAGAGTAAAGGTTGGCTCAAAATATTGGTTACAAACCAAAACTGGTGTCCCCCAGGGCTCTGTGCTAGGGCCACTACTGTCCAATATTTTCCTCAACGATTTTATCTACATCGTCGAACATTCGGAGGTGTGCAACTTTGCTGATGATAATACCATTTTTTCTTGTGATGACACTTTTGAAAGTGTGGCTTCAAACCTTGAAGAAGATATGTCGCGAGCGATTTCTTGGTTCAAAACGAATCAAATGGTCGCCAATCCATCAAAATGTCAAGTTATGCTGCTAGGTTTGAAGACTAATGATAGTATTGTTCTCGATATTTAAGTTATTGGGGATTACCATCGACTCGAAACTGAAATTCGACCAACATGTAGCAAAATTAACCCAAAAAGCAAACAACAAGATCAGTGCCTTCTCTAGAGTCTCAAATTATTTAAATGAGAAACAATCTCTTTTACTGTACAACTCATTCATAATGTCTCAGTTTAATTACTGTCCGTTGATATGGATGTTTTGCAGAAAGGTTGCCAATAATGATTTAAATCGCACCCATAAGAGAGCGCTTCGAATTCTCTTCAACGAATATCAATCCTCTTTTGAAGAGTTGTTGCAGAGAGCAAATGAGTGCACTATTCATAATAAAAACTTGCAAAAGTTCATGCTCGAGGTTTATAGCAGCTTAACACAACAAAATCTTTCTTTTTTGTGGGTTAGGTTCCACGAAAAGGACAATAATTATATTTTAAGATAAAAGAATCTGTTGATGTTACCTCAAACTAAGACAAATAACTAGCTGTTAATGATGTTAAGTAAGTGCAGCGCAGGATACCTCAATAATTAGTAAAGTCCGAATGCGTGAAACAAAACAAACGAATATCGATTCGATTTCCGGGGTGAGGTACTTAACCCACCTTTGTACAGGAGTTTGCCCCAAGATTTTGATTACCTACCCACCCTTAGGATGACGTCATACCCTGTTAAACATAGAATGTCAAGAGGTTTCTCGCTTAGACCCATTTTAAGGGGCTTCTTACCGAAATTAGACCCTGTTTTAGGGAATTTTCCCTTGCAGAGCCCACTCCTATGAGACCTGTCAGTGATTATTAGCCAGTGACCCCCCCCGCCCCCCCGGGTGTTGATTACGTTTTCTATGTCACAGTTTGCAATGAAGCTTTGCAACTTGCACCTTCGTGGTTATTAAGCCTAGAAAGGCCGAGAACCATGACTCTTCTTTATTCTGAAAGTTTTCTCACTTTTCTTTTCATGGATTTCTTCAAACTTTGTTTCTGGACAAGAGTCAAATGGAAAGTGAAACCTTTTTTCAGACCAAATTTCAGCCAAATTCAGTAAAACCTGGTTTCCATTTCAACTTTATCTCTTTATCTGCTCTTTGTTGCTCGTTGTGGTTTTTGTTGCTCATCTTCTTCGCTCGTTCTGATTTTACGGCTGACTGATTTCAATTGCTCGACATGTTCTTGCTCGTTATTATTCCTTATTGTTCGTTTTGGTTTTTGGAGTGCGTTCCCACTGGTACTCATGTTGCTCATTTTGGTTTTAATGGATAACCTAATCAAATTGCAATTTTCAGGCGCAATTAATGTTAAGAGTTTCTTTGTTCTTAGAATCGGCCGATTGCATTTGAATGAAAAATGCNAGTAAATCCTTGTAATTTACACTCATTATGACTGAAGAAGATCTACATAAGATCGAAATATTTCACTGAAAAGTTCTTGTTTTTCTTGACTTTATTATACTAAACAACCAAGACGAATCAATCTTTACTTGCAATAATAATAATAATAATAATAATAATAATAATAATAATAATAATAATAATAATAATAATAATAATAATAATAATAATAATAATAATAATAATAATAATAATAATAATAATAATAATAATAATATTAATAATAATAATAATAATAATAATAATAATAATAATTTTAATAATAATAATAATAATAATAATAATAATAATAATAATAATAATAATAATGATATTATTATATTATATTATTATTATAATATTAATATTAATAATAATAATAATAATAATAATAATAATAATAATAATAATAATAATAATAATAATAATAATAATAATAATGATATTATTATATTATATTATAATATTATTATAATATTATTAATAATAATAATAATAATAATAATAATAATAATAATAATAATGATATTATTATATTATATTATTATTATAATATTAATAATAATAATAATAATAATAATAATAATAATAATAATAATAATAATAATAATAATAATAATAATAATAATAATAATAATGATATTATTATATTATAATATTATTATAATATTAATATTAATAATAATAATAAAAATGTCATATCGGTCATATCTCAACCTAACGCTGACCCCATGACACATAACTTGCCGATATTGAAATCTTGTCCGCTAAAGTGCAGACTAGCTGTTTTCTTAAACATAAACATAAATCAATTGTTTGGGACAAACAAAGGGCTGTGAACATGCCTTGTGACATTGCTTGTTTCCAGTGCGAGAATTGTGTACAAGCTTCGTTTGATTGGGAGAAGGGATGGAAGTAAACAAATGCGTTGTTTGCAACGATGTCATGGTGATATGGCCATAAATAAAGAAATCGAAGCATGCATGTATTTTTAACGAGAAATGACATTGTGCGCGGGCTAAAAGACTGTACTGAATAAGAATATCTAAACTGAATGACGTCCCGAATTGAGGGTTCAGTGAAGGACAAGAACAAGAGAATGTTTCGACTCAGGCCATCTTAAATGTTGTTGTTTTTTAAAGGAAAGTGTCTTGTTGGTTTCAGTTATCATTCAGTGTTGCTCCTTACCTGTTCTTTCTCTATTCAAGGACAGGCACAGGAGCAGCTGATTCAGTTCTGCGGATTCGTTTACATTTGGTCTACAAATGGTTAATGCACATTCCATAAACTTCAGATCATCATCGTCGGCCATTTAGGCCACTGCAGGTCGGTGGCCTCCCCAACGTTTTCCAGCATAGTCCATTTTCAGTTCTTCTCATCCAATTGACCCCTGCTTTTTCTACAATTTCATCTCTCCATCTCATTTTTGGTCGTTCTCTGCTGCGCTTCCTTTCATAAGGTGTCCATTCCGTGCATTTCTTTGCCCATCGGTTATCTGCCATCCTTTCTATGTGACCTGCCCACTCCTACTTCAATGATTTCGCCTTGGTTATGATGTCTACAGCTTTTGTTTGTTCCCGTACCCATTCGTTTCTCTTCCTATCCCTTCGCGTGATATTCGGCATTGCTCTTTCCTTGCTTCTTTGGGCAACTTGAAGTTTGGATGCAAGTTTATTAGTTAATGACCACGTTTATGCAGCATAAAACTTCAGATACTTAGCTATAATTGCATTCTGACAATTTTTGATATCTTTAATATTTTCGGAATCCATTAATACAATACCACAACGTCAAGGCATATCACACCTCTCTAATGAAGTACTTCTCAAGTCAAGATCCTTCTATATGGTGATGAAAGGTTGCCATATACATAGTCATTGTAAAGTCATTGACTTTATATAGCGCACCTTTCTATAAGTACGTATATTCAGAAGCGCTTTACTATTGCATTACCCCCTCAGCTCAGCCATTGTTTTTTGTATAAATGGATAGCACTATATTTGAAGTTATTCCTTGATTTGAAGTAAGTTTCTCAAAAATGTATTATTTATGAAATATCGTTTGAACTTGAAAAATCAGCTCTTTGAAAAGGGGCATATTAATAAACATGAGCATATATCGAAAGAAGAAGGATATATCTAAACATCTGCCTCGGGCATTCTTTTTATTTGGTTCAGAAGCTGAGCAGTAAGTGTTTTAATTACACCCAAAAAAATTCGAGAATTGAATCGCGTACCACTCGGCTTCTGAACCAAACAAATAAAATGCCCGAGGCAGATGTTTAGATATATCCTTCTTCTTTCGATATATGCTCATGTTTCCTCTTAAAAACCATTTCTGGAATGCACGACGAGCAAGCTAGCTACATGGGATTCACAGCAACTTTTGCGGCTTTGTTTGTTTTGAATTACTGGTCGAGCGAATTTCTTTTGTCTGCAATCGCTAATCGCTTTGAATTGAGGTGTGAATCCAACGCAACTGATGCTATTGTGTTACGAAATCTGTCCTTGTTGGTCCAAATCGGATAAACATTTCTTATTGATAATTAGGATAGTATTTTGTGCCATTTAAATGCACTTGTGCCACTTTTGTGACAAAATTTATAAAAATTGTTGCCAGATTTGAAATCAGCAGGTCGAAGTTGTACTTTGTACCAAATTTGGAGCCAATCGGATGAACTTTATTTTTTAGTCAATTTTTGGTGTGGGACAGCATAGGTTTCAAATCTTTAAAAAGGTCGGTGTAAAATTCTGTGACCTATTTCTTTGAATGGAATAGCTTGAAAGAAACTTTAGCTAATTTGTAATAATTCTACCGTTTGACTTTTCAGAAATCTGTAATATTTTCAGAATTAGAGTGCTTTTCTTCTTTTTTAAGAATTCAAGAAAAACATTGAAAAAAGTTTAAAACCAACGTAATTTCTAAACTTTTTCAGGAAACATCGAATAATTTTCCAGAAAAACATAGTTTATGAACGTCTACAATATGGTATCAAGCAAAAGTCTTTCACTCTTCTGGTTTGCGATTTAGAAATTTGATGACGTCACATCCTTAAATGAGTTGAAATATGAAATACGCTGTAATTTCGAAAATATTGAAGATTTCTGAAAGGTCCAACGGTAGACTTATAGCAAAGTAGCTAAAGGTTCCTTCAAGTCATTCGATTGAAAGAAATAAGTCACTGAATTTTACACCGACCTTTTTACGCCAATTTAAAGATTTGGAAGCTATGCTGTGTGGGACCACAGGTGGGACGCAAAGGCGGAAAGGGTTTTAAAGTTAAATGAGGATTTGAAGAGGGTGGGATTATGGGCGTGGCAATGGAAAATGCATTTTAATGCTGACAAAACTGAAGAAGTCATATTCTCTTGCAAAAGGCTCAAGCCCAACCACCCACCTTTACTGTTAGGAAATGACCAAGTCGCACAAAAAAATGGAACATAAGCACTTAGGATTGATACTTGATTCCAAAATAGATTTTTGAAGCCATACCAGGAGGGCAATTTTGAAAGCGAGAAGAGGCATTGGTATGATTAGGTACCTATCGAAATACGTATCCAAAAATGTGCTTGATCAGATCTATAAGCTTTACGTGAGACCTCATTTAGATCATGGCGACATAATATATCACCGATCCGATCCCGAACTGCAATCTCGTTTTACACAAGTACTTGAGCAAACTCCGAATTCAGCTGCTCTAGCTGTGACTGGTGCATGGAGAAGTAAAAGTAGGCAGAGACTATACAATGAATTAGGTTGGGAAAATCTTTATGATAGGAGATGGTATCGACGCTTGTACCACTTTGTTAACCCGAAGAAACAGCGCTCACCTCAATATCTGGTCACTGATATTCTAAACGAACGCTAGCTAACTTACGATCTTAGAAATCCACGCGTCTATGACCAAAATATTTGACGGACCAATCGCTTTGCTAATACCTATTTCCAAAACACATTTATTGAATGGAATAAGCTTGACAATGAGGTTAAAAAGTCCGTATCCATTGCTCAGCTGAAGAACAAGCTGCTTTCCACCATAAGACCAGTGGGAAATTCCCTAGGGGGGTACTCATATATATTTAGGATAGGGGTGCTCAGGCTGGGGTACAAATCATCAACCCAACAAAATAATTCCTAGCATAAAAATTGACTAAAAAAAATACTTTTTCTTACCCTGTACACCCAAAAAAGTAAGACAAGAGTTTAGTTTCGTTTGTAAATCATGCCTTTCTATATTTTTTAAACTGTTCTCATATTTGAGACCCAAAAAAAAAACCAGAATTTCATGAACCCAAAAAAATAACTGTAGAATTGACTGACACAAAAAAATAACTTTTGCCCAAATTTTAGACCCAAAAAAGTAACCTGATCATCCCTATCCTAAATATATATGAGTACCCCCCCTGGGGGAAATTCTATATATAACATTCACGACATTATAGGTGTTAGATATTTAACTAAACTTACGTTTGCAATTTAGCGCACTAAATGAGGACAGATTCAGGCATAATTTTGATTGCTTAAGCCCCGTTTGCATGTGTGGAACAGGAAAAGAATATAATGAACATTTCTCCTTCACTGCCCATTGTACGACATAATGCGTTGCGATCTCCTTGGTCAACTCTCAGAAATTCCTGGTTTAGACATTTCACATCACGAGACAAAATCCTTATGCACATTGCTTCTGTTTGGATCTCCATTGTTGAATGTAATTGCTAATATTATAATCATGGAGGCTAAAATATCATTTATTAAAGCAAAAAACAACGGCTTGATTGAATGCAGCTACTCCCTTATTTAGTTTTTGTTCTGTTCGTTTGTGTTACTTGTTTGTTACGTTATCTCTTTCTTCATTGTTTTTTTGTTAGTTTGTTTGCTCATCGTCTTTTCGTTTGCTAGTGTGGCAATGTAGACAATCAATGTAGTTAAAGTATTGTAATGTACAAATGTATTACAAATGTATTGTAAGTGCCACTTTTGGAGAGAACGCGATGACCTCGTGTCTTGGCAATATATGAAGTATTTATTTTGCATAAAAAAAGGTTGCCACCAGGGTTGCCATTTGGCAGTTTTGACAGCCAACTTTCTCGATTCTGGCCGTTTTTCCAAACCCTTGGCCGTCAAAAAATGTTTTGGCCTAAAAAGCACAAGTTGGCCGAAAGAAAAACAATATTAAAGACAAAAAAACAACTAAATTTTTGCACAAATAATGTTCAACATTATATTCAAAATGTCAAAATTTCCAGTGAAAAGTCGAGAAACACCATAAAAATTAGTAAAAAAGTCCAAATATAAAGATGAAATAATAGTTTTTGCATATGAATCCATTTTCGATAATCTTGTTACTGGACAAAATTGGCCGAAATTTGACCGTTTTTGAATATTTTGTTTGGTTGGCCGAATTTGGCCGCCAACTGTAAAACTTTTGGCCGCTGACCATTTCAGACATCTGGCAACCCTGGTTGCTACTTATATCAAATACTAAGATCCTGACGCTACACTGAAATATATATACGCAACAGTTCGCTTTGAATGAACCAATGCCACCCTTTTCTTTGACGTAGTTAAAGGCAATCTGTCTCATTTGTAATGGCTATCTTGAAAACATGGAATGTGAAATACTGGAATGGAATACTGGAATGACATGGAATACTGGAATCAATATTCCATGGAATATGTATTCCATGGAATATATATTCCATGGAATACATATTCCATGGAATATATATTCCATGGAATACATACTCCATGGAATGTATATTCCATGGAATATATATTCCATGGAATATATATTCCATGGAATACAAATGGCATATGGTAAAAACCAGACCCTAGGACCCATAGGACCCGGACCGGACCTTGGTCATTCCCCCATGAATTTGCTATTATATACCCATACTGCCTTGCAATCTATTTGCACCAATGGTTTGCACATGGCAACATTGAAATTTGAAACCACAGACCAAGCGAGGGGGGAAACTCTTATAGAGGGTTTGGTATATTGTAA
>REGM01000090.1:11644-37986 GCA_004194415.1 Aurelia aurita | reverse complement strand
AAAACTTCATATGATGAAATAATTATCGACGATCAGATAGTTTTTGTATGTCAATATGAACCAATAAACCTTTGACAGCACCATAGTCATGACAACACTTTCAACTCACTTGAATGCATAATGTCGACATTCTTTAGAAATCTCTAAGGATCATTCAATAACGTTTGTTGTCTGCTAATCAATTGCGTAATGCCTTTTCATCGCCTCTGCATACCCATTCAGCAATTACTTTTATGTGGATGAAACTTACGGCCTATTTTACGTGGTAAGGTATTAGATGGGGGCAAATTGTTGCCAAAAAGGATAACCAAGGGTGCAGCATCTGCTTTTCATGGAAGCCCCTTTCAAAACCCCTGTAGGTTGCCCCCCTTCAACTTCGGTCTGGATCCGCCCCTGGCAGAGGCGATGAAAAGGCATTACGCAATTGATTAGCAGACAACAAACGTTATTGAATGATCCTTAGAGATTTCTAAAGAATGTCGACATTATGCATTCAAGTGAGTTGAAAGTGTTGTCATGACTATGGTGCTGTCAAAGGTTTATTGGTTCATATTGACATACAAAAACTATCTGATCGTCGATAATTATTTCATCATATGAAGTTTTAATCCCTTTCACCGTGGTATTTCCCTTAACAAAGGAAACAATAGCCACCACTCCGACCAACATCATTCAGATTAATGGGTTGATAACGCATTGAAAGAGATAGTAATCAAGTAATGAAAAGATGTCTGGGATATGTCTAGAATTCAAATTTGTATTCCATGGAATATATATTCCACGGAGTATGCATTCCATGGAATATATATTCCATGGAATATACATTCCATGGAATAAATATTCCATGGAATATTCATTCCAGTATTCCATGTTATTCCAGTATTTCATTCCAGTATTCCACATTCCATGTTTGCAAGATAGCCATTTGTAATTGGTTGTAAATTGTAGGAGAGGATTAAAAGTTTGTATGGCAGGATTACCAGAAAAGAATTCGAGTAAGATCGTTATCAATTTCTATCAAGCGAAAAATTCAAAGAGTCTGGGCTCTAGCTCCTTTCCTTTGGTCCGGCTTTGTTCTCTGAGCCAATCACCTGTGTGACAGAGCTCCTTTAAGGAAGGTCTACTGGGTGTCCCAAAAAACATGTGTGCCGTCTAAATGGCTGCTGCGGCGCAGCCATGAATGAAATTTTCCGTTTTTAAGATTATTCAATCTAAGTCAATAGAACATGGTTCAATACAAGAGATTTCAATTTAGACTACGAGACCTTGTTTGTGTAAATCTGATAAGTAGTTGCTGATTACGGAGCGAAAAAGTAAAAAATTACTGGTTACCTCGAAAGCAGTGGATTTAATATTCTCAGTTAATGTCGAAATCAAAGAAATTGAGTGAAAAAGGTACCTAGCGCGGTTTTCTAATTCTAATTAGTGTAAAACAGTCGTAAATTTAGATTTTGTGACAACCAAGAAGAACATACATAACATATCTAGGGTTGCCAGAAATGGTGATATGCAACACAGGTGCTGCAGGCCATGACATGAGTCCAACCGTTATTTTGCTTCTCTAAAGTCACAAAGTCCCCTCAAATCAACGTCAGTGCTTTCCATTGGCTTCCTGGTAAATAGTCTTGAGTAATGTGGTCATCAATTACTCCCAAATGTGTTACATGTTACAAATGTAAAGCTGAAGTTCATTTGATGATAAACTTCAAGCTATCAGGTTAAGTATGGATATAAAATCATCTGCATTGGAAACAACCATGGGCGCCTACCTTGTATAAATTGGGTTTACTCGCTGTCTTCTTTTTGTGACATTGTACACAGAGCAATTGCTGTCCTGTTAATCCGTGTATTTACGGTGATATTCAAAAATCGCACTGTCTGGTTCCCTGTGGTCATCTCTTATAACAGCTGATATCGTATTACATCAACACCTGAATTTGAAACCACAATAATATTCTTGCGTCATCTTACGTCGTTTTGGATTAAAGGACAACAACAGGACAACAATTGCGCTGTGTACTATGTCGCGAAAACGAGACTGCGAACAAACCCTATTTATACAAGGAAGGCGCCCTTGAAACCACAAGTGATTTTGACTTTCTTTTTCTATAAATCAGCAACTACTTGTCAGATATATTCAAACTAGGTCTCAAACTCTAAGTTCAAGTGTCTTTTATTCAAAAATTTGAAAAAATGGAGAAATTAGATTCATGGCTCCTTTACAGTAGAGTAGCCATTCAAACGACGCACATGTTTTTGGGACACCCTGTACAATATGGCGGTAGGCAGAAATCTGTAGCTTTTCTGGTTTACGATTTAGTAATTCAGTGATGTCGCAACCTCAAAACTGGCTTAAACCAAAAAATTGTTGCAATTCTGAAATTAGTCGAGACATCAATAATTTCCAAAATATAATTTATAGCAAAGCACCTGAAGTTCTTTTCAAGCCATTAAATCAAACAGAAGATGTATTAACCATTTGTCCAATCCTTTTTAAAGATTTGATGCTTATGCTATAATCCAGTGTATGAATTCACTGTCAAGAGAATGAAATTGAAGAAAATACTCTTAAAATAGGGCATCGCTTCGTATGGATATTTAGCAACTACAACTCACTCAGTAACTTATCTCTACCTCGCCTTCTTTCAAATAAACTCAAAATAAACGTCACATCCGGTAAAATAAAACAAAAAACTTAATAATCATGTGATGATGGTTGCTTTTACGACTTGTTGATGATGCACCGTGTTTCCGTGTTTAATTGGCCTCCTGAGCAGCGGGCTGGGCAGCTACAGCTGAGACTGCGGCCTCCTTTGCTTGATGTGCCTTCAACACTTGAACAGCTTCTTCAACTTTGGTGCGCAATGACTCACGAGATTCCAGCATATGCAACAGTTCAGAGTTGTCGATTTCCAACAACATGCCGGTGATTTTGCCAGCAAGATGGTTTTCGTATTCTTGCACCATGGGGAACAAACGCTCTCCAATCATCTGCTTCTGCTCTTGTGGTGTTGCAGTTGCAAGGTTCGTAGAAGTCAACGGTTGCTAGTGAAAACAAAACGAAGAGGTAAGTAAGGCACACACCTGCCAATACATAGCTTCCGAAAGCAAGTGATTCATGCTGAAACAATTAAACCACTAAAAGTAAGCCTCCTTGTCCAATCATTAATGACAGTTATTTTATGGCAATTCATATAGCCCGCGGAGTTAGCCAACCACAAGGTTAGATTGGCATCACATCAGACGGCCGCCAATGTCCATACTGCTCTCAAATTTCATACAGACCGCTATTACGTCACATGTAAACTGTTCGAGAAAAAAAAAAACGAAGGAATGGAGTATGATATTTGCATCAAGGCCCATTTCCACTTCATTCGCAATTCGCAAAACGCATGTGATATGCGAATTGTGAATTCCGAACGCATGCGAATTCAATACACACTTAATAATAATAATAATATAATTTATTTAAAGTTGGCGAGAACAATAGCAAAGAAGCTAATTAAAGCCAAAAAGAAGCCAATTAATGTCCACACTACTCTCAAATGTCAAATTTCAATTGTTTATCCAGCCAATGAAATCAATCTCTTTTTGATACCCTTTGTCTCTTGTTTCGCAAAGTTGTTTTTTAATTGGCTGCCTTTAATCCGGGACAATAGTTTGCATATGCAAATATTTGCAAGAAATCAAATATTGCAAACAGGTTAAAATCGACCTTTCGTGGCTCAGGTTGGATTCTTGAACAGATAGAAAAAAATTGTTCCATTGTAAATACCGCAAAAGAAAAATTTTGAACATTGTAAAAATTTGTACATATATTTGTAGCTAATTATTCTCTATCATAGTATTTTTTTTACTTTCTTTTAACTTTGTTAGATAGTAGGGGCGAATTAGCTTTTATTATATAGCTAATTGTATATATGCCTACTGTAAATAGATTGATAATAATAATAATAAAACAATAATAATAATTAATAATAATAATAATACATGAGTAAAATCAGCCCATGCTGAGTTCAACAACAGGCTGAGTTTCAACTCGGTTGATGTTGTATGCCTCACTGTTTACGTGAAAGGGGCCGAGTTGAAACTGATTGAACTGAACTCGGCAACTCAGCCCATCCATGCTGAAACTTCAGCACAGGGTGAGATTATTTAAAATGGCCATGTAAACAGAAGACATTTCAGCTTGGGTCGAGAGAAATCAAATCTCTACATTTTGGGAAATTGGTAGCCCGCTGATTCTATTGTTTGTGACCGCATTCATATCAGGTCGCCAAATCTCAGCTCATGTTGAAATTTCACGCAAACACAATGCAAAATAAGCGATGCTTTAAAAACTCTGGTTGAACTAAGCAATGGGTGAAATTTCTCATGTAAAGGGCCTCTTGGTTTGTGTTCGTCTGTCATCAGTTTAACATTTTTAGGATCTATCAGTAACTCTATACTCAGCTACGTACACCAAAGAACAAATAATTCTTGAGATAAAGTTCTGTTGATATGCTTCGATGATTAAATGTTCCACAAATATCTTTGCCTAAATTTTGCAACTTTGGGGTAAAAATTCTGCAATTTAGAACTGAAAATATATCACAGAGATACATTAACATCCAAATGCTTCTGACGGAAAAGTTTCTAACTAAATAAAAAACTTCGGACAAAAACTTTCGGATACTTTTTGCAAAATCGGTAACAACTTTCTTTTTGCAGTCTATTGGGTAAATCCAAGTCAATGAGGGACAGGCTGTTAACCATGAAGTCTTAGATTTTTCTGATTTTTAGGCTGCAATTTAAACATGATAATAGAGGCAACATATCCAAATTTCAGCTTTCTAACATTCTTCGTTCTGGAAATATCTCATTTCAAAGTTTTGACACTTTTGGGCCTAATTTTCTATTGGCCGCCATTTTAAATTTACACTTTTCATGAAATTAGCTATCTTTTGATTAACTCTTCAGAATTTCATCATCCAAACATGGTTTTCACATATATTTGGGGTGGAGAGCCCAAAAATAGCCTTTAAATTATGATACGACAAATATAAAATGGCGTAAATACAAAAACAAATTGTAATCTAAATATTTGATTATGTTCAGATTTCTCTAATTTTTGCCATGTTGCTTGATTTTTACAAAACTGATATTTTTCCAGGATAGAAGTAGACACGTACATCTACTTTCATGGGAAAAATGTTCTTGGCCAAACCTGCCATTAAAGATTTATCTAATGTTAAAACTAGTGCTTATTTTTGTACTGGCGCAACCGCAACATTTATGTTGTTATATCACATCATTGTGAGGGACCATATAATAATAGATGAAAAAAAAAAATAAGTATCAGAAGTGTACCTAAACGATTCAGGTACAGACTGTAGCAAATTTGATAATTTTTCAAAATTGTTGGAAACTCATTAACTCAGATTTATATCACCTTTGATTCATACCAAAGTGCTCCCAAAAAGTAGATGGACAAAAAATGTTTTTAGCTGTGAAGGTTATATTTCTCATTAAAGTATTGTAAAACGGACATCAATTGAAAGATCTCAAAAAGGGGAGCTTGAAAATTGCTATGAATTTGAGTTTGATCTAAGAAATGGGGCTTTTGTCTCTTGGGAATTCTAGCAACTTTTTTGTTTCAAATCACACAGACATCAACCTTACGTCATCTGATATTCCTTTTCCTCCTGATTTCAAATCTGAAAACCGAATGTTCCTATCATGTGTGCTTTCAGCGTTGTAAGTCATATACTGTAATACAGGCAGGAGCAGATGTGAAGTAGGGGCGGTAACCTGCACTTAGGGTTCAATCTTTGGTAAATATTTCCAAAATTATATAGTGGATGAGAGATTGGATTACATTTTTGAAATCATGAGCAAACAAGCCTTCAGATGAGATAAGATTGATGTCTGTACGATCTAAAACTAAAACATTGCTAGAATTCCCAGGGGACTAAACCCTTTTTTCAAAGCTTGAAACTGAAATTCATCTCAATTTTCAAACTCTGCTCTTTGAGATCTTTTGATTAATGCCTGTTTTACAATACTTTAATGAGAAATCCAAACATTACAGCTAAAAATATGTTTTGTCCATCTACTTTTTGGGAGCACTTTGGTATGAATCAAAGGTGATATAAATCTGAGTTAATGGGCCTTAATGAGTTTCCAACAATTTTGAAAAATTATCAAATTTGCTACAGTATGTACCTGAATCGTTTAGGTACACTTCTGATACTTATCTCCGTTTTTTCATCTATTATTATATGGTCCCTCACAATGATGTGATATACCAACATAGATGTTGCGGGTGTGCACAGTACAAAAATAAGCACATGTTTTAACATTAGATGAATCTTTAATGGCAGGTTTGGCCAAGAACAGTTTTCCCATGAAAGTAGATGTACGTGTCTACTTTTATCCTGGAAAATATCAGTTTTGTAAAAATCAAGCAACATGGCAAAAATTAGAGAAATCTGAACATAGTCAAATATTTAGATTACAATTTGTTTTTGTATTTACGCCATTTTATATTTGTCGTATCATAATTTAAAGGCTATTTTTGGGCTCTCCACCCCAAATATATGTGAAAACCATGTTTGGATGATGAAATTCTGAAGAGTTGATCAAAAGATAGCTAATTTCATGAAAAGTGTAAATTTAAAATGGCGGCCAATAGAAAATTAGGCCCAAAAGTGTCAAAACTTCGAAATGAGATAAATCCAGAACGAAGAATGCTAGAAAGCTGAAATTTGGATATGTTGCTTCTATTATCATGCGTAAGTTACCACCTCAAAATCAGCAAAATCTAAGAATGCATGGTTAAATTTTTATCTTTTTTGTCCCTGTTTGAAGTAGAATTACCCTATTGGTAAAATCTTTCGCTTGAAATGGACTATACTTGCATAAACATATTTTAACCAACAATGAATGCTTCAATTAGAAGCATCTCAGGTAAAAAATTTGCCAAAAGAAATTTCGGACGCTTTTAAAGGTAATTCAGACAAACAACTTTTTGATAAAATTTTTCCTGAAAATTTGGATTCATGTACACAGAGCAATCACTAGACGCCAATTGATGAAATGCTAAAGCATACACAATTTTACGGCATAAGAATATTACCACCGAAAATGACGAACAAAATAATACAATTCCATATACGCTAACGAACCTGCATTGGCATTTCTCCTTCAGCTTGTGCCACTTGTGGCTGTCCCATAACAGCACCTGGAGCAGGCTGGTTACGTGCAACAGCAGACAGCTTATAGGAGGGTTGTCTAGGCTGAGCAACGTTTGGCCTTGGCTGAGCCATTCCTGCCCTGACACCCATGGCTTGCTGGGAAACACCTCTGGCTATTCCTGGTTGGCGACCTGGCCTTGTTGGTCTCTGCATTGCTCCTGACTGCATATATGGGGCACCTGATCTGATTTGTCCTTGAGCTGGCTGCCATCTTGGTCTGCCCATCTGCTGCATCTGTGGCTGCTGGACTGCAAATGCTCTTTGGCCCTGTAAAAAAATATTGCAACATTAAATCTACAGATAAATTCTGTGTTTTATATGAATTGTTGTAACATCCAGCTAACAGACGCTGGACAAATCAAATGATTAAAAACAAAGGTGCAAGATTATAGAATAACTTACGTAAGCTACTCAAAGACCATTTCTTCTGGGAATATTTTTGTCAAAATAAAAAGGAAGATATACTCTAAATATTAACCTTTCTCATATGAATGAATAACATTCTGTCACAAATAATATCATAAAATCATGAAAGAAGTTATCAGTCTGTCAATTTTCATAGAAATTTCTTTGTATGCTGCTGAAGTTTGATAAGAAGATTAAGTTTATAAGTTTTTACAAAAGATCACATTTTTTTGCAGCATTTGTCGCGTTCCTGAATGTGCATTCTATCGAAGAAATTTTAACACTTTCTAAAAGTGATAATTAACGAAACGAACGGGCCTAAATTTTAGCTGAATGAATGCGTAAGCCTGGGCGATTCGTCACAAACGATTTTGAAGAGACTCGTTCGTTATGAAAAGGCTGCAGCAGAACTCTGAGATTTTGTCCTTTTCCTCTTAATTTGTTTCGTTTGTTTTGTTAAATATAACAAACCCCAACCCTTAATGTAATCGATGTCTCAAAGGGGCTGTACATGATATTAGTAAACGAAGATAATGATCAGCTAGCCAATATCACAAATTCAATGACAAACTCCTCTCTAATTGGCATGTGGCATAGAATTTCTTCAGCCTGCAATGGTCTTGTGTGTGTTTAGGCTAAACATGTCTAAAACTTGTGGCTCAGAATCCAGCTGTATCTCCAAAATCGTTGATGGTATGAATAATCTGATTGCACTGGCTAATTCTAAGGAGTTCAAACATGCACCATAGAGAATATCTTCAATTGCAATGTATCTGCTGCTATTTGCCAGCATTAGGGGAAAATTCATGGATTTTCGGAAGTTTAGCCTATACAGCACCTTTAATAGTATCCGGCAGATTAAAAGCTCAAATTGGGATCTTTAAAAATGCACTGTTTCAAGATGGTGAAACATGCAGCGACCAGACTTTGTCATCAAAAGAAACGATTTGCCAGAATCAGATGTTAGCCAAATACACATTTTAGCTACCAATTTGGCTGTAAAATAGTACAGGGCAGGGCACAGTGATCCAGGGCAGGGAATAAATGGCCAAATATGAAGTTTTGAATACAAGATTAATTATACACTGTCTTAATTGAGGAAAGCAATAATGTTGAGAACGAGACTAAAAAATAGATCTGTAAAAACCAAAAATGATGCAAACTTCCAGAAATACCGCCAGCAGCAAAACGCGAATATTATAGGAATCTTGATATGAACTGCATTAAGGATAACAAAACGTTTTGGAAGAAACTTAAACCTTTGTTTTCAAATAGTATGGTCAATGAAAAAATTGTACTGATCGAGGACGATAAAATTATAAGAGATGACAAGGACATTAGCCAGTATTTTAGTGAATATTTTGCTAATATAACTGACACGCTTAATATTCCGAAGTTCCCTACTACCCAGGTAGAACTTACCGGGGACCCCGTTCTCGATGCTATACAACAATATGCTAGCCATAGCCACAATTCATAATTATTGTATCCATCCCTTCCAGTTTGCACAACTCATAGAAAGTAAAGTACTTCCAAGTTTTCTTCTCGAAACTCATCAAAACATTTGTTTTATCTCGCTTCGATAAACGGAGATGACGAATCACAAATATTTTGCCGCCAAAGCAATTTGATTTGAGGTCTCGGTTGGAGAGTCAGTCTCCCTTTAGTTACGAGGCTTATTGGTGATGGGGCACCTTTTCAGTTATCTTTTAAGTCATAATTTCTCAATTTTAACTGTGAATTTAAAACTAACAGTTCTGTAGAGGGAAATTTATCATTTATAAAAGCTCCGTGGCAGCCATTTACCAGAACTGCATCTGCCATTTACCAGAACAAACCGCTCTCCCCAGTCTCCGATTTTGATTGTCGAAATGGTCTATTGACAGCCACAGTTAAGTCTGCAAAAATTGTTGAAAACAGACAAACACAGCTGAGCTTCAGTTGAGCAAGAATATAATGCTGCGCATTTTGAAAAGTACCAAAAACATATAAAAAATACTTCAATCATCTAAGTATAAAAAAAAACAACTTTTATGATTGTATATACCGGGTGTCCCAAAAAAAGTATAAGCGTTTGAACAGTTCCTGCATAGGAGCCTTATTTTCGAAAATTGTTATTCAACCTTTGTGATACAGACGAGATCTTAACTTGCAATTTGCGACCTCACATGACCAAATCGGATTTGTATTTGGAGAGTAATTCACTTAAACAGGCAACATTTCTGAGGCAGCCTTAAGATAGATGGTTATAGAATTATGCTACAGTAATACTATCTATGCATAATTTGAAAGCGTTTTTGGGCAGTTCAACATTAATTATTTTTTGGAAGTTTGTTGAGCTATTAAAATGAACTATATTTTCGTTAATTCAAAAGCCTGATTATTTCGTTTTTATGACTGAATAATCAGAACTGAAACGAAACTTGGGTGAGAACTTCCGTTTGTGGTAGAACACACTACTTGAGTGAGAAAGTTCCTTCAGTCCTACAAAGTTACTCTGTGAACTGTTAAAGTGTTACTGCATCTTTTCTTGTCATTTTTTCTAACTAATGTAATAATTCAAGTGATCAGCAAACTTTTAAGAATAGAAAGTTTAATAGATAGTCTGCCTAAAAAAAAACTTTCAAATTACGCATAGATTGTAGTAACAATATTCAATAGTCATCTGTCTGAGGCTGCCTCAAAAATTTTGCGTGTTTAAGCGAATTACTCCTCTAACACTAAACCGATTTGAACATGCGAGATCGCAAATTGCAAGTTAAGATCTCATCTATAGCATCACGTTAAAATGAACATTTTCGGAAATGGGGCTCCTCCACAGGAACTGTTCAAACGCTTATACTTATTTTTGGGACACCCGGCAGTGTAGGTAGGCTTGCCGCAATGAGTTTTCAAACAGGGGGCAATATTTTGAGTCATCCTGTATATAACAAAGCGAATTTCCCAATTTAACACAAAGAGCACGCATGACACATAAAGAAACAAACCTGTGGTTGGAAAGCTGGCATGTAGAAACCTGCTCCTGGCTGCGGATACATCTGTGACTGTACAGCACCACCTGGGATTCTATAGCTGGAAACACGGTGCATATATTGCGTTGCCAATTGGGCACGTCTCTCTTCTCTTCTTTGAGCCAATGCAACATAAAGTGGCTTGGACACCAAAATTCTTCCATTCATATCTGTCACAGCCTTAGTAGCCTCTTCAGGTGAAGAAAAGCACACAAAACCAAAACCTAGGAACAATTGCAAAACTTAAAACATCCAAAGGAATAGCATGTCAAAACTGATTTAAACAATAGCACTTAAAAACTGAAAGTACTCAAGACATAGAAAACAATTCCTAGAAAATCCTCCAAAGTTCTTGGGTGTATGGAATGAATTTTAAAAACTCCAGCGTCATTTTTCAAGCAGAACATACTGTACACTAAAAAGGTGCAGTACAAAAAAGCAGCAAGTTCAGCAGTTTGTTAACTAGCATAAATCTCACAACTTTGGTTGTTAAAAGAGTTTCCACTTTCTTATGAAAATTATCTGATCAAAATCAGTAGCACCATTCTTCAGCTATAAACAATTTACTGAGAATGTGTTTCCTAAATTCCCCAAAAAGAGGCCTATGAAAACGGATTTTATTATAAATATATGGTTTGTAATTGCTTTGAAAAGTTATCTATCTGCACTTGATTTCTCAAAATATACTTGATCCAAATGTCCAGCCCAATAACTCAAATTAAAAGGAGGAACAAAAACCATACCTCTGGAAACACCCTTATCGTCATGCATCACTTTGGCACTTGTGATTGTTCCATACGGTTGAAATTCTTTTCTTAGTTTCTCATCATCAATGGTATCCTCCAAGTTCTTGATGTACAGATTGACTCCTTGATAGCGGTTGATTCTCTCCTGTTTTTGAATTTCAAACCTCACCTTCAAGTCAGTGCTTCGTTCTGCCTTTTTCTGTGCTCTACAGACTGTGATCTTCCTCCCTTTTACCTCTTTGTTATTCATGTCATTTACAGCCTAGAAAAGACAATTCAAGTCCACTTGTAACAAAGTCACTACAAATGAAGAGTTATGTTCATCTTGAATTGTAACTTGAGTCCCTTCTTTCCTTGAATCCTTTGACTTGAATGATGTCACATTGATCCACTCAGATTCATCTTTCTTCTACTCTGTTACTCTAAAAACCTGACCCTATTTTAGTGCAGCTGATTATGTCGCTCCAATCAGATTTCAAGGTTTGAAAAATAAAAGTGTGATTCAAAATTGCTTGATTCAACTTGATTTGGTTAAGATGCTGCAAGGACTACAACTATTTGCTGCCATCATTTGTTAATTGTACAAGTTTTTCAGCACAATATATCTCATTGTAACTTGTTTTGTTGTGCTAATCAAATTAAATTCCTTGTAATTGACATTTACCTGTAACTAAAGACAATTGCTGTCAAATAGACGGTTATGGAATAGATGGCGATGGGATAGGGGAGGGGGGGGGGGCATTTGACCACCATACATTGCATTCTGTAGTGGAATCAACAGTAATTTTATACACATTTGATTATCAAAATGCAATCAAACTTGGCTAAATGCCCCCTAACACCATCTTTCTGTAATCATCCATTGAAGGTCTTGCAAAATCAACAGTTTTTCTATAAAACGAGAAGGGTCTACAGGGTAATGAGGGGCTACAACTGTTTGAGCTACCCTCCTAGACACAGAGAATGTTGATTAAAAGGGTCTGTTTCTACCAGCATGCTTTGCACGTGTCATCTCTTTGTTGTCACCAATTTCATGGCCCATGAAAATGGCGACAAGAAAGACCAACCAAGAGATGGCACGTGCAAGACTTGCTGGTTGAAACAGCCCCTTAATAGTTTACAATCTGCCATTTTCTTACCATCAGCACTACACAGTGGGGGCTCCAGTAAAACTTTTGTTGAGAAAAAACTTATCTCCAAATGCAGTGTCTATGCTGTCCAAATGCATTGCTAACAACCAGTAGAATCGTTTTGTATATCTTACTACAATATTTTAGAATTAGTATCAGGCCAATTTTACATCAAAATCCCAAATTTTTAACAAATTTTTGGTATACTGCTTGCAAATTCTGTTTAAAAAAAAAAGTTTTTAAGAAAACCCATTTTTGAGAGAATAAAAAGTTTATAGCCAGCATAGGCCACGGGTCCCACTATTTTTTCTGTTAGTCCAACTAGTTTTCTAACAGCTTAAAGTGAGGTTTCGCTCAGGAATGATAAGGAACTCTCAAAATAATTGTTTTTTGGTACAAGCTTTGGTCCAAAAAATTCATTATTTTTAGCTGTAATTCATGCGGATAAAGTCATTTATCAAACTTGCAAAATATAACCCAACGTCAAGTAGTTCCTTCAACCTTACAAACTAAAAATATGCATCCCAGCGATTTATATCCTGCAATATGTACCATAATAAGATATTTCATTGTGTTTGGGATGAGATGAAGTTTTGATTTGTTGTCTGAATTCCTTCACACAGGAAACAGACCATTAATGTTTCTATCAAGTAATAATGGTTGTTAAACCTTCAAACTGTGCTAAAACTACCATACAAGGACCACAAACAATCAGAACATACATCAAATTGATAACACCAAATTGCTATAAGATGCTACTTTTTGAACGCGCTCAGATAAATAAAATCACATATATATAAATGACCAAAAAAGTCAAAATTCCACATCATGTCTTAAAGGTTTGAAACTATCATAAATGTGATTTTTGGGCCATTTTAGCACTGAAAAGTATGGTTTTGTTCCATGTTTACAATAATGTACAACAGTCATATTGCCCTTAACACACTATTATAAAGAAATTGAATATATGAATATCTTACTAGTTCAGCAGAGTCATGGTCTTCATATGAAACAAAGCCAAAACCTCTACTCTTTCCTGTTTCATCACTCATAACAACAGAGCTTGTGATTGGTCCATATCTGGCAAACATTTCACGGAATTCAGTGTCATCAACCAAATCACCAAAATTCTTGACAAAAACATTCTTGAACTTCTTTGGCTGGTCACCGACCTTGTCGACTCGCTCCTTCTTGGACATAAACGGTCCCACATATCTAAATTACAAAAATGGCATGTCAAATTTCTTCCTAACTGTCAAAATCATTGAAACATGGGCTGAGATAAACTTGATACAGCATAAGATAGCATACCATTGCCACTCTTTCATCAAAAAATTACTTTGTTTTAGCAAACATACAGTAACCGTTGGCTTTTCTATTGCATACATATTGATAATTCCTCCTCGAATAAGCCTGAACAGTCTTCATCATATTGTCTCGTTTAATTCCTATCCTGTCAATCCCCCGGGACACCCCTGGGTTTTTGCACAAAAAATTTTCCCGGCCCCCAGGCCTTTAATTAATCGTCAATTTTTCCCCGGCCCGGGGCATTTGACAACAATAGGAGCTTGCACATTATACAGTTACTGGGAATATGGCATGTTCTCAGTGCCGGCCACCGGGCATTTGAAAACAAATTTCCTTGCTGCCAGGCATTTGCGCAATGAATTTTTGTTGACCCTTGCTTGACTATAGTCCAGAGTTTGATCATTACGTTTGATATATTTTCAGTTTCAGTTTCATTTGATTATCAATCATTCCTACATACAATTCTACACAATTACAATACAATTAAATACATTACGTTAAATTATATACATCAAGGATTTACAGAACTACAACCTAAAGAAAAGGAAAGAACATTACATGATAGTATATAGGATAGATTGATTAAGGTTACGGTAAACGTTTGTAGGCCGAAAAAGCCAATTTTCAGATTTCTTCAAATCTCAGAAGCCCAACTTTTAAGAAACACAAAGATACCATCTTTGGAAGTTACAGAAATTTTGAAAAAGTAGAATTCTTAATCGAAAGAAGGATACTGTAACTTCTCACGCAAAGTTTTTCTGTGTGGTTTAAATCCTTCTCCTAGCTTTTTGACCTATTAAGCTGGTCGTGTGTTAGAAAACAAACATGAAACCACATTATATGTATTGATTCCTTTGTTTAAATTCACAAATTGCTTTATAAGCGGTAATTGCTTGACCCGGATTACATTATGGATTATTTGACCTTTATATTTACATTGCAAGTGCCATCAGTAAAATCCCGTTTTTTCAGGACTCACAAATCCACTAGGTACAGGTACGAAAAAGCTATTTTGTACCCAAGGAACCTATCGAATGGCTCCAAATTTTGCACACTGCCAGAGCAGGTGTGGGGCAACCAAAACGTGTCTCAGAATTTTTGTATGTCCTCTGGTCCGTCTTTTATAGCCAAATACGACTGTGCGAGGGCAGAGAAGTTATTTGCAAATTTATGACAGCTTATATTTTTGAGGGGAGGAAGAATTTGAAGAATCTGAGACACCTTTTGGTAGCTTAGGATGTGCGCTTCCTGTTGATATAAGTTAGATTTTGTTACGTTAAACGCAAGGGACAAAATAGCTTTTGAAGGAGGTATGCTCTCTTTAAGCAATAAAGTTGCCTGGAAAAATTCATTTTACAATCTTTGCCAATTATTTTGATATGGTTAGAATCCCTACATTCTTATGCATCGAATGATGTATAGTTTAACTAGACCCCGCTAATAGTTTGGATTTTGGGGAGAGAAAACCCAATCTTGTGCTACAAACGTTTATCGTAACCTTAAGGAGGAGCTCTCTAAATAGGTAAACTAATCGAGAGAGAACCCCCCCATAAAAGCAAAGAAACTAAAAATGTTATAAATAAAATATACAAACCAGATGAGCCTCAACAATTATATAAATTAGACATATGAATCTATGAAAAAAGTTTTCAATCTAGACCGAAAAATTGAGAAAGAACCAGCAACACGTATGAAAAGTGGCAGGGTATTCCACAATTTAGAGCCAAAATATTGTATGGTTTTGAGCCCATAGAGCGTGGTCCTTTTCAAAGAAATGAATAGATCACCTCTGGTTGCCTGACGAGTTCCAAACCTAATGAGTAGAAGAACTTGGAGTGAAATAGTTATGGAAGTAGACTGGTGAGAGTTTATTGATGGCTTTATAAACAAATGATGAAATATTTAAATGAATCATATCTTCAAGTTTCATTATCTTTAATGAATGAAATAAAGGTGCAGATGGAGCAGTATATGGTTGGAATTTTATACATCTGAGGATTTTGTTCTGAAGAAGAAATAATGGACTGAGGTAAGAGTCAAAGGTAAGACCCCAGACAGTAATACCATAATTGAGAAAAGATGAAAAAAGTGAGAAGCATGAGAAGGTGATGTGATCTGGAAGGCTTGAAGGTATTCAATTCCTCTTCATTCCAGGACTTCACTTAACCCTTTGCGTGCTGAATTGTTTTCAGGTGATTGCCCTGTGCAGCTGAATATTTTCTGCAAGATTTCAAATATGGCACTTTAAAATTTCAAACTCATTTTTCATCGGGAAGAAGGTGTTGTGGCGCAGTGGTGTAATCCTCTGACTTTGCAGCCAGAACAGTTAGGCAGACAGGGTTCGATCCCAGGTAGAGCCCCACCATTTGAGCGTCATGACAAGGGGTCGCGGACTCGATTAGGTCTTCTCTACTTCTGCGATCCCAGTGCTTGGTGCTAAAAAACGCAACTTCACCTTCACCTTCACCTTAATTCGAAAATGAAGTGTATGAACATTGTTCAAAATCAACTGTAGTTTTCAATTCTTGTCTCTGTATTACTGTAAACATCTTACTTTACCTTATTTAGCAGGAGAACGAGTATATGGAGTATTTTGCGGCGACCCGCTGCTATGTAAGCCCATTTCTTCTTGCACTGCCTCAAATAGAGGCTACTTACCTCACCAGAAAGAGGCTAAATCGAAAGGGCAGCCATCACGCTTCAAAAAGAAATCTTTCGCAAGCAGATTGGTTGTGGATCACGTAATTTATCGCGAAAATGAAACAGATAAAAAAATTGCAAAAGCTCGAGAAAAATAAAGAAAAACTTTGCGATATAGTTGGAGAAGCTTGGATTGCCAATAAATTGTAAAACTTCACTGTAAACCATGGTAAATTTTTGTCACAGACAACACTAAATTGACTGGCAAAGACATTGAGCACAATTTTTCTGCCTGTTTTGCATCCGATGGATCCACACAGAGATAAAATGTAGCATGTACTTCGGCCCATATCTGGGCCCGCAGCATGCAAAGGAAAGTTTTGTTCGACCCAAAATTGGGCCCGCAGCATGCAAAGGGTTAAACGGCCTAAATACGAATGTTGGATAAAGAATGTAACTCTGACGAAAAAAGATAGTTTGTATTGCTGTTGCCATTCAAAATATAATCAAATCTTGTTACTTCAACTCATTTCCAGGCTTGTTTGCATTACCAAAGTGCTTAAACACTTGTTTCTTCGTTCTTAACCTCTAAAATCCCTCTTTTGCAGAGCAATATCAAAATCATAAAATCCTGCGACTCACTTAGGGAGGCGCGTGATTTACCGAGCGCCGCTAAAATAACTTACGGCCAGGCCTGATTTATATCTAATATCTTTCCACAGGGAGACCAACATGTCTAGCACATACTCCTGAGCTCAAACATGATGCAAAAGAACTTACACTTTCTTGTCATTCAACATCATTCCATTGACCTTTGCCGTGGCTTCATCAGCAGCTTCCCTGGTCTCAAAATGCACAAATCCAAATCCCTTGGAAACTCCAAATTCATCATGTGCTACCTTGCAAGAGAGGATATTCCCAAAGGCACTGAATGTGTCATAGAGTGCCTTGTTGTCAATGCTCTTGTCCAAGTTCTTAATGTAGATATTTCCAACACCAGATTTGCGAAGTGATGGATCACGCTGGGACCACATAATTCTACAAGGTCTTCCTTTCACTGGGTCAAAATTCATTGTATCAAGAGCTCTCTCAGCTGAAATAAAAGTTATATACAATGTACATATACACATTAAATTTCCTTTACCAGGTAAGGTGACTTCCAGATTTTGTTTACACGAGTCCTATCAAGGGGGGGGGGGGGTGGTAGGCCTGATGAACCCAACCATTTGACTTAGTTGTTCTGTGTTAATTGCACTTTTTTACTCATGGCAGACACTAACCACTAACGTGGATAAAAGGGTGCAATTGCTTCCAAATGCTTGATACATCAATGATCTTTTGTTTTGGATCAGCAATTCACAGCAAGTGACACAACAGCTTTGCCCTTCAAATATTTAGCAAACTGTAACGTAAGCTGAAACATATGGGCTCCAGAAGCTTCTGCAACTGTGTAGGGATAGAAGAGGCATATCACTCCATGAAAGTATTTGTATCTAAACAATACTCTCAAAAAGCTTGTAGACCTATTCTAACGAGGGTGACACATCCTTTATAAAGATAGGATTAATCCACACAGTACCAGGTCTTTCAAACTGAGGAATGTGTCTTGGAACAGTATACCAACAAAAGATTCCTGCAGTTATCCAGTTTTTTTGACTTTTAGGGAATTTTATACGTTCAGTACACCATTTTGAAGGTCTTTAAACTGAAATGATAAATACTTTAACTTAACAAATTTCAAGAATTCTTCAGAAATTCTTAGATGTGAACTTAGTTATGACATGTACTGTACATACCATCAGCAGGCTGTTGAAAGTTGACATAAGCATAGCCAAGAGATCTCCTTGTAACTAGATCACGGCAGACTCTGATGGAGAGAACAGGTCCAGTTGTGCTGAATTTTTCAAAGAGCATGGCTTCTGTCACATCAGGGTTCAGATCACCTACATACAATGAAGCGATTGGGTAGCTTGACGCACCTCCTCCTCCAGATTGCATCTTGATTTTGTCTTTCTTGAAGAATCAACCGATTCACAACTTTGAAAAGTTTTGGATGTTGCGAGCAACTGTTTTCAAAATTTTGTCTGAAAAGAAATTAAAGAATCCTTAAAATAACTGCACACGGTAGAATGGTTAGATCCAAATTCAGGCCAAACGATTGTAAGGTCTGTAAGATTGTAAGGTAAAATAAAATAGGTAACGTTGATTGCTGGAAAACAGTAGATCCTGAAAATTTCAATCAATATTACCATTTTCAAGGAGGGCAGTTTCAATAGATGTAGCTACAAAAAATCTGCATATCAAGATTTTTATGAATTTTTTTACATTTTTTCCTACCCCATTTCAACCCAGGCTTGACATTTTACCTATATAGACCCTACACAATTTGCCCACACAATACATCATATGTGTTGCCTACAAAAACAACTCTTTGTGACAATTGTACAATTGTCAAGGGACCCTTAAAGTAAATTTTCATGTTGTTTTTCATGTTGTTTTTCTTAACTTTGCAATGACATGAGCTTGAACTTTGAACCCTTACGTGTCATTCAGTGCACACGTGTTTGCCTTATTTGTATGTCTATTCATATATTTTGCATGCTTTTAACTAAATATGGTAGTAGCCTATAAAAGCGTTGTGCATGCGGTTTTGGGAGGAATTCAAGAACTCAGAGAATCAGAAAAGAACTGCGCTTTGGAACGACTGGAAAACGTGCCGTAAAAAGGCAGCATGCTAACACAAGTTTGGCCTGGTTTTTGCTGTGCTTAGGCAGCTCTTTTGCATGAAGTTTATGGCTACGATGACTTATAGTTTATAAGTTTAATTCTATTCCTTATTGTAGTTTTGTTGTATGCATGGTAGATGGCTTTTAGCCTTCGTTGATTTATTTAGCTTACGTTAATTTCGGATTGAATTTACTTTAATATTTGTAGTTATTTATCATTATCGAATTTGTTTTAGCAAACCACACATTATGGATGTATTTAGAAACCAGTTGTTTTTCTTGCTGTGTCTGGTTGGTTTCAATTTGGTGGTGTGAGTTTACTATACCCTGTAGCTGGCTGTGAAGTTTGAAACTAGAGCTACAGTATGTGTGCTGCCGACAAAAACATTTTAGGCATGTTTTGATTAGGACACCTTATTAACATTTGTTTTCTAGATGTCTCCCCTCCTCTCCAAACAGTTCTACTCATACTGTACTTTGCCGAGTACCAAAAAGAGATTAAAGGCCCCATTATTAGCCATTTGAATTGCATCATGTGGTAGCTCGCTGTCATTTGATGTCAACTTTTTGTCTCATTGTAAGTTTTTGTGCCAATAGAAAACAATGTTGTTGTGCGTGTTGTACATCGTTTGCAATAAAAAAGTAATTTCTTTAAAAATACGACTATGTTTTGTGTTTGTCTGCAACAGATCTATCGATTGGCGTCTTGTGAATGAAATGGGCGTCAAAACATTGACACTAAAACACACATATACGACGCATGAGTGATTGACTGCCGCACAGTGATCCAGAGCATGGAATAAATAGGAAAAATGAAGTTTCGAAAATATGCCAATTTTTACATGCCCCTTAAAGAGGGTATCCTTGGGCTTATCAGGACGCAAATGATTTCAAAATTGGACAACCCACTGATGAGAAATTGAATTTTCAAGTTTATCAAAATTTCAAGTGGTTGTTTACTTTAGAATTTCCGGTGCAAAGTATCGTTTCCTGCCAACTTTATAATGTCATAAATCAGCCTAGAAGCATGCGATTTTCGTGCTCAGCAATCAATGGTCAGCAATCAAGTGGTGTCCAACACATGTAAAAAGGTTTTACATAGAATGTAAGATCATGGGGAGATGGACAGTTTTGACGGGTACTTTTTGCAACAAATTTCGTGAAAAATTGGTATTTAAAGTTGAAAACAAAAAATCTAGGTAATTCTAGGTGTTAGGTATTAATATAGTAAAATACTAGAATCTATTTGGAGCATTCCTGCCAAAGGGCCCACTTCAGATCGTTCTAGCTCTTTCGCAAAAAAAGTTTAAAGATTGAATGTGACATTGATTTGCCTTGCCTAATTTACTTGCGAAACGGTAAGAGCACCTATCTTGACTTTTTCTTTATACAGAATACCTCATTTGGTTTCTTGAGAACCAATTCTACACTTGTAAAACCCTTGCCTCAAATGATTTAACTGCCCCGAAATGAGGTGGTGCAGGACATCGGCTGAGGATTTGCATATTACACCATTAATGAGTAATTTGGTAAATTTAACCAATGGCTGGATCATAAATTTGGTTAACTGCGTTCAACACAGACCGACACAGTACTACAATTGACTATAACAATACTTAATAATATTAGTAACAATTTGCTGTGGGCCTTGGGGAGGTGGGGTTGGCATTACCCTCCCTTATTTTTCAATATATTATATTGTTTATTTTTCTTAGTATCAGTTTTCATATTTCATATCCTTTCCTCTTCTGCACTACAAAAAAAAATAAAAAATACCTATGATCTTACATTCTATGTAAAACCTTTTTACATATGTTGGACACCACTTGATTGCTGACCATTTCGTACAAAGAACACGAAAATCGCATGTTTCTAGGCTGATTTATGACATTGTCAAGTTGGCAGGAAACGATACTTTGCACCGGAAATTCTAAAGTAATCAACCACTTGAAATTTTGATAAACTTAAAAATTCAATTTCTCATCAGTGGGTTGTTCAATTTTGAAATTTGTTGCGTTCTGTTAAGCCCGAGGATATCCTCTTCAAGGGAGATGTAAAAATTGGCATATTTTCGAAAATTCATTTTCTCCTATTTATTCCATAATTTCGTCGATCTGGATCACTGTGTAATGGCTTTTTCATCTTGAATTTGATTGGTTTGACTAGTTGTTATTCTNTAAGGGGCCTTCGACTTTCGATTTTCATATTTTTTAACGGCATTGGGCCGTTAAGGGGGGAGGGGGTTTTAACTTAGGCCGTTAAGAAAATGAAAAATATAGGAAAATCTCTTAGCGATTTTTTAAAAACTCATGACCTACAAAACCTAAAACATGCAGAGAAAAACGGCAGTATTTACATCCTTTTTGCATTTAGAGTCTTCAATTACGTTGAACTTGGCTGGGCCTAGGAGTAGCTTGCCCTAAGAAATTATGATTGCGATCAAGTAGGCCATTTACGGAAGCCTGTTTTGATCACGATTTTGGCGGAAGGCCGTTAAGGAGGGAGGGGGGTGGGGGTATTGATCTTAACGGCCCAATGCCGTTAAAAAATATGAAAATCGAAAGTCGAAGGCCCCTAAGTACAAAGCATTATTGTTCCTTATATTTCAACATAAACGATTTCTGTTGTAAGTACACGTTATAACATAACATAGCATAACATAACATAACAAATACTGTAATATAGGCTAGAAGCCTGAGAAGCCTGTTACAGATCGCTAATTTCTTTGTTGCTGTTGTTAGTTAGGAGATGCTCCAGAAAACTATGCAAGTTAGAAAACAATTGTAATGAAAACCAATGAAGGTTTGAAATTTGGTAAGAGCAGTGTGGCTTTGCTTTGCTCAGTTATTTTTCTGGAACATCCCCTCTTAATTCACATGTTACTTACACTGCATTCACACTGACACAGCCAAACCAGATTTATCCAAACCAGGCTAAATTGAAACAATTGAAATCCATTCGATGTTGTCTTTCCGACATGGATTCGTCTCTCCTCGAAACCGACAACCAACCAAAGCAACAAATGTTTCTTGGTAAGATTCATCGTCTTCGTGTAAGATTTGATATGCCATACGATGATAAAGTGACCATGAAATGACTTAGATATCCACAAAGAAATGTATGTTGAAAGACATAACCGACAACAGAAATGCTTCAAGGTTTGTTTACGACTGTACGACACGACACTGCTCCTTTGCAAGAAACAGTCGATAGAATCGAAACCACACCACAGGTAAACCCTTTTAAGAGTGTTCACTCGCACTGTCGAAACTGACTCCAAAGCAAAGTAGCATGCGTCTTCTTCCTTTGCATAAATTGGTCTCCATTTAATGGGTCGTACAACACCAAAAATTAATTTCCTTGAAAACAAATACATAAGTACAAAGTATATGGATATACGTTACCCGAGCACGAGTGTGGTCTTTTAGGCCAGTTGAGCGAAGGGCGCCTTCTCTCGAAATACTTCCTTCTTGATGTCGTGTTGTCTTCTTCGTTGTTGGTTGCTGCGTGCAGCACTGTATTTTTTTGCAAGTATATTTAAGATTTTAAAGTTTTTTTGTATTTTTTTATGATTATTTTAAATGTAATTTGGGATTAGCGCCTAAATGACGACCAAACGCCAAATTTCACCTAAATGCAACGAACAAATATGGCGAATGATAAAGAGAACGTGGGCTTGAGTTGCGCATGCTCAAACCACCAGCAATCTAGTTTCGGGGACTGGGTCGACTTTCAGGGAGAAAATGCTAAAATGTCATTTAGCTTTTAGCTCTTATAGCTAGAAAAATCTTTTTGATTTAAACTGTGTAGAAATGTGATTATTTTGAGCTCAAATAAGGAACTTTGACACAAAAAAGTTTGTCAGTTCTTCAAGGAAATAGCCCCGTTACATAAGAAATTTCAGCTTGTGCTGAGACATGCGCTGAGATATGAAAGCATCGCTTTTTGGGGTTGCTCCAGGTTCAATTTAAGAAATTGGCAAAAAAAACTGAAAGGTTCTAGAATTATTCGATTTTGAATACTGAAATATTTTTAACAATTTCTTAGAAGGTTCCTCGAATTTTCGTTGTTTTCTATCATTGTTGGGGATCTCCAATACCTTCATAAACCTTTTATAGTCAATTTTATGAAACCATGCCTCTGTCTAGACATCAATCAAGTAATAATGATACTGAGTAATAGTAATTAAGTATGTTCTCCTCGATGTTCTGTGGAAAGTTTACACAAGGATTGTAATGGCCATGTATGACAGTTTGGAAAGTAGAACCCTGGCATCTATGACATTTACGCTGCTAAATTTGCTGACAGGCTGACAGGCTGCATGACGAAACCCAAAATCTAAAATTGTGACGTCATGTGTCTTGATTAGTCCATCCCGCATGCACTACATGATGACAAATTTGTTTTTGTTCTTGGAAATACCATACATGGAAGGATGGATGGAAGAGTGAAGAGTAGAGACGTTGAACACGTGCTTTAAATTGTAAGGACATGTCCCAATGGGGTGTGAAGGAGAGAGTTGTAGAAATATCAGGTTTGCAAAGGGGCCATCTTATTGGCGGAGAAATTACTGGGGCTCGCACACACCATACAATACACCTGTTCATGCTGATGATACTTTGGGGGTTTGGGGGGAGTACAATGGGTTACTTTCGGGATCGGGGCACTAATGTTACCGAAAGCGTTTTCAGGAAGGAAGGTGAAGGTGAAGGTGAAGGTGAAGTTGCGTTTTTAGCGCCAAGCGCTGGGATCGCAGAAGTAGAGAAGACCTAATCGAGTCCGCGACCCCTTGTCATGACACTCAAATNGGAAAAGTTGAACCAGGAGGAGAAAAATTAAAAACTGCTCAACAAATGCGTTTCACAAAATACAATTTACGTGACGCTTATCATCAAGGGAGCTCCGAAGTAAACTTTATTCATTTTAAGTGAAACAAACTGTGGATATTGCTTAGGCCAAAACACCAAAGCTCTGGTTGGGAGATGGTGGCAAATTTGTCCTTTGAAGATTTATATCTCTACTCTCAAAGCAACAATGTCAACAAACGAGGTATCCTTGTTCAAGTCAACTACCAAGAAATGTTTTAAAAACGATTTAGGATTGATTCATGCTAAATTCCGATCGTTAGGGTTGACCAAATCTGTATACTTTTTTTTGGGACACCCGGTATAGTTAGTAGTTGGGATTATAAATTGTATGTATGGAATTTAAAATATATGAAACTGAAACTGAAACCATCAGTTAGCGTCCAAAAAAGGTGCTACTGCAGGCCCTTTTTCATTCAAACTTAGATGAAAGAGTTTTCACTTTTCAGGAAAGTTCTGTAAGGCCTAATACTCTTTTGCAATATCAAAGACAGCCCAAAAGGGGGACTAAATGCATGCACTGGGACCCTTCCAGTAATGAAATAATATATAACAACAAACATCATATATTATAAGCTCAAGAATTGAATTGAATTGATGTTTTTGTTGTCTTCGACAACAAACAAACAACAAACAAACAGACAGAAAAAATGTAAAACGAAAACGAGGCCACGTGTTGTCTTTGCGCTCTTGTCATTGTTTACTACTGGTTTCACAGGTTTCTACTCGTTTACTGGTAGTTTCTCCTCGTTTGTACTTGCTTCCTAGTCGTCTCTACTCGTTTGTACTTGTTTGTACTTGTTTCCTGGTCGTTTCTACTCGTTTCCTGTTATAGTAAATGCGTTTGTCCAAAGTTAATTGTCAGAAACTTTCCAATCCAAACTATATTGATGTTTAGTACATATTGACCTTGCAAATAAGAAACCTGCTTCAAAAATGAGCCTATTAACTGTCTAAACTTTTGCTGTATTTCTATATTTTAATAGGAAGTGAAGTTAGATGATTCTTCTTGAAACTAAATTGAAAGCATTTGGATGAAGTGGACCTGCCCTCATTTTGTAACTTTGTAACATAAAGAGGATGAAATGCAGATATCTCAACAAGAACCACAGAAAGGACCAAATTCAAACTGTGATTGAAACATAAAAGGAGTGTTTTAAGCAATGGAAAATGTGAAGAAAACAAAGCTCACACGATGAAGCCAAAGCAAAGCAGTTTTCACTTTATAAACATGGACTATGGTAAACACACATGCAAGATAATAAATTTTGCCCAACAGCCAATAGGATTGCCTGTAGGTCACTTGCATTGTGTGTATGGCATTGGCAGGGGCATCAGTCATCCTCTCTGCTGTTGCTCCTGCAAGAAGCGAGAAAATAAGGTGGAGGTTGTTGGTGATTGCACTCTTTATGTTGCAGATCAACTTGGCAATTGGCAGTATTGCAACCATCAACATTTTTGCTGAAGTTTTCCATCAGCCAACGACTCTGTTGTGGCATCCTATCATAGCATTGCTGCTTGGATAGTGTTTAGGATCATTGATAGTGGAGGGTATCGCTTTGCTAAAGTATATCACATGGGACACAAGACTGAAGACGATGGCTGATGAAGAAACTGTGAGTGCTCATCATTTAGAGACTTTAATCAGTGTCAGTTGTCGTTGTATTGTCAACTGCATAAACTCACCTCGATGAAAAGTAGAGGGAAACTTGGCCTAGAAAATGAAAACAAGGGAACAAAGTGCAAGAAGGCAAGTAAGCCACACCCTAAATTTTGATGCAGAGAGAGAGAGAGAGAGAGATGCAGACAAAAGCACCCATGCATCATTGCATGCACATGCTTATTGAACAAAACCTTAGAATCTTCGTGTTTGGATGATGATCAAACGGAGTGATTGAGACGCGCATCACATTTTTAAAAGTTCCATTTAACTCGACTCACTCAAGTCATTTCTGTTCTCGTTTGACTGTATTTTACCATCAGGGCCGCAGGAGCATAGGTTCCAAATCTTTAAAAAGGTCGGTGTAAAATTCTGTGACCTATTTCTTTGAATGGAATGGCTTGAAAGAAACTTTACCTACTTTGTAATAATTCTACCGTTGGACTTTTCAGAAATCTTCGATATTTTCAGAATTAGAGTGCTTTTCTTCTTTATTAAGAATTCAAGAAAATTATTGAAAAAAACTTAAAACCATCGTAATTTCTGAACTTTTTGAGGAAACATCGAATAATTTTCCAGAAAAACATAGTTTATGAACGTCTACAATATGTTATCA
>REGM01000009.1:2689553-2793538 GCA_004194415.1 Aurelia aurita | reverse complement strand
AAAAGCCATGAAATCTTTTCTATGACTAGCTGACTTAAGTTAAGTTTCTTTCTGCTTCTAAAATCATCATAGATTACAAGACTGTAAGTCTGTTATCGTTATGAACATTTTTAGTTTTCGTTGTTGTCACCTAACACTTTTTTTGACGGATCTCGAAAACTTTTGGTATAGGAAAATCCGGTAATGGCCGGATTATCCGGCAAAATCCAACCGGATTATCCGGCCGGACTCCATGGAAAAATCCGGTAAATCCGGTTCCGGCCGGATTCTGAAAATCCTGATCCGGTACACCCCTACACCGAACCAAAGTCCACCTAAAATAAACATAAAATTCATGTTGAGCAAGTTGACATTAAATTCATGGCGAGTATTGCAGCAAATGGCTGGAATAAATACGTATTGAAGTCTACCTTAGAGCTCAAAGGGCCTAACTAAAAACCTTGGGTTAAACCATTCCATTCTCTTTCTCTCGATGGGGAAGAAGCTTCTGAGTTACAAGGGAGTTTGAGTTATTCCGAGTTATACCCGTCCTTAATTAATGAAAAGAGGAACGCAAAATTGTTTGAGATTTTAAGGTTGAACTGTATGTCGATCACGGACAGGCTCGATCGGATGAAGGTTACAAGGCAATTATAAAGATTAAGCACTTCAGTTTTTATTTCAACATAAAATTTGTCAGATCACTTGATCACCAAATCATTCAAATCAAAGGCATCCTTAAAAGTTTCCTGAAGTTTTGTATGTACTTATTGTCTCCAATGACAGGATCCAGATATAGCAACATATCATACTACTCTGGGTTTTAAATTGGAAATATTGTTCTAGCCAGCAGACAACCCAGCAATCATGTAATTTCCTGTGGGGGCATAAGCTGGCAAAACTATCTTTTACTTGAACAGTTTTTCAAGTCATTTTTCAAGTGTTTTAGCAACATAAAGTAATTCTATTCAATTTCTTCTCATTCTATGTACGATGATTTTTCAAGCTATTTTCCAGGTTTTCCTTGTATTATATACATGACTGCGTTCTTTACGCAAATATCTTACCTGTACAGATGTGATTTGTTGTAATTCTTCCCTGCATAGCACCCATATCAGTGACCAGGGTTGGCTGGTAACATACAGCTGATGGAATACTTCCCAACAAAGCTGATACCTGTAGAACAAAAGGCCAACTTAAAATTTCTACCAATCATTTCTCCCCTCTCATGGTGAATTTCTATTGAATGTTCTATTTCAAAATTTCAGCTTTTTATAGTCATCAAGTTTGTTTTGAAGATAAAGAGAGAATAGAAAAACATGTGACTAAAACATAGCTTATATGTAAATGTATATGGCTCTTTGTTTCAAAAATTTACTAATAAATAAAACTATTGCCTTCAGTTCATTGCAGCGTTTATATTTAAGACCTCAGACAATGTGTATAGTGTCACAAATAAAGATTGAGAACGGCGAGTGGTTGTCATCATTGATCTCAAAAGCTTAATTTTGAAAGCAACGCCTTGTAATGTCAAAAATCCCCCGTTTTAGATTTGAATTTCAAATTATAAACTGAAAACCTATGCAATTTTTAAGATGATATATCTCTATAAGTGCTTGGTAAAATGAAATTTGTTGTCATAAACACCTACCTGCTGCATGTTTCTGTCGTAATTTGTTAAGAATGATAGTCGAGTCGAAACCAGCATCATCAGATAATTGCCTTGGGATAACTTCAAATGCTTTCGCCATTGCTGCAATTAATATTGTTCTGTGCCTGCTATCGTCCTTTAATGTTCACGTAAATATAGACTAATTTCCATCTCTATGGCACCAACACCGGCCACGACTCCATCGTTCTATAAATTAATATAAATTGTTTTTAAACTTAAAAATTTTGAGGTTTAACTGTATGTCGATCAGGGGCTCGATCGGATGAAGGATTAAAAGGCAATTACAAAGACTAAGCATTTCAGTTTTTACTTCAACATAAAATTTGTCAGCTTGAAAATCATAACATCATTCCAATCAAAGACATACTTAAAGTCTCCTGAAGTTTTGTATGTACTTATTGCCTCCAATGACAGGATCCAGATACAGCAACATATCATACTACTCTGGGTTTTAAATTGGAAATATTGTTCTAGCCAGCAGACAACCCAGCAATCATGTAATTTCCTGTGGGGGCATAAGCTGGCAAAACTATATTTTACTTCAACAGTTTTTCAAGTCATTTTTCAAGTGTTTTAGCAATATAAAGTACTTCTATTCAATTTTTTCTCATTCTATGTACAATGATTTTTCAAGCTATTTTCCAGGTTGTCCCTGTATTATAAAAAAGATTGCGTTCTTTGCGCAAAGATCTTACCTGTACAGATGTGATGGAACCCTTCTTGGTTGTTGTAATTCTTTCCTGCATAGTACCCATATCAGTGGTCAGGGTTGGCTGGCTTTGGTCGAATTTCTTTTTAGAGCCTTTGCCTTTGGTTTGAACAGAATGGATGACTTTGGTTGAAGTTCATTTTAGAGGATTGACAATACTTCTCAACAGGAAGACCAAGACATGTGATGCTAATTGATTTGACTTCTTCAAAGCGGCATAGTTAAGCTCTGTATCACCCAAATCAACAAAACCAATAAGGTCCCCAGTATGTTTGTCCCAGACAAGATCCTCTTTGATTTTCATCTCATCCAAGAGCAAGATTCCATATTTTTCAATGTCCTGGAACTGAGACATTATGGAACACAACTCTTGGATAACATCTTTGTTGAAACCTTGCTTTGGGCGAATATAATTTTTGTAATCCCGGAGACGTCTGCGACTTGGCAATACCACAAACCCACTGCCTGTTTTTTCATCAAAACGAATTTCATCATAAACAGCAGGAGATTTAGCTGCTAAGCCCAAACAGTATCGAATGATCATGGGATGATATCGAACATTGGTTTTGGAAGAAGAGAGATACTTGTGTTGTCCTCCCCAGAAGAGTTTCATGAACGGAGGAATTTTGCTCCTATCAGCACCGGACATGATGGAAATAAAATCATCGCCAAGGTTGTTGTCGACTTTAAGGGAGCTCTCAGAAATTTCTTCTTGCATGATAATAATGTCATCTTTCAATTGCTTGTTTTCAATGCGGTAAGTTTGAAGAGTAAGTTTTACACGCTCTGGGGGAGTTAAGGAAATGGGAGCTTTTAATTTTGCTGGAACATTCAGACTCTCCCTTGTTCTTTTCAAACTCAGTTTCTCCCTTGATCCAATGATTGTGCATTCTGCACATTTTTCAAAAAATTGGGGAATCAAAAGAAGGCAAGAAGGAGGGCGATACCAGTGGCTATGGTGAAGAGGACTCACTGCAGTAATGTCATTAGTTGCAAACAACTTGGGCGCAGAATGTTCAATGCAACCACTAAGAAACTGATGTGGTAAACCAGGACAAATTTGCAAAGATAGTGCTGATTTGATCAAGTTCGAAATTGTAATATTTTTCACAGAACGTTGATTTGAAGTATACAAAGAATGAGTAGCAGGAAGACTCCACAACAGCATACGAACAGTGGAAGAAAGATCTTCTTCAACATGAATTTCATACATGGGTACAATATGAATTTGATCAGGAAAAGAGAAGGAACGAATGTTGCTCACATCATTAGATATTTTCCAGCCAGTTAGCTTGAGAGCGTTGGCCCGAGTTGAAAATTCATCAAAAGACGTGTAGCATTCAACTGATTCATCAATTAAAGGCTACAAACATGCATGCAAAGTTTTCTTTTCCTGAATAGCATCTGCTGATTTGCGAGGTTTGACTGCATAAGACGAGGAGGGAATACTTTTGATTGGAAGATTTAAAGTAGGAATAGAACCAGCATTCAACGTGCATTTACTGTCGTGACGATGGTACTGATCCTCAGCAAAGTGACGCTGACAAATAAACAACTTTTTGTTATTGATTCTCGCTCTCAAAGGACCATTGATGACTCTATCTTTCGTGAGAACGTCAACAAGCTTCTGTCTCCAATTCGTTTCAAACTTTCCTTCGCCAGATGGAACTTTAAATAGTGATGTACCTTTATATTTAACTCTTCTTGAAACTGAACAGCCGTAAATCGAACAATTATCACCTGGCATTTCCAAAAAAAGCTCAATAACATTCGTGAGCACACTAACACACAGCTGTGAGAGCGGACATCTTGAAATTGTGTGCAAGGGGGAAACTGGGTACCAGCCTTAATTTCTTGACAAAAAGATAAACAAAAGGCCAGGTTCCGTGTCCAGACTATCCTTCTCTTATGACTATGGTTTCATCAACGGATAGAATCAAACAACAAGCTTCTGAAGCAGCGGTGATTGCGTTGATTTTCACGACAGCTGGCTCCCAAACGAATGCTTCCAAGTTGTTGGAAATATCTTCCTTCTTTACGTCAACACCGAACCAAAGTCCACCTAAAATAAACATAAAATTCATGTTGAGCAAGTTGACATTAAATTCATGGCAAGTATTGAAAATGGCTGGAATAAATACGTATTGAAGTCAACCCAAGAGCTCAAAGGGCCTAACCAAGAACCTTAGGTTAAACTATTCTCCTCCTCTCAATGAGGAAGATGCTCCTGAGTTACAAGGGAGTTTGAGTTATCCAGAGTTATACCCGTCCTTAATCAATGAAAAGAGGAATGTAAAATTGTTCGAGATATCAAGTAGTTTATGTTCAACAATGTTCAAGATTTTAAGGTTAAACTGTATGTCGATCACGGGCTCGATCGGATGAAGGATTACAAGGCAATTATAAAGATTAAGCATTTCAGTTTTTATTTCAACATAAAATTTGTCAGCTTGAAAATCATAAAATCATTCCAATCAAAGACATACTTAAAGTCTCCTGAAGTTTTGTATGTACTTATTGTCTCCAATGACAGGATCCAGATACAGCAACATATCATACTACTCTGGGTTTTAAATTGGAAATATTGTTCTAGCCAGCAGACAACCCAGCAATCATGTAATTTCCTGTGGGGGCATAAGCTGGCAAAACTATATTTTACTTCAACAGTTTTTTAAGTAATTTTTCAAGGGTTTTAGCAACATAAAGTAATTCTATTCAATTTCGTCTCATTGTATGTACAATGATTTTGTTCAAGCTATTTTCCAGGTTTTCCTTGTATTATATACATGATTGCATTCTTTACGCAAATATCTTACCTGTACAGATGTGATGTAATTCTTTCCTGCATAGTACCCATATCAGTGGCCAGGGTTGGCTGGTAAACTACAGGTGATGGAATACGTCCCAACAAAGCTGATACCTGTAGAACAAAAGGCCAACTTAAAATTTCTACCAATCATTTCTCACCTCTCATGGTGAATTTCTACAGTAAATCCCCGCATATAAGAACCTACACAAATAAGAACATACAGGCTGTTTTTCCTAAATTATGCACCTCGTGATTAAGAGCCTGTTTCAGTTTGATGAACAAATATATGATCTTATTACAAGAGTATTAAATTTGATTTTTTGATCATCCTTGGTAAGTTTATTTTTGTCCCAGTTGGCTTCTAAAATCAAAATCTCTTCCCCTGCTATTTGTAAGCTTAGCATTTCTTAATAACATTGCCAAAACAAATAATATGGTTGAAAATCTCTTGATAATAACTCCTAAAAGGTTTACACAAGGGACCCTTCGAATAAGAACCGTTGCGTTATACCCTGAAATTGATCTAAGTACCTTTGGAATAAGAACCTAATTCAGCCATGGCTCTGAAAAAAGTAGGTTCTTATATGCGGGGATTTACTGTATTGAATGTTCTATTTCAAAATTTCAGCTTTTTATAGTCATCAGGTTTGTATTGAAGATAAAGAGAGACAAAAAAAAGACTAAAACATGTATATTACTAATAAATAAAGTATTGCCTTCAGTTCATTGCAGCGTTTTCCTAATTAAATACTGGATTAATTGCATCATTGACAGCAAAACAAATAACTCATACGATTGAGAAGTAGTAAGTGAAACTAAATGACCTGTTGTTTCGAAGTCTGGAAGAGTGAATCGGGTTCTTTGAGCAGCCATATTGAAAAGTTTGTCGAGGTGCTAATCGCGCCGGCGCGCTACAAAATTGCGGAACTCAAATTTCACGTGCACAGTTACAATGCAACTGCTATGCGCATGCTCTGGTCTATCTATTTATAGCAAGTGCCTGATATATGCTTCTATTCCCTTTAAAGTCTCGTGAAGTTTTGTATATACTTATTGTCTCCAATGACAGGATCCAGATACAGCAACATATCATACTACTCTGGGTTTTAAATTGGAAATCTTGTTCTAGCCAGCAGACAACCCAGCAATCATGTAATCTCCTGTGGGGGCATAAGCTGGCAAAATTATATTTTACTTCAACAGTTTTTCAAGTCATTTTTCAACTGTTTTCGCAACATGAAGTAATTCAAATATCTTACCTGTACAGATGTGATTTAATTTTTTCCTGCATAGTACCCATATCAGTGGCCAGGGTTCGCGGGTAACCTACAGCTGATGGAATACTTCGCAACAAAGCTGATACCTGTAGAACAAAATGGCCAACTTAAAATTTCTACCAATCATTTCTTTCCTCTCATGGTGAATTTCTATTGAATATTCTATTTCAAATTTCAGCTTTTTATAGTCATCAAGTTTGTATTGAAGATAAAGAGAGAATAGAAAAATATGTGACTAAAACATAGCTTATATGTAAGTGTATATGGCTCTTTGTTTCAAAAATTTACTAATAAATAAAAGCATTGCCTTCAGTTCATTGCAGCGTTTTGATTTAAGATCTCAGACAATGTGTATAGTGTCACAAACAGAAGATTGTGAACGGCGAGTGGTTGTCATCAATGATCTCAAAAGGTTAATTTCGAAAGCAAATCCCCTGATTTAGATTTGTATTTCAAATTATCAACTGATAACCAATGTAATTTTCAAGATGATATATCTTTCTAAGTGCTTGGCAAAATGAAATTTGTTGTCATAAACACCTACCTGCCGCATGTTTCTGCTGTAATTTGTTCAGAATGATAGTTGAGTCGAAACCAGGATAGAATCAAACAACAAGTTTCTGAAGTAGCGGTGATTGCATTGATTTTCACAACAGCTGGCTCCCAAACGAATGCTTCCAAGTTGTCAGAAATATCTTCCTTGTTTACGTCAACACCAAACCAAATTCGACCTAAAATAAACATAAAATTCATGTTAAGCAAGTTGACATTAAATTCATGGAGAGTATTGCAAATGGCTGGAATAAATACGTATTGAAGTCAACCCAAGAGCTCGAAGAGCCTAGCCAAGAACCTTAGGTTAAACCATTCTCCTCCTCTCAATGGGGAAGAAGCTCCTGAGTTACAAGGGAGTTTGAGTTATCCAGAGTTATGCCCGTCCTTAATTAATGAAAAGAGGAATGTAAAATTGTTCGAGATATCAAGTAGTTTGTGTTGAACAATGTTCGAGATTTTAAGGTTGAACAATATGTCGATCACGGGCTTGATCGGATGAAGGATTACAAGGCAATTACAAAGATTAAGCATTTCAGATTTTATTTCAACATACAATTTGTCAGCTTGAAAAATCACAAACTCATTCCAATCAAAGGCATCCTTAAAGTCTCGTGAAGTTTTGTATATACTTATTGTCTCCAATGACAGGATCCAGATACAGCAACATATCATACTACTCTGGGTTTTAAATTGGAAATATTGTTCTAGCCAGCAGACAACCCAGCAATCATGTAATTTCCTGTGGGGGCATAAGCTGGCAAAACTATATTTTACTTCAACAGTTTTTTAAAGTGTTTTAACAACATAAAGCAATTCTATTCAATTTCTTATCATTCTATGTACGATGATTTTTCAAGCTATTTTCCAGGTTGTCCCTGTATTATAAAAAAGATTGCGTTCTTTGCGCAAAGATCTTACCTGTACAGATGTGATGGAACCCTTCTTGGTTGTTGTAATTCTTTCCTGCATAGTACCCATATCAGTGGTCAGGGTTGGCTGGCTTTGGTCGAATTTCTTTTTAGAGCCTTTGCCTTTGGTTCGAACAGAATGGATGACTTTGGTCGAATTTCATTTTAGAGGATTGACAATACTTCTCAACAGAAAGACCAAGACATGTGATGCTAATTGATTTGACTTCTTCAAAGTGGCATAGTTAAGCTTTGTATCACCCAAATCAACAAAACCAATAAGGTCCCCAGTATGTTTGTCCCAGACAAGATCCTCTTTGATTTTCATCTCATCCAAGAGCAAGATACCATATTTTTCAATGTCCTAGAACTGAGACATTATGGAACACAACTCTTGGATAACATCTTTGTTGAAACCTTGCTTTGGGCGAATATAATTTTTGTAATCCCGGAGACGTCTTCAACTTGGCAATACAACAAACCCACTGCCTGTTTTTTCATCAAAACGAATTTCATCATAAACAGCAGGAGATTTAGCTGCTAAACTCAAACAGTATCGGACGATCATGGGATGATATCGAGCATTGGTTTTGGAAGAAGAGAGATACTTGTGTTGTTCTTCCCAGAAGAGTTTCATGAAAGGAGGAATTTTGCTCTTATCAGCACCGGACATGATGGAAATAAAATCATCGCCAAGGTTGTTGTCGACTTTAAGGAAGCTCTCAGAAATTTCTTCTTGCATGATAATAATGTCATCTTTCAATTGCTTGTTTTCAATGCGGTAAGTTTGAAGAGTAAGTTTTACACGCTCTGGGGAGTTAAGGAAATGGGAGCTTTTAATTTTGCTGGAACATTCAGACTCTCCCTTGTTCTTTTCAAAATCAGTTTCTCCCTTGATCCAACGATTGTGCATTCTGCACATTTTTAAAAAAATTGGGGAATCAAAAGAAGGCAAGAAGGAGGGCGATACCAGTGGCTATAGTGAAGAGGACTCACTGCAGTAATGTCATTGGTTGCAAACAACTTGGGCGCAGAATGTTCAATGCAACCACTAAGAAACTGATGTGGTAAACCAGGACAAATTTGCAAAGATAGTGCTGATTTTATCAAGTTCGAAATTGTAATATTTTTCACAGAACGTTTATTTGAAGTATACAAAGAATGAGTAGCAGGAAGACTCCTCAACAGCATACGAACAGTGAAAGAAAGATCGCCTGGCATATCCACAAAAAGCTCAATAACATTCGTGAGCACACTAACACACAGCTGTGAGAGCGGACATCTTGAAATTGTGTGCAAGGGGGAAACTGGGTACCAGCCTTAATTTCTTGACAAAAAGATAAACAAAAGGCCAGGTTCCGTGTCCAGACTATCCTTCTCTTATGACTATGGTTTCATCAACGGATAGAATCAAACAACAAGCTTCTGAAGCAGCAGTGATTGCGTTGATTTTCACGACAGCTGGCTCCCAAACGAATGCTACCAAGTTGTCAGAAATATCTTCCTTCTTTACGTCAACACCGAACCAAAGTCCACCTAAAATAAACATGAAATTCATGTTGAGCAAGTTGACATTAAATTCATGGCAAGTATTGAAAATGGCTGGAATAAATACGTATTGAAGTCAACCCAAGAGCTCGAAGGGCCTAACAAAGAACCTTAGGTTAAACCATTCTCCTCCTCTCAATGGGGAAGAAGCTCCTGAGTTACAAGGGAGTTTGAGTTATCCAGAGTTATGCCCATCCTTAATTAATGAAAAGAGGAACGCAAAATTGTTTGAGATATCGAGTAGTTTGTGCTCAACAATGTTTGAGATTTTAAGGTTGAACTGTATGTCGATCACGGGGTCAATCGGATGGATTACTAGGCAATTACAAAGATTAAGCATTTCAGTTTTTATTTCAACATAAAATTTGTCAGCTTGAAAAATCACAAACTCATTCCAACCAAAGGCATACTTAAATTCTCCTGAAGTTTTGTATGTACTTATTGTCTCCAATGACAGGATCCAGATATAGCAACATATCATACTACTCTGGGTTTTAAATTGGAAATATTGTTCTAGCCAGCAGACAACCCAGCAATCATGTAATTTCCTGTGGGGGCATAAGCTGGCAAAACTATAATTTACTTCAACAGTTTTTCAAGTCATTTTTCAAGTGTTTTAGCAACATAAAGTAATCCTATTCAATTTCGTCTCATTGTATGTACGATGATTTTTTCAAGCTATTTTCCAGATTTTCCTTGTATTATATACATGAATGCGTTCTTTACGCAAATATCTTACCTGTACAGATGTGATTTGTTGTAATTCTTTCCTGCATAGCACCCATATCAGTGGCCAGGGTTGGCTGGTAACCTACAGCTGATGAAATACTTCCCAACAAAGCTGATACCTGTAGAACAAAAGGCCAACTTAAAATTTCTACCAATCATTTCTCCCCTCTCATGATGAATTTCTATTGAATGTTCTATTTCAAAATTTCAGCTTTTTATAGTCATCAAGTTTGTATTGAAGATAAAGAGAGACTAGAAAAACATGTGACTAAAACATGTATATTACTAATAAATAAAGTATTGCTTTCAGTTCATTGCAGTGTTTAGATTTAAGACCTCAGACAATGTGTATAGTGTCACAAATAGAAGATTGTGAACGGCGAGTGGTTGTCATCAATGATCTCAAAAGCTTAATTTTGAAAGCAACGGCCTTGTAATGCCCAAAATCCCCCTGATTTAGATTTGAAGTTCAAATTATAAACTGAAAACCTATGCAATTTTTAAGATGATATATCTCTATAAGTGCTTGGTAAATGAAATTTGTTGTCATAAACACCTACCTGCTGCATGTTTCTGTCGTAATTTGTTACAAATGATAGTCAGGTCAAAACCAGCATTATCACATAATTGCCTTGGGATAACTTCAAACGCTTTTGCCATTGCTGCAATCAGTAATTGTTCTTTGCCTGCTATTGTCCTTGAATGTTCACGTAAATGTAGATAATTTCCATCTCAATGGCACCACCACCGGCCACGACTGCATCGTTCTGTAATTTAAAAAACAACTTTCAAATCTAAAATTCCCGAAAAACGACTTGGAATCCATCGGTGGTCTTGGGNGTATTGAAGATAAAGAGAGACAAAAAAAAGACTAAAACATGTATATTACTAATAAATAAAGTATTGCCTTCAGTTCATTGCAGCGTTTAGATTTAAGACCTCAGACAATGTGTATAGTGTCACAAATAAAGATTGAGAACGGCGAGTGGTTGTCATCATTGATCTCAAAAGCTTAATTTCAAAAGCAACGCCTTGTAATGTCCAAAATCCCCCGTTTTAGATTTGAATTTCAAATTATAAACTGAAAACCTATGCAATTTTTAAGATGATATCTTTTTAAGTGCTTGGCAAAATGAAATTTGTTGTCATAAACACCTACCTGCCGCATGTTTCTGTCGTAATTTGTTACGAATGATTGTCAGGTGGAAACCAGCATGATCACATAATTGCCTTGGGATAACTTCAAATGTTTTCGCCATTGCTGCAATCAGTAATTGTTCTTTGCCTGCTATTGTCCTTGAATGTTCACGTAAATGTCGATTAATTTCCATCTCAATGGCACCACCACCGGCCACGACTGCATCGTTCTGTAATTTAAAAAACAACTTTCAAATCTAAAATTCCCGAAAAACGACTTGGAAGCCATCGGTGGTCTTGGGTTCAAGCCAAGCACTGGTCGATTTAGTCTAATCTCTTGCAAATTAGTTGTCAGCTTTTAAATTCATCGAGTAGCACGGAACTCAGTAAAGAACAACAAACGGAATTTAACGGTTCATATAAAAAAGAAAACTCGTAGCTTTCCTGACACTTTATTGATAACTGAAAGCACTTACCTTTAAATAATAAGTGTTACTCGTAAATAAAACTAAAAAGAACTAAAACAAATACTTAGACATCCCTACAGTCGCCTAAAGTTTTGTATGTACTTAATTGTCTCCAATGACAGGATCCAGATACAGCAACATATCATACTACTCTGGGTTTTAAATTGGAAATATTGTTCTGGCCAGCAGACAACCCAGCAATCATGTAATCTCCTGTGGGGGCATAAGTTGGCGAAACTATATTTTACTTCAACAGTTTTTCAAGTCATTTTTCAATTGTTTTCGCAACATGAAGTAATTCTATTCACTTTCTTCTCATTCTAGGTGCAATGACATTTTCAAGCTATTTTCCAGGTTTTCCTTGTATTATATACATGACTTGCGTAATTTAAGCAAATATCTTACCTGTACAGATGTGATGGAACCCTTCTTGGTTGTTGTAATTCTTTCCTGCATAGTGCCCATATCAGTGGCCAGGGTTGGCTGGTAACATACAGCCAATGGAATACGTCCCAACAAAAGCTGATACCTGTAGAACAAAAGGCAAACTTAAGGTTACTGTAACCCTTCAGACACAAATTTATCGATTTTTCGTTTTCCTCATATCCTGATGGTTTAAGTATTTGAGTATCGTTTCAACCAACTCACTTCCAGAAATAACCACAATTACTGGGAAATTTGAGCATTTTAAAAGAAGCAATCATATTTCAAAAAAATTGCGGGAATGGACTTCAGAGGATTAAAGTAAACTCATTTGACCTTGCAGCTATATTCACAACATCCCCTGCTGTTATTTTCTTGATATAACGATTGAACAAGACCGCCGTAAAGCTTTATTGCTTGACCTGCGGCTTTATGTTTGCACTTTCAAGCATAATCGTTTTTCCCGCACGTTCTGCTTCAATTTGATAAAAGCTTGATTTCTCGAAACAAGATTCCGGGGTACTGGTGGGTACTAAAAAATCTTGGTGTACCTAACGGGCCAATCAAATCGCTTGACACTTGGCATACAGGGTCACAAAGCATATAACTACCAAAGGGTGTCAGCGATTTATGATAGATCCACTGGTCCGACTTTTATAAGGGTTTAAAAGTTAAAAAAGACATTTCAGACATTAACATTAATTTAAAATTGCATTATTTCTAGACAGTACGTTTTATCAAAAATTTGTGACACCCTTTTGCAGTTCAGGACCTTAAGTCTTAGGTAAATAGATAGTCTTGGTCGAACAATGCCCGATGAGGTACACCAAGATTTTTCCGCAAGGGTGGTCAATTTCGCCTAAAATCTGGAATAAATCATTTGCGTTTTTAATTAATCAACTGGTTATATTTTTATGGTATTCTACGTTTTATTCTGCTTCGAATAACATATAAGTTTGTTTGGTATAGTTTAAGGAACGGCCGTGAAAAGTAGAGTTTCTTAATCGCTGTCTGAAGGGTTACAGTAACCTTAAAATTTTTACCAATCATTTCTTCCCTCTCATGGTGAATTTCTAAATTAAACTTAAAAATTACTGGGAAAGACATGATATCCAGCAGTCTTGGGTTTGAGCCGCGAACTGGTCGATTTGTTTTAATTTCTATTGATCTTATGTTTTCAACTATCAACTCTTTAAGTCATACACAATTCTTTAAAGAAACACAAACAGATGCTAAGTTCATTAAACTTGAGTTCATTAAATACCAACAACTTTCAGGACGTTTTATTGGTCCATGAAAACTCTTATTGATCCCTTAACGGGCTCGATCAGATGAAGGATTACAAGGCAATTACAAAGATTAAGCAATTCAGTTTTTATTTCAACATACAATTTGTCAGCTTGAAAAATCACAAAATCATTCAAATCAAAGGCATCCTTAAAGTCTCCTGAAGTTTTGTATATACTTATTGTCTCCAATGACAGGATCCAGATACAGCAACATATCATACTACTCTGGGTTTTAAATTGGAAATATTGTTCTAGCCAGCAGACAACCCAGCAATCATGTAATTTCCTGTGGGGGCATAAGCTGGCAAAACTATATTTTACTTCAACAGTTTTTCAAGTCATTTTCCAGTGCTTTAACAACATAAAATAATTTTGTTCAAGCTATTTTCTAGCTTTTCCTTGTATTATATACATGATTGCATTCTTTGCGCAAATATCTTACCTGTACAGATGTGATGGAACCCTTCTTGGTTGTTGTAACTCTTTCCTGCATAGTACCCTTATCAGTGGCCAGGGTTGGCTAGTAACATACAGCTAATGGAATATGTCCCAACAATACAACAACACCACCACCGGCCACGACTGCATCGTTCTGTAATTTAAAAACAAATTTCAAATTCCCAAAAAAAGACTTAGAATCCATCGGTGGTCTTGGGTTCGAACCACGCACCAGTTGATTCAGTTTAATCTCTCGCGATATTAGTTTTCAAATATCAAATTCATTGAGTCGCACGGAACTCGGTAAAGAACAACAAACGGACAGTTCACGGTTCATAAAAACCGAAAACGTTTAGCTTTCCTGACATTTTATTGATAACTGAAAGCTCTTACCTTTAAATAATAAGTGTTACTCATTATCATAAATAAAACTTCTCGAATCGAAAACAGTTTGAAATTAGAATATATACTGCCCACAGTGCAAAGGAAGCTCCAAAATAAGATCTCAGACAATGTGTATAGTGTCACAAATACAAATGTGAACGGCGAGTGGTTTTCATCATAGATCTAAAAAGCTCGGATAAAACTTCCAATCGCGATAAAAACAAATCGATAGCAATCAAATAAGGGATTATCTCAATAGAAGGGTACTTTTTTCGGTGGCAATTCTTGCACCGATAATCTAAAGCGGTGACAATATTGCCAGCACTTATGCCGGAGTTTTCTACGCAAAACGGTAGAGTCCTAAAATGCTGCCCTCCTGACAGCTGAGATCCCCAAAGTGAGCACTGCTTCCTATGTTCCTGTTTAATGCTTAACTGGTATTCTGTTCAGAACCAAGGTGAAAGAACAGCTACTAACCTATCTGCAAAGTATTGTGTAGCAACATCTCCAATCGTCAGTTTTGACAAACAACTTTAGCACCACTCTTGACAATGTTATCCAGCTTTTCAGAAAGAATTGACCATTCTGCATCCACAATATTTTGGTACTCCTGGTGAAATGAAATCAACAAAAAATAAGCTCGTGGATGAGTTGGTAAGATCTGAATGCCAAGTTTAGTGCATACCTTCAACAAGAAATGAAATGATGACATGATAGGGGAAGAATTTTTTCAAACTTGTCAAATTCAGATGCCAGAAACAATAAATCGTAAAATTCACCAGTGTGTGAACAGCTTTTGGAATCATCATCGATCTCATTTTGAAAGAAAATTTCAGTTATAAATTTGAAAATAAGTCTCAAAGAGTGCCATCAAGTAGAAATAACAAATTCTTATAAACACGTCAGAGGCTCAGCAGCAAAAATGTCCTGGCTTACCTTGGCAAGTTCTCCTTAGTTCTTGGCGAAACTTTGCTTCACACCACTGCTTACAAAAAAAACTGTAAATATATAATTGATTGAATGGAATGTGTTGAACCAAAGGAGAGTGGCACTTAAACATGGATTGAAGCAAAGAACAAATTTAAACAACCATCATCTCTAAACAATATTCAGCCTCCATATTCGGACATTTTGTAAGTTGGACAACCCCGAAAGTCCCATCTGAATGTATCCTTTAAAATTTCTTTGAATAAGTCTGACTTTGCCCAAGTCGGATAGTTTTCTTCGGTCAGTCAGAAGTGATCTGACTTATTCGAGTCCGACTGTAGTGCTTGAATTTGAGGGATGCAAAGGGATGTAATCGAAATTAGAAAATCAAAGATTGTCGTTGTTGCGAACATATATTCTGAAGGAAGATTCAAATACAAATAAATTCAAATTTTTTAATAATTACACTATCTATCAACAGAAACTCTCTTTTCTCTCTACAACATCCATTCTACCTAGCTCAAATCTCGGGTCGATCGTTTTCTCTTAAATAATTGTTAATAGCTACGGTTATGGAGCATATCATCGTGGTCTGAGGATTCCCATATTATCGTCGCATTGGCATTCCCCCTGGTGCTGGAGCTGGTTCGCTATTCGATTTTGGATTCTTGACAGTTTCATCAACGGATAGAATCAAACAACAAGCTTCTGAAGCAGCGGTGATGGCGTTGATTTTCACGACAGCTGGCTCCCAAACGAATGCTTCTAAATTGTCGGAAATATCTTCCTTGTTTACATCAACACCGAACCAAATTCCACCTAAAATAAACATGAAATTTATGTTAAGCAAGTTGACATTAAATTCATGGCAAGTATTGAAAATGGCTGGAATAAATACGTATTGAAGTCAACCCAAGAGCTCGAAGGGCCTAACCAAGAACCTTGGGTTAAACCATGCTCCCCTCTCAATGGGGAAAAAGCTCCTGAGTTACAAAGGAGTTTGAGTTATCCCGAGTTATACCCGTCCTTAATCAATGAAAAGAGGAATGTAAAATTGTTTGAGATATCGAGTAGCTTATGTTCAACAATGTTCGAGATATTAAGGTTAAACTGTATCTCAATCACTGGCTCGATCGCATGAGGGATTAATAAATAAAAGTATTGCCTTCAGTTCATTGTAGCGTTTAGATTTAAGACCTCAGACAATGTGTATAGTGTCACAAATAGAAGATTGTGAACGGCGAGTGGTTGTCATCAATGATCTCAAAAACAAAATTTCGAAAGCAACAGCCATGTAACGTCCAAAATCCCCTGTTTTAGATTTGAATTTCAAATTATTAACTGATAACTAATGTAATTTTCAAGATGATATATCTTTCTAAGTGCTTGGAAAAATGAAATTTGTTGTCATAAACGCCTACCTGCTGCATGTTTCTGTCGTAATTTGTTAAGAATGATAGTCGAGTCGAAACCAGCATTATCACATAATTGCCTTGGGATAACTTCAAATGCTTTCGCCATTGCTGCAATGAGTAATTGTTCTTTGCCTGCTATCGTCCTTGAATGTTCACGTAAATGTCGACTAACTTCCATCTCAATGGCACCACCACCGGCCACGACTGCATCGTTCTATAAATTAATACAAAATTATTTTTAAACTTACAAATTACTGGAAAAGACATGATATCCAGCATTCTTGGGTTTGAGCTGCGAATTGGTCGATTTGTTTTAATTTCTATTGATCTTAGGTTTTCAACTTTAAACTCTTCAAGTCACACGCAATTCTTTAAAGAACCTCAAACAGACGCTACATTTTATTGGTCCATGAACACTCTTATTGATCCCTTAAATAATAAGTGTTATTCGTTATCATAAATAACACCCCTGGAGCACACTTTTAAAAACTTTTCTGAAAGTAAGGAAACGATAAGAATTGCCCTCTGAAAGTCAGGAAGTCATTATCCTGTGATGGCTCTCACAATAAACAATCCTTAGTAAATCAGTTACGATTAGAACACTGTGTGCAGTGTAAAAATTCAGCTCCAAAATAAGATCTCAGACAATGTGTATAGTGTCACAAATAAAGATTGTGAACGGCGAGTGGTTGTCATCATAGATCCAAAAAACTTGGATAAAACTTCCCATTGCCATAAGATGTTGATAGTAATGGAATAAAGGAAAATTGATAGCAATCAATAGCAGCTACAAACAAGGCTTCAACAGCAAGTAGAATCACTAATCTCATACATGGTTTCTCATACATATTGCAAAAATGAAAATAAAGTCTGAGAAAGTACGAACCTTTAGCGCTCTCCTAACAATCATAATTGCGTCGTGTAAAGATCTCTCTGTTTCTTCCATGAACTGCTCGGCTCCACCACGTAAAATAAATGTGCAAGTTTTAAAGTTTGGACATCCTTTGAACAGATTATACCTGCAAGAATTGACACACCACTGTATTAAACAATTCTAATACTCAAAGCCAATACAATTCACTCCCTAATTTCTGAAAAAGTTCCTTTTTAAGATCTCAGACAATGTGTATAGTGTCACAAATAAAATGTTGTGAACGGCGAGTGGTTGTCATCCTTGATCTTCAAGTTTAGACTCATTTTAACATCGCTTTTGGATTCACAAGAACAATAGGTTATAGAATTTGTTTTCCTGCAATTTCATAGGTGCTTTAAAACCTAAAAATTTCAACCCCAAATTGAGGACCTATCGAGCAAATCACCAACAGTTCATTAAAAGTACTTTGGGATAAAAAGAACTCAGGTAACATGTGAATAAACTGGAAACGTTTCATACATACCTTTCACCTCCAATTTGAACCTCTTCAAAATCTTCACAAGTTCCTAAGACGCTATCATTAACATTTTGAACTGATGTTTGTATTGAGCCACCACAACCTTTCAGTGTTCTTTTTAAATCTTCTTCTGTAACTCTTCCAGCACAAAATATATCTCTAAAATAGTGAAAGTCCAGTGTTATTAATGACACAAGGAAACTTGTTAGCAAGCAAAAGGCCTAAACTATTATAGTAGTATATACCCCTTTTTAAAACAAGGATAGTGAGACATCTTTAGAAGAGGATCTTTAGTTCACATTATTCACCTGCCAGCTTCCCAGCGACAACCAACCGAGAACAAGGCTCGCTACATTTAGTGTGTGCTCTCTTGGTTCAGTTCAGTTTATATAGGTGCATTGGATGGATGATTTACATTTAGACCTATATTTAGATCTCAGAGTGTGGAATAAAGTTCTCATCACAAATTTCAGTGTGTGAACAGCAAAGTTTCTCATCATAGATCTAAGAAAACAGTTTTGACAAAGCAATAGTTTCTTCAGGCTAGGTATGGCAAATTTGTTTAGGATATCAAGCTAAATCTTTTAATGAATGTTAACTTGGGACCATCATGCAGTGTTTCCGGAATAAGTGCCTACAAATGATTCCTCACATAAAGTACTAACCTATCTGCAAAGTATTGTGTAGCAACATCTCCAATTGGCAATTTTGACAAGACAACTTTAGCACCACTTTTGACAATGTTATCAAGCTTTTCATAAAGAATTGACCATTCTGCATCCACAATATTTTGGTACTCCTGGTAATATGAAATCAAAGATATATAAATAAGCTCAGAATATAATGGGCTGTAAGATTTTGGTGATATGTTTATGTAATGCTGCGTTCCTTCAACAAGAAATGCACAAATGACGACATGATAGGGGAAGAATTTGTCAGGCTTGTCAAATTCAGATGTCTGAAACAATAAATCATCAAATGCATTAAGCATCAGTGTGTGAGAAGCTATTTAAATCATCATTGATCTGTCTTCGAAGGACCAACAAGAAGAGGTAGTGGTTGTGAAACTGAGACAATCATCAAGCACATGTTATGATTTTGATATCAGATGAAATCATAAGTCTTCAAAATCGGCCGGAGTATGATTTAAAGTGGATCATTCTTTTGCACACCTAATTTGCCAGCTTAAAAACATCAAAGAAGATTTTAATAAACTAAATAATATTCCCTAATAAAAAGGGGAGAAAACCAAATATCACAGTTAGTATAAAGCTTTTTCTTTCGGCTTTGGGCATAACTTTGATCCGCACTGTTTATCAATAAAGAATTTACTTGATTACTTTGACGGCATTGTATTTTTAAGGAGAGTTAGCAGTTACACAATTAAATATATTTCAAGAATGATTGTTGTCAGACAGAACATTACTTACCTCAACACTATCAACCCTAACTTCAGCATTTGTCTTTTCAGCTTTCAACTCAAGTTCAACATTGAGTAAAGCAATTTTTGGATCTTTATATTTCTTAGGCTGCATTTCAAAACCAGCATATGAGAATGTCTTCTTGAATGCAACTCCTAACACCAGAAATGAGTCCTGAAATAAATGGAATTTTCATTACTTGGCATAAAGGAATACACAAGTATTAACTGATAAGCAAGGCAGATGGTCAGCACACAGCCAACATTCATGGACAAATACAACCATGACAGTATCATGGAGTCCTAAAGTGGTAAACTGGGACTTGTGTAATTGGCCTTGGATGTCATGTACTACAATTGAGCATTGGGATTTGATTAACTGATACTGGGATTTGATGAAATGGGAATGGCAACAGAAAAACAATGTACTGGGAATGACATTTTGATAACTGATTGAATATCTATAAAAAATGACTAGGCAAGCGCAAATGTTAGCAAGTGCATACAAGAATATGCCAGATCTAAGGAAATGCTTTGGAAAATCTTACTTCTATTTTATTATTACGCTAAAGTTCAATTAATACTTGATGCGACTTTCTTTGTGCGATGCGGCACATGCGGCAATGTTGAATTAATCCAATTTTGTTGAAAGGCCGAACTTCATTGTTATCTGGAATGCACCAAGAAGGACGCTTTAAGTGTCAATTCCGCTTAAAGCTATATTAATAGGCAAAAGAGCTCAGTTCATGTATATGTTGTCACAAGAAAGTTGCAAACGGAATGTGCGTTCATCATACATCTTTCAAGCAGGAAGCCTTCCTAAAGGGGATTAAAGACTCTCTTCATGACCCTCTAAAATCCTCATGGGTACTACAAAACAAAGAAAGCAAGTCACCTCTAGTGCACCTCCTTGAATTTTCTTCATACCAATCATATTCAGTGGAAGCAATTCATCTAAATGTAAAACAGCATCAACAACCATTTTACTGAAAAATTCTTTTTGTCTTGAAACTAATTTTGAGCTCAGCGCTGTTGCAGCACAATGTTCTAACAGGCTTCTCATCTCTCTGAAAAGTGAAGAAGAAGTTTTGTTCAATACATAATTAAACATTGGCATTGTTGCATGAGTCTGTTGTAAAGGAATGGCAAGATGAGAAGGACACCGTACCTTGAAGCATAGGATTATGATTTCAAGAGAGAAAATGGACATAAACTTAAAATCTATTACAGATAATCATGTCTATAAAACACATCAAAACACAGTACAAATTAAAATATTTATTCTGAAACAATTCTCAGAATACGAGTCAGATCTCAGGAAATTACAAAAATCAGCACAGAATTCAGTGTGTGAACAGCAATTTAGAATATCATCATTGATCTGAACAAGTTCTTTTCAATACATTTTTCAGAATTCTTGAAATGAATCTCAGTTTTATCAAGGTTTGGCCCCCCTCTTTTCAGCTTATGCAAATGGCTGATTCATGCTACGATTATGATTATGAACTCACTTTTCATCATCTTTCTTGATCTTTACTGACATCTCTTTTATCCTTGAAATTNAAGAAAGCAAGTCACCTCTAGTGCACCTCCTTGAATTTTCTTCATACCAATCATATTCAGTGGAAGCAATTCATCTAAATGTAAAACAGCATCAACAACCATTTTACTGAAAAATTCTTTTTGTCTTGAAACTAATTTTGAGCTCAGCGCTGTTGCAGCACAATGTTCTAACAGGCTTCTCATCTCTCTGAAAAGTGAAGAAGAAGTTTTGTTCAATACATAATTAAACATTGGCATTGTTGCATGAGTCTGTTGTAAAGGAATGGCAAGATGAGAAGGACACCGTACCTTGAAGCATAGGATTATGATTTCAAGAGAGAAAATGGACATAAACTTAAAATCTATTACAGATAATCATGTCTATAAAACACATCAAAACACAGTACAAATTAAAATATTTATTCTGAAACAATTCTCAGAATACGAGTCAGATCTCAGGAAATTACAAAAATCAGCACAGAATTCAGTGTGTGAACAGCAATTTAGAATATCATCATTGATCTGAACAAGTTCTTTTCAATACATTTTTCAGAATTCTTGAAATGAATCTCAGTTTTATCAAGGTTTGGCCCCCCTCTTTTCAGCTTATGCAAATGGCTGATTCATGCTACGATTATGATTATGAACTCACTTTTCATCATCTTTCTTGATCTTTACTGACATCTCTTTTATCCTTGAAATTGCCTGCATAATAAAAGCACATTTTTAAAGGAATAAACCAAGTCGAAAGCTAAGAACACACACATCTAAAATTATCCTATTGTATTTGATGATTTGCAAGGACATAGTGTGGATAAAGTAACATTTTGGGTGTGTAAGCGTGGTCTTTGTCCTATTAATAAGTTACTCCACTTAGCTCTGATCATTCACTTAATTACAGATTCTACGTTTGCATAATAACATGGGCTAAACTTATTACCTGTGAAGTAGCAGAAGTCAGTTGAAGTAATGCTTTAATGTTTCATCTATGATCTTTGTCAATGAACTGTTTTTACTTTTTGCCAAAGTATTGAAAGAACATTGACAAAGATCCTAGACCAAACGTCTGAAAAAGTTTTCTGTCCTTTTTTTTAATTCTTTGCTAAATTTGATATATTCTATATATTTGAAGGAACTAATGATCATTATTTAACCAACATCATATTCTTTGATAAATTGTTCTTGAATGACATTACAAAAGCCATAGTAATCATACCATATTTGTAGCTTTTCTGTATGCTTTGATAACAGCTTGTGGATGTACACCCTCTTCAACTATCTGCTTTATTTGTTTTAAAAATTCTACTGCAAGCAACACTACACTGGTTGTGCCATCTCCAACCTGTTATGGGAAAGGCAGAAAGTGGTGTGACAAAACAAAAAGGCTTGTAAATATGATATGCCATGCGCAGTGAAAAAAGAATTGTTATGAAAGAGGATCGTTACTCGGCAAGTGCATTACAAAGGGGGTATGCTCAAACAAGTTAGCAGGGAAGCTCGGCATATTCTTTTGGGTCTGAAATTTGCAATTTCCTTATTTTTCAGGTCAGAACTATATCTAAGATTTTTTTGGGGGGTTTGAAATTGTTTTTAAGACTCCAAAGTTCAAATTCTGATCATCTACGATACCATCAAGGCTGACTTTAAAGCCTTAACTCATTCATGCCCGGAAGATTTAGGCGCCAAAACCGCCAAACGCCCAGAGAAAAATGGCAGAAAACACTCTCACAGAGTAGTCCCAAAATATCATGAAACTATGGATAAATGGCAAATTATTTTAAGAAATATTCTAAAAACAAAGTTTAGATTAAGAGTTCATCTTTTTGAACGTTCAATAAAATGAAGCGCATGAACAGAAATCAACATCCACGGGGAGTACAAACTTTTGGATGAAATCTTTTCATCGTTTTGTCCAATAATTTTTTCAATATTCATACAGTTCATGATAGAAGAATCTTTAGTTTTTCATTTCTTTTGCACCTCCTGTCCATATAGTCTTTAAATGTATCTTTATTAGGCTTCTGTGCGATATGAAACACATTTTCTGACGCGTTTCTTTACCTTCATCACAAGACCAGAAATTAGGCCCATGGTACATTTAGTAAAAAAGCTTTCGTAATGCTCCAAAATGAAGTCAATAGATGAGCCAAGGTTTCTTCAGTTATTATAGGCATGTCTAAACAAGAGTTTTAAATGTACGGTGAAACTTGTGTATTAGCTGCATTCCATTTTCGAGCTTGTTCTTCACCACATCTCCTTCCCCGACGTCTATATGGGCCTAAGCGGCATCTCCGTCTTTATCTCGTTACTTCCCCTCGACAGTTTCTTGTTTCTGTTCCCTTCAAGTCCAATAAATTTTTATTTGTTTCATTACTAAACAGTTTCTTTGCAATCTACATCTCTAAACAGCCATACAAACATGCTTGTTGTGAGAGAAAAAAGCTGCGAAGTCCAAAGGACTGCAAATTCAACGGAACAAAATGGCGCCCAAAGAACGATTTCAAGCACGCAAAACTTTATCGGAGTTTTGTCAACGATTTTAGTACGGCACCCTATTGTTTTCTTTCCGGAATGATAAAGCTCTATTATGTAGCTGTATTGTTCTATTGTCATATTCTAGCCAATCATCTTCCACAACCTCGAAAGGATGGCTAGAACAATGAAACTCTCTGTGACAACTGTAGTCGTCACGGGAGTTTAGGGCTTGACACCCTGTGACGACTGTAGTCGCTCTGGGCACGAATGAGTTAAAAACTGCAAGCAAGCTCTCAGACTGAATAAGCTGCGTAAACAATCAATTTCTTAGGAGTTTTGTTGAATGGATCAATCTTTTTGAGTTTCCTGAGCACTGGTGATTATTTATTTTTTGGGTCATACTGAAAAGCACTGCGCTGAGCCCCTTATCACTCATATGCTTACGGGCACAACCTGGGATGAATGTTAGCAACTGCATACAAGGATATACCAGCTATAAGGAAGTGCTTCAGAAAATCTTACTTCTATTATGTTTACCTTAAAGTAAATCAACGGGGTTAAAAGGCAACTTAGCTAGGGGGACTGCAGAGCTTTTACGTTCAGAAATTAAGGCGCGCGACCAAAAACTCGTGTGATCAGTGTGGGGCGCGCGAAACGAATGTCAAACAACAACAAAGATATGTGTCATTTCTCTCAAGAACTTATCGTTTGCCTCCTGCCCCTAATCGTCTTGAAAACCCCTATTACCCTGAAACGTATATTTTTCACATTCAGTTGAGTAAATTAAATCAAAGGAAGCAATTTTCAAATTATTTGTGAAATTAAGACATATTTAGACTTTAATACAACCTGCTCGAGAAGTCTGACATTAAAAAAAGATGGCCTAGCTCTTTCTCGGAAATCTCGTTCTCATCGGAAGAAGATGGCCTAAAAAAGCAAGGCTGATTAAACTTCGGCTGGATGAGCCAATGAAGTAACTCATCTTGCGTCCAACCATTAAAATCATCATCAGGAAGGTTCAAGGTATGTTTTAAACTAAAAATTAAATTGCCCGGAAAGTTCTCCAGTTTTAATTCCCGAACGGACATCGCTCTCTACGACGGAAATATTTTATCACTAGGCGCGCGATTGGTCGCTCCCAAACATCATCTTGGGCGCGTGCCTGCGCGCTCGCGCGCCCCCCACTGAAAGCCCTGGGACTGGGTCTATGTAAATAGAACCTATTGTATTTAATGTTCTCGATCGATGAAAACAATAGGAACATAAGTGGCGCGTGCCGTTCTTTTGTGCTATGTTTAGACTAGATCGCTATATCTCCGTTCATTTACTTTAAGCTACGGCTCTATTCAATTGATAGGCAAAAATTTCTCAGCTCACGAGGTGTACACCAAACCTTACTAAAGTTTGTGGCAATTTGTAAACATCTGTGAGATTCGTTTCTTAGATCTACTAAAATTGGGGTGTGGCTCTTTTCTTTCATCTAAGGGATCCCACACTTTATAGTGTTTACCCATATCCCTAAAACCATGTGTGCAACCTTTGGCAGCTTGAAAGTGAACTTTGCTATATTGTTGAATCTACTTGTTATAAGGCCTGCCATTGCATGGCTTGATAGTTCAAAAATCTCTCTAAATAAAAATGCTATAAAGCTTTGCTTTGTCCGTTACTCCTAGTAATTCTAATATCATGTTACGATTGAGCTTGGGAGATCCTCTTTTGGGGTCCTTGTAAGGAAACTACACTGAACAAAAGAGTATAGTAAAATGAATACCTCTGCATCTTGTGATATTGCAATATCAACGAGCGTCTTTGCAGCTGGGTGAACGATTTCTAATAGTTTTATGATAGTTGCACCATCGTTTGAGATTGTTGCTTTTCCTAAGAGAATACAGTCGATTAAAGGCTAGATTTAGTTAGATAGATGCAAATTGAAGAAGGTGAATTTTCATTTTAGCTAAAATGGCTGAAATTGTTGTGCCTTGGCAAGTGATTTCATGATATCTTTTCAAAGTAAAGACCTAGACCCTAGTTTGTAGAGTTTGTTGGCAGCTGCATGCACAATACTTTTGTAGGAAGATTATATATTTAATACACCAGTTGAAATAAAGGTTTATGTCCCCAAGTTATTATGTATGCAGCGTAGTTGCATCCCCACGCATATAGGGAGGAAAACACAATACAACTTTCAGGGATTTTCAAGTTGCTTTCTTCATTTTTCTTCAAAAAATGCATCCAAATCATTTTTTGCGGAACTGGAAACTCGTGTATTTTAGGCTTTACAGGGTTGTGTTATCAACAGGTGTTTTTTTATTAATTCACACAAAAATGTACTTTCTTTGAGAACTGTTTTTAAGACTTTGCCATTATTATTATTGGTGAAACAGTTTCACAATGGCAAGTATTTTCATCATAGATCTTTGGCGCATGAAACCTAACAAATTTCCTTGACAGAAACTTATCAATAGTATGGAGATTATATTTCTTTGATTTAGGCCCACTGAAATGGGGTGTGGCCCGTTTATTATACCTTGTGGATCTACCACCATCTTGTCCATCCCTCTGGGACCAAGCGTCGTTCGAATAGCATCTCCAACAACTTCGCATGCATTGATATTGCTGACAAGTTGTGGAATTCCTTGCGATGTGTCTGTGCCTTCCTTGAGAAGGATAATTTGGGGCCGCTGCAAGGAAGAAAACAAAGGAGATATTTTCCATACCATGAAGAGGTTTTTAACAGAAAAATTAGACGGACATGAATTAAATTGTTCAAAGAATCTATTTCAAGAATCAAATAAGTAGCGAAGTGTTTGATGAAGGAGATATTACGAGATTTTTAGAGAGCTTACCATTCCTTGTGGTACCAATCTGCCTGCCATCTTGAGAAGTTTCGAGAAGCTGCGAGACGCTAGCCTCTTTTTAAGTATCCGGCGTTCACCATCGATCTCGTCTCCATGCAAAAATGGCGGGAAAAAAAGAAAAATGGTTAGATGAAAAATGGCGGCACTTGCAAATATTTCTCTTCCAGATATTTCAAGAGATCTTTTGGTTTCTGTGAAAGAATGCAGCTCAAGAGGTCTTTTGCATTCAGCCAATTGGTAAGTTATCAAATTGTGACACTATGCATGGATCTATTTGCAGGGAATTAGTTGATTTTAGCAGGAGTTTAGGCTAAACTGTTTTATAGCAATAATAAAGTTGGCCTGTTTGTCAATAGAAAGGAAAAGATCTCGGAACAAAACTTTGCTGATTTTCCACAATATATTGCTAAAGATGTGCCACCAAGTATGTCCTTTTGCCAAGAGACTTACCAACCATCACTTGGAATGGTTTTTGCTGAAATTTAAAGTTTCACTGGGTACTTTTTACTGAAAACTCCTCCTTCCAGTCCGGACATACATTCCATGTAGGTTCCGCCACAGATCAGTAGTGGGAAAAATAATCACAAACAATCGAATGAAACAATGCAAACAATTGAATCTTTTGTTCTTGACAGGAACCTGTGGCGGGAAAAGTCATGGAGTGGACTATGGCCTCATCATATTGATCTGATCCCAGACTGGGAAGTTTGTATTTTGCGCGTGCAAGTTGAGATGGCCTAAGCAAGATTTGTGAGGAAATTTCATTGTTCCCACGGTTGAGAACAATAGGTTAAAACAATAGATATTTTGTTTACTGGCGACTTCACGGCTCAGATTGAAAACCTCAAAAGTTCCTGCACGTGCAAGATATTGGGCCCTTGTGCAGATACGCACACCTCTATAGGGCTTTGGTAGGGTTTTTAGTTAGGATCAGTAGGGTTTTTAGTTAGGATCAGTACAGGCACAGGTGTGCGTAAATGCACAAGCGCCAGATATTGTGCACGCTCTACAAACTTTCCAGTCTGGATCTGATCAATAATACTGTTTATTCAGTAACACTCAGGCCCTTAGGTTCTTTTAGGTAGGAGTTTTCTTGAATCTTAAAAAGCCAATTTGAATTTTCTTGAATCTATCCATTGTAGAATAATAAATGAAATGTTTCTGGTATCTTTCTGGCAACATAACTTATCTCTTTTCCACAGGGCAATTGAGCTGGCAGCATCTCTTTCACCTCTACAAAATCCAGTTGTCACTGAAGAAGCTCCAAGCGATGAATTCAAGAAAGATTTCTACATGTACACTCTTGCAAAGACTCATTATGACATGAAAGAATATGAAAGAGCAGCAAATGTTTCACAAAATTGTAAAAGTAGCAAAGGATATTTTCTTCATTTGTACTCGTTGTATATGGTAAGGGGTTTATTTTTGTGTTGACTATCTATCTGCAAAGATAATTCTTGTAGGGAAGATTCTGGCTCCCCCCCCCCCCCCCTCCCATTTGAAGAGAATGGAATTGGCGAGAATTTCCGATTTTTGAAAAAGCCAAATTTGTGTAGACCAACGATGAAGACATTTTCAGTGAACCATCTTTCAGCAGATTATTGCCAAAATATCTGCTACTTCGCTGGCAGTTGAGCTATTGTAAAAGATTTTGACGAATGCCAAGATAAGTGTTTGCATTTTGCTTTGATTTCAGCCCTACAGAATTTTAAATTCATTTTTCATTAAACATTTCTCCATGATGTTAATTAATTTTTTACGTTTATCAATAACAGAGTGGTGAGAAAAAGAAAAGATATCAAATGGTTGATATCCTTGGTAAGTTATTTGGAGATATTTATTTTCTCACTATTTGCAGTTTGTGAAATTATTAAAATTTTGACGAACCTTTGTTCAAGGATGCATCCTGGTGCAATTTAATTGAATTTCATTTTTGTCAATATCGAAGTCAGGTCATTGCTGAATATATTTTTACAGATCAAAGCAGTAGCGGAAATGTGAACCAAGAGCTCAAAGGATTGAGAAAAGAAATGCAACATAATCTTGAGAGGCTTGATGGATATTGTCTTTATCTGTGAGTAGACTTATTTTCATCTCGTTGTTTTTATCTTTTGTCATTTCTAGAGCTATCATTTAGACATTAAATTTGACAACTTTGTTATAACTGAAGTGAATAAAAAATTCCAAGCTGNACTAATTTTTTTAGGTCAATACAAAGCTCGGAAAGCCTTTTCGTATTTCATGAGTGGATTTGTCCACAAAATCTTTGTTTACGAAATATCTGAAGGGAAAGTGCTGTTAAAGGGGAAAGTAACTCCTTCACAAAAACTACGAGAAGATCCCCGTGAAGCATGGGTACTTTGTCTTTGTACGAAAAGCGGAGACGTTTTATGTGGCTATTGCACATGTACTGCTGGATACAAGAATTATTCTTGAGTTTTCCTCCTTTGCAAGATCTAAAAAAATTAGTTTTGAGATACATTGCGTGAAGCTTTCGCCCCACCACTTTTTCCCGTTGATTCATGCTGTATCTACGTAAATCCACTGCCTCCCCATGAAAAGAACCAATGAAATACCTTCTACGGGTCTTCCCCCATGTTTTATCCAATCAAAAGTGAAGTGATATCGTTTTACGAGGTATCCGCCCTCAGTTGAATGAGTCAGTGAAATGACGAAGTTGTGCATGACTGTGCATTTTCATAGGGGAACTTTGAGCACGTGAAATTTCGTGAAAAAGAGGCCTATGACGATGATTTTTGTTGCAAAAGAGAGGTAGACCCATAATGGTTACAAGGAAACAAAAATTTACGTTCAAGGGGGCGCTGTGGGCGCAGGGAAACGATTTTCCCGAGCGCGGTCTGGCTTAGGCCGATTTGGAGCTCCGTTCAAGATCGAAGAAAACAAGGAAGAAAAGTACAACTGATTGCTCTTGTAAGTACTCATATCAAATAAATAGTGTTCTTAGCATAAATAAAGCCATAAATAAAGCCAATATACCTGCAAGAACAAGATTTTTAGAGCTCAGAAGTTTCATGCTTATACTACGCGCCGCCATTATGGCCTAAATCCCACCTAATTCAAAATGGTAGCAATAACCATGAAAAGGCTTATGAAGAAGTCATGTTTCTTTATGGGTCCTGTGTCATTAGGTAACAAAAATCCAATTTGAAATACAATTGACAGCAAGTGAGATTTCATTGCCCAACCATGGTCCTTGACCATGGTCAGAACTTCCAGAATTTCATGGTTGACCATGGTCAGACCATTGCAAACCATGGTTGGGCAATGAATCATGGTTTGCATTCTGCAGGGGAACCTTTGACAGCTTGAAAGTGAACTTTGCTATATTGTTGAATCTACTTGTTATAAGGCCTGCCATTGCATGGCTTGATAGTTCAAATATCTCTCTAAATAAAAATGCTATAAAGCTTTGCTTTGTCCGTTACTCCTAGTAATTCTAATATCATGTTACGATTGAGCTTGGGAGATCCTCTTTTGGGGTCCTTGTAAGGAAACTACACTGAACAAAAGAGTATAGTAAAATGAATACCTCTGCATCTTGTGATATTGCAATATCAACGAGCGTCTTTGCAGCTGGGTGAACGATTTCTAATAGTTTTATGATAGTTGCACCATCGTTTGAGATTGTTGCTTTTCCTAAGAGAATACAGTCGATTAAAGGCTAGATTTAGTTAGATAGATGCAAATTGAAGAAGGTGAATTTTCATTTTAGCTAAAATGGCTGAAATTGTTGTGCCTTGGCAAGTGATTTCATGATATCTTTTCAAAGTAAAGACCTAGACCCCAGTTTGTAGAGTTTGTTGGCAGCTGCATGCACAATACTTTTGAAGGAAGATTATATATTTAATACACCAGTTGAAATAAAGGTTTATGTCCCCAAGTTATTATGTATGTAGCGTAGTTGCATCCCCACGCATATAGGGAGGAAAACACAATACAACTTTCAGGGATTTTCAAGTTGCTTTCTTCATTTTTCTTCAAAAAATGCATCATTTTTCTTCAAAAAATGCATCCAAATCATTTTTTGCGGAACTGGAAACTCATGTATTTTAGGCTTTACAGGGTTGTGTTATCAACAGGTGTTTTTTTATTAATTCACACAAAAATGTACTTTCTTTGAGAACTGTTTTTAAGAATTTGCCATTATTATTATTGGTGAAACAGTTTCACAATGGCAAGTATTTTCATCATAGATCTTTGGCGCATGAAACCTAACAAATTTCCTTGACAGAAACTTATCAATAGTATGGAGATTATATTTCTTTGATTTAGGCCCACTGAAATGGGGTGTGGCCCGTTTATTATACCTTGTGGATCTACCACCATCTTGTCCATCCCTCTGGGACCAAGCGTCGTTCGAATAGCATCTCCAACAACTTCGCATGCATTGATATTGCTGACAAGTTGTGGAATCCCTTGCGATGTGTCTGTGCCTTCCTTGAGAAGGATAATTTGGGGCCGCTGCAAGGAAGAAAACAAAGGAGATATTTTCCATACCGTGAAGAGGTTTTTAACAGAAAAATTAGACGGACATGAATTAAATTGTTCAAAGAATCTATTTCAACAATCAAATAAGTAGCGAAGTGTTTGATGAAGGAGATATTAGGAGATTTTTAGAGAGCTTACCATTCCTTGTGGTACCAATCTGCCTGCCATCTTGAGAAGTTTCGAGAAGCTGCGAGACGCTAGCCTCTTTTTAAGTATCCGGCGTTCGCCATCGATCTCGTTTCCATACAAAAATGGCGGGAAAAAAAGAAAAATGGCTGGATAAAAAATGGCGGCACTTGCAAATATTTCTCTTCCAGATATTTCAAGAGATCTTTTGGTTTCTGTGAAAGAATGCAGCTCAAGAGGTCTTTTGCATTCAGCCAATTGGTAAGTGATCAAATTGTGACACTATGCATGAATCTATTTGCAGGGAATTAGTTGATTTTAGCAGGAGTCTAGGCTAAACTGTTTAGCAATAATAAAGTTGGCCTGTTTGTCAATAGAAAGGAAAAGATTTCGGAACAAAACTTTGCTGATTTTCCACAATATATTGCCAAAGATGTGCCACCAAGTATGTCCTTTTGCCAAGAGACTTACCAACCATCACTTGGAATGGTTTTTGCTGAAATTTAAAGTTTCACTGGGTGCTTTTTACTGAAAACTCCTCCTTCCAGTCCAGACATACGTTCCATGTAGGTTCCGCCACAGATCAGTAGTGGGAAAAATAATCACAAACAATCGAATGAAACAATGCAAACAATTGAATCTTTTGTTCTTGACAGGAACCTGTGGCGGGAAAAGTCATGGGGTGGAACTATGGCCTCATCATATTGATCTGATCCCAGACTGGAAAGTTTGTATTTTGCGCGTGCAAGTTGAGATGGCCTAAGCAAGATTTGTGCGGAAATGTCATTGTTCCCACGGTTGAGAACAATAGGTTAAAACAATAGATATTTTGTTTACTGGCGACTTCACGGCTCAGATCGAAAACCGTGAAAGTTCTTGCGCGTGCAAGATATTGTGCACGCTCTACAAACTTTCCAGGCTGGATCTGATCAATAATACTGTTTATTCAGTAACACTCACCCTTAGGTTCTTTTAGGTAGGAGTTTTCAATTTATTGTCTATCCATTGTAGAATAATAAATGAAATGTTTCTGGCATCTTTCTGGCAACATAACTTATCTCTTTTCCACAGGGCAATTGAGTTGGCAGCATCTCTCTCACCTCTACAAAATCCAGTTGTCACTGAAGAAGCTCCAAGTGATGAATTCAAGAAAGATTTCTACATGTACACTCTTGCAAAGACTCATTATGACATGAAAGAATATGAAAGAGCAGCAAATGTTTCACAAAATTGTAAAAGTAGCAAAGGATATTTTCTTCATTTGTACTCGTTGTATATGGTAAGGGGTGTATTTTTATGTTGACTTTCTATCTGCAAAGATAATTCTTGTAGGGAAGATTCTTGCTCTCCCCCCCCCCCCTCCCATTTGAAGAGAATGGAATTGGCGAGAATTTCCGATTTTTGAAAAAGCCAAATTTGTGTAGACCAACGATGAAGACATTTTCAGTGGACCATCTTTCAGCAGATTCTTGCCAAAATATCTGCTACTTCGCTGGCAGTCGAGCTATTGTAGAAGATTTTGACGAATGCCAAGATAAGTGTTTGCATTTTGCTTTGATTTTCAGCCTTACAGAATTTTAAATTCATTTTTCATTAAACATTTCTTCATGCTGTTTATTAATTTGTTATGTTTATCAATAACAGAGTGGCGAGAAAAAGAAAAGATATCAAATGGTTGATATCCTTGGTAAGTTATTTGGAGATATTTATTTTCTCACTATTTGCAGTTTGTGAAATTATTAAAATACGAACCTTCGTTCAAGGATGTATCCTGGTACATTTCAAATGAATGTTTCATTTTTGTCAAAATCGAAGTCAGGTCATTGCTGAATATATTTTTACAGATCAAAGCAGTAACGGAAATGTGAACCAAGAGCTCAAAGGATTGAGAAAAGAAATGCAACATAATCTTGAGCGGCTTGATGGATATTGTCTTTATCTGTGAGTAGACTTATTTTCACCTCGTTGTTTTTATCTTATGTCATTTCTAGAGCTATAATTTAGACCTTAAATTTGACAACTGTTTTATAACTGAAGTGAATAAACAATTCCAACCTGTAAATACAATTTAAAGTGCTGCAGCGGGAACAAAGTACAGTACAGGCCTTGCGCACATTAACATGGTTTTCCTCCCTAAGAATTCTTAAGAACGTTTTAGTTTCTTAAGAATTCTTGTTTATAAAAATTTACATTCTTTCATATGGATCAAGAATTCTTATGATAATGTGAAGAATTCTTGAAAATTCTTAAGAATTCTTGTCATGTTAATATGCGCAAGGCCTGTACTGTTTTAATAGATATCACAAAATACAATTCAATTTGATCAAATAATATTTTTCCTCATAATTTTTATTCTTTTTTCTGAAATTAGATATGGTGTTGTACTAAAAGAACTAAGTTTGTATTCAGAAGCAATTGAAATATTGTTGAAAGCCGTAGAAATGGAACCTCTTCACTGGGGAGGCTGGGAGGAGTTAGCGTCAATTTGTAAAAACAGAGAAACAGTAAGTGGATCAAACTTTTAAATTTACTTTAAATGCTGAATATTTCAAACCTAAAATTTGTATCACATTAACTTTCAAAGCATAGTACATAAACAATAATTATATACTATGGAGGAGGTAGACGCAAAGAAACAGACAAATTTCTGGCGCACTGAGGCCTTTTGAACCTACGTTCTCATCAGAGTGTGAATTTACATTTGGGCTTTTAGTATAATCATAAACAATATATGGACCAAAATAAACCTTTTTGTTTTTTCTAGCTGCAAAATTTAAAGATACCAAACCATTGGATGGCTGAATTCTTTCAAGCGCAAGCAGAGTTAGATGTTCAAATGACGGAAGAAGCTCTGAGAAGATATGAAAATCTGTGTTCTGCTGGTTTCTCAAAAAGCTCATATGTTAAACAACAAATGGCGTTAGACTACTATAATCTCAGAGGTAAACATCATCTGTTTGAGAAAATTTGAATAAACATTGCCTTGTTTGTTTTCTGATGTTTACACAGGGCTGTAATTGGTCATTTGGTCATTTTGCAAACATGGTTTTTTCCATGTTACATGGCAAGAATAATGTTTTCTAAAAATNATATGGACCAAAATAAACCTTTTTGTTTTTTCTAGCTGCAAAATTTAAAGATACCAAACCATTGGATGGCTGAATTCTTTCAAGCGCAAGCAGAGTTAGATGTTCAAATGACGGAAGAAGCTCTGAGAAGATATGAAAATCTGTGTTCTGCTGGTTTCTCAAAAAGCTCATATGTTAAACAACAAATGGCGTTAGCATACTATAATCTCAGAGGTAAACATCATCTGTTTGAGAAAATTTGAATAAACATTGCGTTGTTTGTTTTCTGATGTTTACACAGGGCTGTAATTGGTCATTTGGTCATTTTGCAAACATGGTTTTTTCCATGTTACATGGCAAGAATAATTTTTTCTAAAAATTGAACCTCAGTGTGGTAAACCTTCTCCTTTTTCATCTAAATATCTTTACTATTTCTTATAAGTACCTTATTTACCAAAGTTTTGTTTATAAGTTTTGTTTCTTGGCCAACAGATTTTGATCATGCAACAGAACACTTCAAAGAGCTGCACAAAAAGGATCCATACATGTTGAACCATGTCGATACATACTCAAACATCCTTTATATACAGGTGAAATATATTGATTATTATTCAGTATAATTCTAAACACGTTGAATACATGCAAATCTAGAGATATTAGGATTTGATGTTGAAGATTGATAATTTTTGTAATTTTTTTATGAAAAAGGTATCTAGGCCAAGAAGGCCTCTAACCTAAGAACAAAACAACTATAAGTTTAAACTTCAATGGCACGAACAAATATCAGCGATAAGCGCAAAAAACGTTAATCTAATAAAAGCGAGTGATATCCAAGTAACAAAACGAAGGTAAAGAAATTAAATTGCACCTGAATCGCAGGACCAACAACTTATGGTGCATAAATTTCTTTTTTAGGATGCAAAAGCAGAATTAAGTTATCTGGCACACAGAGTCGCTGATGTAGACAAATACAGATATGAATCCTGTGGCGTTATTGGTGAGCCATTAAGTTTTTACATTCTTCAAGAACTATAATTATGAACATCTGTTTCTTGCACAGGACTGAACCGTTTTCTTGTTCAATCACTTTATGCCTTCTTGCACAGGACTGAACCGTTTTCTTGTTCAATCACTTTATGCATTCTTGCACAGGACTGAACCGTTTTCTTGTTCAATCACTTTATGCAGTTATAGGTGCAGAATGAAGCACATCATTGAGAATTTTATGTGCAGGAACGTCAAGAATGTTTTAAGGACTTCTGGCTTGTTTTCACCGAATATGGTGATTCAAACTCCTTTGCAAGGTGACAGATTTTGAGAAAAGTTTTAAAGAATTTTAAATTGGCTAAAGGTTATCACCAGTTCTGGATGAAATAAGACTTTGGTTTCTTGTTGCTTTGCTTCTTAACGTGGACAGACGTGCGCGGTAGAGAAAACTTAATCCTCTTTCCGTGTTTAATTATTGCTGCAATCCTTCATGATATTCTACCCTTTATAGGAAATTATTACAGTCTTCGAGGTGACCATGAAAAAGCGGTGTTGTACTTCAGGCAAGCATTGAAATTAAATCCAAAACATGTTGTTGCTTGGACGTTGCTTGGTCATGAATTCGTTGAGTTAAAGAATACATCAGCTGCGATTGAATCTTACAGAAGAGCTACAGGTATCTTGTTTGTTACTTCCTTCTTATCGACCGTTCCTTTCACGAGCATAGGGTTCAAATCTTGAAGAATACATCAGCTGCGATTGAATCTTACAGAAGAGCTACAGGTATGTGTTTGTTACTTCCTTCTTATCGACCGTTCCTTTCACGAGCATGGGGTTCAAATCTTGAAGAATACATCAGCTGCGATTGAATCTTACAGAAGAGCTACAGGTATCTTGTTTGTTGCTACCTTCTTATCGACCGTTCCTTTCACGAGCATAGGGTTCAAATCTTGATTGGCTGACAGGATAACACACCCCAAAGCAATACAACAAACTGTAAGGTCTTTCGTGGTTATTCATGCTCGTTTGGCGCTTTTCTTTTTTTATCTGAGGTAACCATAGAGCAAAACGCAGGCAATTTTATCATTTACCGAAACTTGACCTTTATCAGGGTTTTCTTCTTACGTAATATCACACGTAGAAATGTTGACTTAAAGAACGCCAATCAACCAGCATCCTTTGCGCGCTTCGCTTGTTGCCTTTCGACTGCGGCGGCCATTTTAATATGACAACATTCTCTGCAAAGCGTGACCGCAAAGGATGCTGGTTGACCGGCGTTCTTTAAGGCTTTATAGCGGTAAGAGCATCAAAATCAGTGTATCAAAATGTTCAATTAGGGTTGGCTGTTATATTTTTTAATGAAAATGACCAGTTTGTCTTCTTTCCCAGAGGCCTGTGCGAAAGATTACAGAGCATGGTATGGTCTTGGTCAAACATACGAAATTCTCAAGATGCCTTATTACTCTCTTTACTACTACAACGAAGCTTACAAATTACGGTAAGAGATTTACTTCAGCAATACGATAGAAATTTAGGAAAATATTATAGAACTGCATCTTAGCTCTTTCCGAAGCACTCATTTTCTCCCTTTCTGCTCGTAAAGTTGTAGATCAGACGCGTTAGCTCTTTAACGTTGTATGTTCTTGCAGTCTGCGTGTTTTGGGAGCCCATTACAACATAGAGTACATTTTAGGGGGTTGGAAATCTCAAGGGCTCAATACAGTATACTTCTCGTCATCTCTTGTTTCGAAACCAGACGAAGCATTTCAAATCTATTTTATTTGGTTTCAATGAAATGCAGAAGTAGCTTTACGAAGATGTGACTTTATATCACAAACGAATGAATGAAACAATTTTCCTTCACCTATTTTAACCGTTTCTTACGTGTCTCGTAATCTTATTTTTACAGACCGTACGATTCAAGGATACTGATAGCACTTGGTGATACCTATCACAGCCTTGACAAGAGCGAAGAAGCTAAAAAGGTATTTAATTCCCTTCGAAAGGCAACAGAAACTGCATAAAATGACGTTATAAGAAATCCCCGAATATAAGGAAGTACTTGAATATATTAGCTTTTAGGAGACGATAAATCTTGAGCACAAGAAAGAAACTATCGAGAGGTGTTGATTTTGCTTTACTTCGAAAAGTGTTGTAGGGAGCTAGGGAGGTTAGTTGCGAATTTACCAACATTAAGGCATGATTTCTGCCCTGTCCCTTCGAGAAGGGTAGAAGATGAGTTTCAAAGCAAACAACATTTCTATTCTAAGCATAACCTTCCATTGTAACACTGCATCAAACAGAATTCAATTTACAGAGTATTGAGTTTGCCATGACTTCAACCAAATTTGGTCGTGGTAAAATCTCTCAATCAAAATTTGATGACAGACAGAGTCGATAAATTTAAAGGCCTACGTAAATTGAAAATCTTGCTGATTGAGACCAGAACATGCATTGAAAGAGTTCCATCAGCGTTTCAGTTCTTTGGATAAACATAGGATCATACAAAATTCAGTACATTCCCACTTCGTCAAAGATAAAAATGCATCTGACTCTTTTCTTGCGAGGGAACTTTGCTTTAATATTCGTACTTATTTCTCATTTCCCTTTTTCAGTGTTATCTAAAAGCATTCAGAATTGGAGACCCAGAAGGCCAAGCTTCAATGAAAGTAGCCAAGTATGTTTTCACCTTCAAAATATTCAGATCTAGCAAAACAACACTCTAAACTTGCGTCTTGCAAGACAACTGGTTGTATTACTAAAAGCAATTTTCAAGTTCCGTACAACATGATGACTATTAAAAAAGAATAGCTATTGATAGTCTTACTTCCTGACCCCTGAATGTGTAACTTTGAGGTCAAGAAAACCACCGTATCAAGTCAAGAACAATGAAGGTATTGATTGCTGAAGCGGTACAAAATTCGTTATTTACGAAAGAAAATAGCTTCCGTTTAAGCAAAGCCACACTGGCTCTGGAATAATAGCTCCTGTCTGTGCGAGGACACAGAAAAGGCGTACACAACAGCTACTCAACCGCGAAAATAGGTTACTACAACACAAGATAAGCAGGGGGTAAAATGAACAACTGATCATAAGATAATGATTGCTGAAGTCAAATTAGTAGGACGCTGCGGAGGAGCGTGCGCAACAGCTTGTTATGTCATGGTTATATGGCTCACCATATCGCTGTCGTATACTATCGTCATCATCGTCATTTTATTCATATAGCTGCGTTTACTAAAATAATACCGTGTGGGTCGGAGGCTGTTTGCGAAATGGTTGATCAGTGGTCTGTCCGACACGGATTGATTTCTTAGATTATAGGGAAACAGTCAAGTCCCATACATATTACAAATAGCCGAAAAGCGGACTCTGGTCCGGTGAGACCAAACTGCCCAACAAGAAAAAATATCCAGTTGATATTTTGGCCATAATAAACAAAAACAATTCCGTTTCAGATGAACAAATGATCAACCATTTTGCAAACAGCCTCGTCAAAATAGTATGGGCATTTCCAAACTGCCGAATAAGCATGAATCCTCCATAAATTTTTTTCCTTCGTTTTCCTCTGTCGCTGGTTCACTTAAACTTTTTGTCCAACGTTTCAAGCAATATTTGATTGGATTATATAAACCGTGGAAAGCTGAAGGTGTCTTTTCTACTTTCACACGTCAACTTATTTGATGCTCAACATATTTGGCACACTTCTGCCACTTCAAGGTGACGTCGAGTAAAGGTCTTTTGTCATGTCTCTGGCATTCGTCAATCTGCCATGTCAGTTGTTTTATCAATTGCCAAATGTCTTCATGAAACGATGGAATGCTTTATATTTGGTCAAGAATGTAAGAGTTCCGAGTAACGAGTTTCCCTGATGTTCCAGAGGTGAAATCCTAATTTTCTCGTGTCCCAATAATGTCACCAATATTTGGTTGAATTGACCATAAATTGATCTTAAAGTACTGGAGCCCTTACTCAATCGCTCTGAAAAAAGAACCTTTTTGAGCCTTAACGATTCAGATCGTTCTTAACCAATAACCAATATTTTCTTCGTAGACTCTATTTACAATCTGGAGAAGAAGAGAATGCGTTCAGGCTCTTTTCAATTGTACTGGATGATGGTGATCCAGCTGGGGTAAGAAAGTCCCACCCTTTCTTGTCAAAATCTTTATCAATTTGGCAGAATTCGAGAAAGCCGGTTGATAATAATAGAAATATTTTTATACAGGGTAAACCTTTTCAGTGCTACAAGTACTGTTATCAATAAGGGCCCTGAAGTAGCAATACTTCGGTTCGAATATGTTTAATCTTCAAATTCCTAAAACATTGGGTTACCCAAAAACTGTAACTTTGTGAGAAATCCCAAAAAATGGATTATGTTGCAGATTTTGATTTATTGCGAGATTGTGTCAAGGACAAAAAATTGATTAAATCATAGCTTAAAAGCCTGATTTTCAGCAATTTATTTATAAAATACTATTTTACGAAATACTGTGTTGCCTTTCTTATTGCCTAAAAATTCTAATTCCCTTTGATTTTCCATCTGCGTAGTTTCATCCTCCGGAAGACATTGCAAAGGGGTTGATGTTTGTCGCAAGGTATTGTCTGAAAACTAGCANTAAGCCAAAGTAAAGGTTTGCATTTTTAAATGTTCCCAGACGTACTATCATAGAATTTTCAAGGTTTCCTTTTCGGGGTCAAGGAAACATTGGATTGTGAGAAGTGTTCTAAGACAAAGTATAAGGTTTTTGGGCAAAAACTTTCCCAAAAATGGTGATTCATAGAAAAACTGTTACAAAATTGTCAAAGTTTCCAATTGTAAAGATGGGATGGAGAATATCACAGAATATTTCACAGAATATCAAAACTTCTATGTTAATACCGGCAACCAACAGAGAAGCATTCTAAGCCAAAGTAGAGGGCGTGTTCTCAAAAAATTTTCTTCCCTCTCATATAAAACCCCCCAGTTAATTTGTCCTGGCCTCACCGCTGACACCTACACATTGTAGAAACAATACAGTGCACTTCTCGAAGAATTGCACAGAATTGCAAATACACACATACTAGTATTCCTTGTCAATTTAGATTCTTGCAGCGCCAAAACCCTAAGTTCAAGCAGGCCCCCATTAATTTCCACTCTTCCACTGCTGCTCGTAACCCTACCTGTGACAAACAAAAATTTCTGAGAAGAATGTTATGTGTCAGTTCTCCTATTTTGTAGTGCCCCTTTTAAGTGCCTGCCCCCGCCGCTTCGTTCTCCTTCCGGCGCCTCTGCAAAAACTTTTACAATGATCTCAGAGAAAAAACAAAAATTTAAGCACTCTGTGTACCATGGCACCATCCCATTGTGACGGGCACTAGCATGCAACAATTTAGGGCAGATGAATTGATGTGAAAAAGTATGCACTGGTAAAACCTGTGCTAAGTTAGTTGAAATCTGAGTTGCCAACGGCTGATGACATGGGACGTAGCTCGCTCCATAACTTAGGAGTACGAGGAAAGGAAAGATAGTTAGAACGAGAAGAGGTCTTAGGATGAAAGTGAAAACGGCTATCGCACTCTTCTTAGGACAAAAATTTCATGGATTTACTTGACAGTTAGGGGAGTGATTTTGCGTGTAGAAGTGCCCTTTGCAGTAAGAGGACTCAAGCTTATATGGCTGCAGATATCCTACGAGTAAAATTAATAAAAGTAATGGGAAGGTGATGAAGAATGACAGTGCTGCAGTGTCTACGATCTGCTGCGGTGCTTGTGTGAACAAATAAAAAATGGAGAGAAAAAACAGTGTATTATCGCATTCTCCGGCCAAACTTTAAGAACAGTATAGACTTAGATTTTTGATTAATAGAAAGGAGTTCTTTCCACTCGATAACTCTATCTGACTGGATGGGTCACCATAACTCGTTTCATAATGATTGTCTACCCAATTCAAGGGAAAATCTGGTGTTCTCCTACCCGTGCCTTCATTGGGATTGGTAGCATAATCGTAACAGCCTTTCTGATCAATTTGCCGCACTTCTTCTTTTACCAGCCAATTAAACTTGGTAGCGATGGATACGAGTTGCGGAAGAGCAAATTTGGCAAGAGCAATCCTGCGAAGATTTACGAGTTTTGGATTCATTGCATCTTCCTTACCTTAGGCCCATGGTTGATTGTGGTGGTGTTGAATGCAATTATAATCAAGTCATTGATCAAGCAAACCAAAGTCATTCTGAAACGAGGCAGCAACACGGGCTCAATGAAGCTAGACCGTAACCGACATGATCGACAAATGACCACAGTCCTCCTCGCTGTCACTTTCACATTTCTGATCCTCTACTTCCCCAAGTGTATCCTCAGTTGTGTGATAATGATCGGTGGTCCAGGCCAGCATGATGCAGAAGTGGCTTTTTCTTTTGCTAAGAATGGCATCATCATTAATTCTGCAAGCAACTGGTTTCTCTACTGCGTCACTGGGTCAGTGTTCAGGCGACATTGCAAAGCGATGTTTGGTTGCAAGACTCGCAGTCGTTTCAATTCAAGCTTGTCTACCAGTTTTTCAATGTCAACAAAGTCAATGTCCAGGGCCAACACATTGGAGTCCCTTGCAGAATCCAAATCTTAGACAGTCAAAACAGTTTCTGCCTGCCCAATTCGTTTAGATTCGCGCCAAAAGTGGCAAGACGTTGCAAAGCAAGTACATAATCTCTTTCAAACCATTCTTTTTGATCGTTAAAGTATACGTTAAACAAAAGTATGGCCTAGTTTCATTGCTCTGTAAAACACGTAGAATGTCTATTAGAATGTTTCCTAGTTTTAACGTTTTAGGCAGAGTTGCTGTTTCTACAGCAGTTTTGTTCCTCTTTGTGTCCCTGTGCTCGTGAAGGTAGTTGTTGCTGCGTCCATTTGCAAGACACAGGGATACAAGGGAAACAGGGCACAGGGGAGGAACAAAACGCTGTAGTAACAACAGCGACCGCGTAAGATACCTAGGTTTTTTGTGACTTTGGTTGTGTAGAGAGATTTAGGTCCCTCTTCGAGAGTGAAATTAGAATGATAGTGTAATGTAGATTTGTAGAAAGATACATTTTTCTATTTTTAGTGCTGAAGTGTTTTCACCGGATCGTGTAACTACTAGTAAGATACAAATCATGAGATGAACTATAAAATGCCCCACACATTTGGGCTTTTTTAGAAACTAAGAAATTGACCCAGTATTGAAAGTTTCTTAAAATTATCAAACTTTGGGTATGGAAAGTTTCTTAAGTTCCTTATTTTCTATTAACTATGCTCAAATCCCCGTTATATTTATCGGTTGGGGATCTCCTGTGCCTTCGAGAACATTTCATAGCCAATTTCATGAAACCACACGCCTCTGTTTAGAAAATACTCAAGTCTTACCAAGTAAAAGTAAAAAAGCTTCAGACGAAATAAAAATCTTCTTAGAGTTGAGTTTCTTACAAAGAGCTTCTTATAAAAATACGTCTGTCATATACAATCCAACAAAATGAAACAGAAACCAGAAATATTTGTTTTTTGCAAAAATAACTAACTTGAATCTTTGAAGTGGTGCTCTTGCTAATATCTCGCTCAATTTCATCCTCAGATATTTGTAAAGTTGAACTTCAGTAGCTAGAAACTGGAATGGGGACAAGGAATTGTTTGATTTGCGAAGAATCATATCCCTATTTAATAGCAGAGGTATATAGAGAGTTTTATGAGGACTTACGTTCTTGGAGAAAGAAATCGCCGTCGCTGGCGACTCTGTTGATTGTACAATTCAGGTCCCTGGTGTTGAAATTTAGGCCTAAAGTTTAATTTAGTTGTTTTCTTATGTTTGTTGCCATACGTTGTAGTAGGGAGAGGATTATAACCAATAATGATGATGATGATACACAAAAAAATTTCTCTCTCGATTTTTCTTTGATTTGTTTCCACTATTACCCCTCAGATTTTTACCACGATCCCTTAATTGTCATTCCATTTGCTATCGTTTAGGCCTATTCTACCATGCAGGTTCTATAGTAGATGTGAGCCTTGGGGCGGTACTTTGTCTACCAACATACGGGACGGGGAGGTGCAGCTGGAAAATTAAGGAAATTTTTGTTTATTCTTTATTCTATTCTTCGCAAAATATTCTTTATGACTATAGACGACTCTAAGACGATAACATTCGTTTAGCCCTTCTGCTTTTGACCCATACAAGTTCTCCTCTTTGCTCCGCTTAGCCGAAAGAAAGACACCATTTCGAAAATTATGCATTGAGCCTCATTGAGCAACGGTTCATATTTCTTCCAAGTTCCACAATTTTTGAATTCTTAAAAGTTGAGTAAAGTTCCCAAAAATAAACTCAAGAAAAATGCGGGGTAAATTCCGATTGTGCAATGCCAAGTGGCAGGGGTGCAAGCAGCAGGAGTTTGTGGTACAGAGATTCGACAAATAATTAGTCGGCCTTGGGCCATCTTTGCATTTCAAAATACCCAAGGACAGCACCTGACATAGTTGGTCAAACATTTGCAGCGCAAATTTGTTCGATATTGCCCAAGTCGTAGAAGCAATATGTAACACCATTTGTCGGGGGGTTTAGCGAAAAACAAATACATGTTTACATATGAGTTCAGTCTTAATCAACAAAAGGCACTTTGATGTACCAACCTTTGGAAACAGCCATTTTGTGGGACATATTCGAAAATTGTTGAGAAAAACTAGCAGGGTATGAAGCATAAGCGCAATAATACAGTTTTAGAAATAGGGGTAGGTTTAAAACTAAAATGGTAATTGACTGTCTATGATCATGTAAGTGTAATTAGAGAAAGGGAAGCTGGACTTGTTGCTCTCGTCAGTCCACTATAAGGAGAGAAAAGGAAAAACGGGGAGGAAAACAAACAAAGAAAGAAAGCAGAAAGGAAACGGACAAAAAGTTAGTTTGGATGGGTTTGGACCATAGAAATAGAAAGATTCACCATTTGCAAGCGTACAGAATTATGTACGGTGATACGGTGAAAAGAAAGATTGAATGTGGCCTCGATTGGGTGAACGAAAAATATAAGTCTCTCTTTCCTCTCACCTTACTTTTTTTCTTTCGTTTTTTTCTTTTCTTGAGACCCGAGAAGACTGAAGAGAGACTTGTAGCAAGTCCAGAGGAGGTCTCCTCTCCCTCCTCGCCTCTCTTTTCTTCATTTTCTCGTTGTTCTATCTATTTTACTTTCAGCTTTCTTTGAGCGAAACTTGATGCAAGTCCAGGGAGCTCCGACAGCATCCGGTAGGCCTATCTATGATGCATTTGAAGATATGTCACTGTTGTCAGGTGTTGTTCGTATGGAAGAAATGAACAACAATTACCACAACAAAACAACTTTAACCACGATGGCAAAAAGTCATATTAAGGTGATTCAAAACAATGTGACTCAAGCTTGAGATATGTAAGAAACGATTCCAAATCCAGGTTTTTTCTGTAAGAAATTTGGATCTGCAATTATTACTAAAAAGTTTTTTAATTTGTGATGAAATTTCAAGGTTTCAGTTATAATGTAGTGCTAATATCGCTACATATACATTTGCACCAATTTTTTCATAAGAAACTCTCTATAAGAAACTCAACTCTCAGATCAATGAAAAATTAAGAAACTTCAGTACTGGGACAAAAATAATAAAGAAACTTTCTCTTTTAGTGAAGGAGATCCAAATCATTTTTCACTTTTATTTTCATTTGTGTCTTGTATTTTATTACTCTAAAGCAACCTCGTCCCCAGGGCCTTTTGGTGGGGACGAGGTTGACTCTAGAGTAATGTCTAGACAGTGAGACAGTGACACGGCTTCATAAAACTTCGTTGTGAAATGTTCACTAAGACTACCCTCACATGAGCAAACTCAGACCGGTCTGAGTTTCAGATCGGTTTGAAATTCGTTTCGGTCTACGGTCGAAGCCCTTGGAGTGCTCACATGACGAAGGCGAAATGAAACTCACGTCGACCTGAAATTCGTTTCGGTCTCTCAGGACCTGAGAGACCTGAGAGGACCTGATTTTCATGTGAGCAGAAATTTTTTTCGTTTCGGGGCGAAATGAATTCTCAAACCATTATGTTCAGGAAAGATTTTATGAAATGCGCATGTGCAGAGTAAGTGAGCTGAACTCAAACCGGTTTGAAAATTTTCATGTGAGGGGGAGGCGAATTAGCAGACACTACCCCGATCTGAAACTCAGACCGGTCTGAGTTTGCTCATGTGAGGGTAGTCTAAGGGCATGTTTGTATGAGGAAATATACCTCACCTGCCAGACCAGGGGCCGACAGGCGAGATTCCACCTTCCCATAGAATCCTTTGTATTTTTCATTTCGCTTTTATATCACGAATGCAACGCCACCGGTATAGTGAGATCTCACCTCACCTGAAGAGGTGAAATCTCACCAAGGAGAGGTGANTACTGGGATTTCTTGGAATAATTGCAAGAAGCCACAACTTGGGGCTCATTTGATAACGAGAGAAAGGATAAAAGACAAAGCCACGCCCATATAAATGCGGTTTCTGGAGCCATTAAGGCGCTACATTTAGTCACGTGGTAAGCTATAAAGATGTTTGTAGCATGTGCAACAGGATGTGAAACTGTCTTGCCGGTCATTACTGAGACAATTTGGACCTTTTTAGGCCATGACGAAATCTAAATAGCCACCATGAACTTTGTGCTTTTGTTAAAATTTCAAACAATTTAATCACAAAGCAGTGCGTCACAATGTTCCGGAAAAGTGGCGGAAGATAACAATAACTTATTCACAAGAACAGTGGGAAAGAGAGGAAATTACTTTAAGGAGCGGTATTTCGTAAAATATGACGTCAGACACACGTAAAAGTTCCTTGTTACCCCCTGGCTCTTCTCTATAAGATTTTAGTTCTCTTCTTGTAAGCACTCAGTAGCGGTTTACAGAGCGCAGTGGGTGGAAATAACTGCAGTCATCGGCTCACCGATCGAAATATCTAGAGATATTTGCAATATCTTCAAAGAAAACAAGTCAAACCCGGCCTGTTGCTTGCTGCTACAAGTTTCAATCGAGAACATCATAAAACTTCATCAAAATGGTAAGTTCTTGATATTTAAACGAGAGTTAATGTCACAGAAAAATCTGTTGGTGCTCCTGTCTGTAATAATTCTGCGAATAAATTGCATCACTTTTGGTAACGAGTTGAAGAGACAGTGGATGTTCCCGGTGTCTTCTAGTATTTAGATTTTCTTGTTTATTCTTTAGTTGTGGATATACAAAAATCGATATTTCACATGACCAGGAGACTGTGACTTTTTGTTTTTGAATTAGTGATACATTGTGTACGAAACTTGGCATAGAGCTTTGCATACATACGGATTGGATTACGAAACAAACTATGAACAATACGTAGCCAACGACTCGTGCCAGACTCGAACGAGCCGAGGTAAAAGTGAGACAGTGCTTCTCTGTCACTCCAAAGTACACCATTTTGGCTATGCTGTACGAAAGAAATTGGCAATGATTAAGATTTTAGAAACAGGACTCTCTCACAAATATATTTAATTCTTTGGGGGTATCAAAAGCAGGTAAGAAAACAGGGGAGGTGAAATTACGCGACTCAAAGGAAACCCTTTCCAGGCTGGCATCACTTTGCTTCTTTTGTGCAGAGGAGTTCTTCCAATGTCGGGGCACATGCGGAACAGGAACAATTTCTCTCTAATGCTTATGTCGGAAGTAAATGCGTGTAAAATGAAGCGAGCAAATAAAACCGATGACTCAGAAGTTACCATAAGGCAAAGCGAGGTTCTCCAATTGAAGAAGATTTAAAAGAAAGCCCCCCGAACTTCCGAACCAGAATCTTTGTTTTTGTATGGGTGTCTATTTTCTAGAATTTGAATCTTTGATGCAACGATAACATGGGTTGTAGGACCCAAATTATCGCATTTTTGGAAAGAACATGAACTGAGGGGCGGGATGCTTCTTAAATTGTCTTGTTAGCCCGACCGAAGGAATCAAAAGTTATAAGGAAACAATGCCTATGCCTCCTAATACCACAAATGCCACAGGGCTTCAAACCACTGCTTCCGAAAAGCATTTCGAGCTAACTTTATGTGTAACCCATAGTGTTCTAGATGTGGTCTGGTCATATATCTTAATGTATCTTAAAACGCAAACTGACTTCCTTTATCCTTTTATTACACCCCTGTACCAATTGATGCATTAACGTTGCCGAANGATGCAACGATAACATGGGTTGTAGGACCCAAATTATCGCATTTTTGGAAAGAACATGAACTGAGGGGCGGGATGCTTCTTAAATTGTCTTGTTAGCCCGACCGAAGGAATCAAAAGTTATAAGGAAACAATGCCTATGCCTCCTAATACCACAAATGCCACAGGGCTTCAAACCACTGCTTCCGAAAAGCATTTCGAGCTAACTTTATGTGTAACCCATAGTGTTCTAGATGTGGTCTGGTCATATATCTTAATGTATCTTAAAACGCAAACTGACTTCCTTTATCCTTTTATTACACCCCTGTACCAATTGATGCATTAACGTTGCCGAATGTGTGGTCATGTTGTCCATAAACCAGCTTTTTATTTTTTCTGCAACTTGTTCTTGCAATGGCGATTGAGAAAATTGCCAGGAGTTTTTGAATATGTGAAGATGAATTTTAACAAGAGATGCATTGTATTTTCTAGACCAAGGTCATTGTTTACGAATATCACTCGCATCCTAAAACTGCCGATTTTACAATCTATCACCAGTTAACAGGCTTAACATAGATTGTAAAAGTTGTGTTAAGTTTACCCCTTGGAAAACTAAAGGACTTCCCCTGGTCTGTGGTGGGGATAATTTGGGAGAACCATGACTTGATCGTGACTGACGCACTCTCCTCCGCAGAGGCTATATCCTGCGGGACAGGGGAGGATGAGAAGGAAGGAGGAAAAGGAAGGATTTTCCTCTCCTCCTTCACGCCAAATATGAGCCTCTGCGGAGGAGAATGTTGCTGACGACAATTTAGACAAGAGGCACCAATTGGAGGCACGTCTTCTGTAAAGTTATATCATAACTGACAATTTTCTCCGTCTTATTGCAGGTTGATGCCAAACATTTGCATTGGATATTCAGTGTGCCAATCGGCATCACGCTATGCCTCATTGGCCTAATTGGCAATTTCATTTCAATAGTCGTATGGCACAGAATCATGAAAACAAAACGAAGTGGATCAACAGCAACAACACTTTATCTGATCGTCCTCGGGATCGTGGATAGCGGACTCTTGTTCTTCTTCCTTATCACGGACACGATCCCCAGCAACAACCCCGCAGTGAACAAAACCTTCTCCTACGCAGCGTTCTTCTCCTATTTTGGCTACCCATTCTTCTTTTTCTTCATCGTTGCAAGCATTTGGCTGTTGGTTGGTGTCACGGCTACTCGTTTCATCATGGTTCTCTTCCCACTCAAAGCAAAAGATTGGTGCTCACCAAAACGGGCCTATATTGGAATCGGAAGCATCTTGGCATGTACTTTCATCATCAATATCCCCCATTTCTTCAGTTATCGACCACTGAAAGTCAAAGATGGTTATCAGCTTGGGTTGAGTGAATATGGGAAAAGCGAATCGGCGCAGATGTACGAATTCTGGGTTCACTGTATGTTCTTGGTGCTGGTTCCATGGGCGTCGATTGCAATCTTCAATGCCAGTATCATCCACTCAATGACGAAACGAACCAAGTTCATGCAGAAGCTGGACAAGGCAGGATCAAGCAAGCCTGAACGCAACAAGCAAGACCGTCAGATGACAATAGTTCTCCTGACAGTCACTTTCACGTTTCTGATATTGCTCGCCCTTCAATGCATCACACAGTGTTTCTTCATGCTTGGCGCTGGGAAGGCGAAAACAAGTTGGAACCAGAATTCAGTCAGCCTCGCATTCGCATTTGCAAAGATGGGTGTCGTCATCAATTCAGCCATCAATTGTTTCCTGTACTGCTTCACAGGATCTGTTTTCAGGCAAGAGTTCTTCAAAATGTTTAACTTCAAGATTTCAGGCCGCTATGATACATATGCTAGTACGAGCACTGGCAAGACATCAAGGGCTGACACAACGGACACGTTTGCTGAATCTAAAGCATAAATTTTTGGGCCTAAACACGTGGGCCTAACTTCCCGAGAACAACACAAGTTTGCTCTCATTCCGAGCAACAATACCAGACTATGACATCTGTACTAGAAACAAAGTATTTGTTGTAGTAGCTGTTTTTTATCAAACCATCTTACCACAAATAAGAGCCACCCTGTGCCCCTCGTTTTCGATGGGGGTATTTCTCTTCCCTGGTATGTCCTAGAATCAGTGTTCCTTCCCAAATTCCCCCAGTTTTGCACCCTAGTTTTAAAGTATTTCCCAAACTTTTTACTCTTGGGTAGAAATAAGTTCAAGATCTCTAATTTGCTTGCCAGGGAGGTTAGGGTATTTTATCACATGTACCAAAAATCTTTCCTAGCGTCCATCCCCCGCTAGAAAAAAATGAAGTTGACAAATTTTGTCAAGCTGATTTGATGTTTACTGATAAGGGACCGTTCATCATTAACAGAGGGGTTGGTACCGAAGAGAAATGTTTTCTGGTCCAAAAAACCTTCTTACCCAACTCAAAAAGTGATTGACAAAATCTATCAACACCTTTTTATGTCAGAGAATTTCTTTTACCCAACCCATTTCTCTTCGGTACCAACCCCTCTGTAAATAATGAACGGTCCCTAAGCAACATAAGTTGTAGGGCCTTTCTGATATATAGTATAGTTTTGTATACTTTGATTGGTCTACAGCAAAATAGAAAATCGTACTTTGCCATATAATAAAAAGTAGCATTAAAAATCTAGTTCCACGATTAAAAATAGACTTTGTAGCATTGTTTCTTCGTTGTATATTGCATTATTAATCTTGAATTGAATTTAGATTATTTAGATTGTTTCATAACATTGAATTGAATTTATTTGAAGTTTGAATGCGAATCTTAGCCCGTGTTCCAGACCACTTGAAACGAAAGGACAGTGGTCTGTGCAACCGAGGGCGAATCCGTGTTCAGAGGATGAATTGAATTGCCAAATATTTTAACTGATCTCGAATGAATTTTAGAGTAATTCCCAGACTTTGAATAACATTAGCGCTAGCGCAAATAATAAAGCATGCTGATTAGCGCGCCAAATTGTACTACCGAGATTTCGAAAGACAAAGTTAGGATTTGCATCAAAGAATCATCCGCTGATCCTCGGATTCACCATTGCCCATGGGATGAAGAAGTGTGTATTAATTGCTCCTGGCGGACAGCAAAGCGCAATTATCAAAAAATAAATTTGTTATAACCACGTAGAAGTAACAGTAAACAACACTTGCCACTGAAATGATCGTTCCTTTGATGTTTGGGCCGCATGGTAAGTTGTATGGGCCTCTTTTTGATATTAGCAATTATGCGAATAATTAGTTGCATATATTAATTTTTCTTCAGATTCTCAAGAAAATTTCTGAACACGGATTTGCGCTCCGTTGCACAGACCACTGTCCTTTCGTTTCAAGTGGTCTGGATATTTTCATGACAACTTGTACGGCCTTGTACCAAGTTAGCAAGGTTTCACTGATAAACAATTTGTGATCAAAGGCTGAGGAGCATAGGCACTATAAATCCCGATTGGCTGACAAAGTAACACGTGTCCCAAAATTGGCCAATACAATTGCGTAACGTAAAAACTACAAGAAAAACAAATTTAGGCCCATTTTTCTCGTGTTTACCATCTTTTAATTTTCATACAATGTGATCGACACGTGACAAATTACAGCTAAACAAAATCTTATGCCTAGGAATAGACCATTCCGGAGTCGAATGCGATGGCGCCGTTCGCGTTGCATCTCGGGATCGACTTTGCAGTTTTTGAAGCTAATATTCTCGAAGCTAGTATTTTCGTGCGTAAACAAGCCCCGATCCCATGATACATAAAGTTGAGTGGGTTCGCATTCGACTGCGGTATGGTCTATAATACTATTGTTGCTGTTTCTTCTCTCAGCGTTGCATTAGAACATTATCTATCTCATTCGAGCTATAGAGAACACAGAAACAGTGGTAACTTTGCAAGTTACCCGATTCGAAGCCCCTTCCAACCATTGGAAGAAGTTGTTAATGGAAACTAAGCTATTAATGAAATTCTATATAGGAATAGGAATAGGTAACGAATGAGACAGGAACGGGCGGTTCACTTTGGCAGATGCCACAATCCACCTTTTCGACGCAAAATCCACGTGTTACTGATAGTCACGTGACCTCTAAAATAGCGCGCTATGATTGGCTAAGGTCTCATTTTTGTAAACAGCAGCGCGAAAACTAGGACAAGATTCTCGAAGAAAGAATAACAAGTACCCGAAATGGTGAAACACTGCTATTACAAGCAATGCCACAACGATTCCAGGCGACCAAACGCTGCTACAATGAAGAACAGGTACGGAGAGGATGTCAGGTTTCTTCACTTTCCGGGAAAAGTGAGAAACGAAGCCAAAGCAAGGCGGTGGATCAGGGCATGCGAAAGGCCTCGCAAGTCGCTTTGTTTACAAAAGCTGACCTACACGCATTTCATTTGTTCCCTACATTTTGTTGGAGAAAACGGCCCAACGGATAGGTATCCAGATCCTATAGCAGCATCTTTGCCAAGGAAGCAAAGAGAAGAGTTAGAGCAAGAGTTTAATCAGCTTAGAAAAAGAAATATCAATCAAACAGAGAGAGTCGTGGAAGATGGGCCTATCAAGAAATCAAAGAAAGCAAGGNCGTTCATTATTTACAGAGGGGTTGGTACCGAAGAGAAATGTTTTCTGGTCCGAAAAATCTTCTTACCCAACTAAAAAGGTGATGGAAAAACATCTATCGGCACCTTTTTATGTTAGAACATTTCTTTTACCCAACACCATAGTCATGCCAACACATTTCTCTTCGGTACCAACCCCTCTGTAAATAATGAACGGTCCCTAAATATAGCCTATTGTATTTTATGTTCTCCATTGATAATCAAACAATAGGACAATAAGTGGTGTATGGCCTTCTTATGTACTATTTGAAAGTGTTCTGGCGCCGTGTTGTAATCCACTGACTTTGCAGCCAGAAGGCGGACATGGTTCAAACCCCATCAGCACCTCTTAAGTAACATGACAAGTGATGTTTGGGCATTATAAAGGGCTGCGCTGCAATCTGTTCCAACATGCCGCGGCCCTGATCAAACGTTTATTGCCAAAGAATTCACACAATGTTGCGAATTTCGCTTGAATTAGAGATGAAGCGATCTGGAAAGTGTCGGTATGTGCGAAGGAGGAACGATGACACGTTAATCAAGGCTAAATGTCAGAAATATTGAACAGAGAACGCCACATCCACATCCACTTTATACCTGTAAACTGTTGGGTCTGATCTCAGCTTATCCAGCTACTTTGAATGCACACATCCTTGCAAAGACGTTTCACAAACGTTCGCTGATATTTCCTTTGAATTGCAAATCCTCCGCAAAAATACCAAACACTTATGTATGGGTATTATATTCAGCTGCCAATACTGTGTTGATTATTTGTGACAAGCTGTGTGGCAGGGAAAGCAGCATCTCCAAACAACAAGGAAGATTTTGACGACAGACTTCGACAAAAAAGAGCTTCATGGTGAGTAAGTTTCGTTTAGTCGCCAGATTTTTATGGGTAGATTAGGCAAGGGGGCACAGTTGGGCATCAGTTTTACGCTTTTAAAACAACGTCCTCTAAAAAAGTCGCTGAACTTATTTGGGCCTTGGCCCTAGGCGTTATTTAGAGGACAACGAAATAGAGTAATCAGTGTCCAGGCGGGGCTGATCGACTCACTCGATTCTTTCGATATTTCAGTTTGTTAAAACAGTCCCTCAAATTCACCTGTTCATTACGAAATGTTCTGCAAAAAGGAAACGCATAAACAGTTGCAACCCTCGCTCGCCCCTTCCTTCTAGATTACCAACAAGTTAAAAGCGCTGTTAAAAGTCTTTTACGACTCTTACGATGAACTTGAATGAAAAGTCTTCACCTTTGGAAATTTTAACTGCAGTTTTTTGGAATGCTATGTACATTTGTGTCATGGTGCCATGGCATTTTTTCTGGCTGCTTCAAGTTGTTTTAGAGGCAGGAGAAGTACAGGAGAAGGGGAGAAGGCCTAGAAAACCTTGCTGCTAAATTTTAGGGACAGCTGATTGTGAACCTAAATTGGGATTGGGATTGTGACTTTCAATCAAGATGTGTGAAGCAAGGAAATAGTTAACTTGATAACAGATCTTAACAACTCTCTTCAAGTTCTGCAAGCTTCTTCCTCCCTCGTACATTGATTTCTTTCAAGTTTAGCAGTCTGGTTCCCTGACGTCATTTTCGACTAAGGGGACTGGACTCCAGGGAAGAGGTCTCAAATGAGACCTCGATGTTGAGCTCATCTATCTCCTTCACAATTCAACCCCTTTTCTTAACAAAAAAACGCGTTTATCTCCTCCGCAACATCGACGACTGGGAACCAGGCTGCAAGTTTAGAATATGCCACCACGGAGGAGAAGGGAAGGAAGGTCGAGTAAAGTCTCAAGGCGTCAAGTCTCTTCCTTTCCTTCTATTTCATCGCGGCATACAAATTGGTCTCTACTACAACTACGATCTCGAGATTGAAACGTAAACTCAGATGTGTTGCTGTATAAGTAATAAAATCAATGGGGATACTATCAAAGTAGGGTAAAAAGTGAACAAACGAGTCACAGGACCATATCAACGGTTAAAGGCGCTTGGGCAACCGGCATGCACTGCAGCTCTATTTGTAGAGGTGGCCTAATTTCATGTTGCATGAAAATAATTTTGTGATGTCGCTCAAGTTAGTAGCACGTCGCTGCAGCTTCAGATGCGACCTAATTACTCCTTACGGGTGTCAAACATTGGACTTGGATTGAATGAAATACATGAAATCCACAAAAAACAAAACAAACGATCGCAATGCATGCCGGTTGCCCGAGAGCCTTTAAAGCACTTTTTTACAAATCAAGGACTTGTTGACCTGACAATAGGCACATTTTACTCCAAATGCAAAACAAGAGTGGGCAGTAGACGTTTGCAAAGAAAGCTGTTTCAATCTAGTGGCTTCTGCAAGGCCTTTATCAATATTTCAAAGAGGTGTAGGCATCAGAGGAAATAACACAGTTTTATATCGCAATGCGGAGTGGGTGTAATGCACTAAAAGTTGGCAATGAAACGCTTGTTTCCATCATAAATGTTTCCATTATTCGATTAGCCGATACAAGTACAAACAAAGATCATTTCTCTCTCTAGAAAGCATCAAAATATTAGGCCACCGGCATCGATTGAAATTTGGCTTTAAAGTGAATATGACACGGAGCTTTTTATTGTTGCAAAACGTTGATTTGAGCATAGTGATTTTTGAAAACTTTCCACAACTAAGCCGTTTGAAAATCAACTTTCCGCTCGAAAAAGTATCCTAATAGAGGTCTGGGTCGAATTTGTGGGTGAGCAGAATGGAGATACTAGCACAGCAAGGAAAAGTGCAGTCGTGAAAGTGCACCATCATGGTCAGCGATGTTCATTGCATATGGTAGGACAATAAAAATTGTCGCTTTTCATATGCACTTTAAATATTTATGTGTTGCTGTGGTAGTATTCCTCCTATATAGAGGCAAACAAATAGAAACTGTACTGCGCGTTTGCGTTTACTCATCATTCGATACCTCAGTATCCAATGGTCTGTACTTTTGTTATGTGTTCTTATCTACTTCTTTCACTCTAGAGGTCCATTCCTGCGCTTCCGAAATCGCGCCTACGCAGAGGCCGACCAATAAAACTCGCTTATCTTTGGAGCTGGGTTGTGGGTAGCCTGCGTCACAGACCATGTGGGGCTCCCATTGCATCACTATATGGTTAAATATGGCTGCATGTAATAGAAAATGTGCAGACCAGCCATGTGTCTTGTTTCTGTTTCCTATGAGTAAACACAAAGTTACGACAATGTCCAGAGATATAGTGAGATGCAGACGATGATGACGTCATCTGTGCGAGTATAAATCAAGGATAAAAGTGTGCCATCGTCGAACACTTGAAGTTACAAGACATGCAAGAAACCAGCCTGCTTTCAGAAAAGAGCCAGAACCAGCCAGTTTTGTTTACTATTTTAACAAATGATTTATAGGAGAACTTCAACATTATCTTCGTTGTATATTGCATTATTAATCTTGAATTGAATTTAGATTATTTAGATTGTTTCATAACATTGAATTGAATTTATTTGAAGTTTGAATGCGAGTCTTCGCTTTCTGCTAGAATGATTATGTAGGGAGAAGTCTTTATCAGTATTTTGATGACAACTTGTACGGCCTTGTACCAAGTTAGCAAGGTTTCACTGATAAACAATTTGTGATCAAAGGCTGAGGAGCATAGGCACTATAAATCCTGATTGGCTGACAAAGCAGCACGTGTCTCAAAATAGGCCAATCAAATTGCGTAAAAACTACAAGAAAAACAAATTTAGGCCCATTTTTCTCGTGTTTACCATCCTTTAATTTTCATACAATGTGATCGACACGTGACAAATTACAGCTAAACAAAATCTTATGCCTAGGAATAGACCATGCCGCAGTCGAATGCGATGGCGCCGTTCGCGTTGCATCGTTGCATCTCGGGATCGACTTTGCAGTTGTCGAAGCTAGTATTTTCGTGCGTAAACAAGCCCCGATCTCATGATGCATAAAGTTGAGCGGGCTCGCATTCGACTGCGGTATGGTCTATAATACTATTGTTGCTGTTTCTTCTCTCAGCGTTGCATTAGAACATCTATCTCATTACCCGATTTGAAGCCCCTTCCATTGGAAGAAGTTGTTAATGGAAACTAAGCTATTAATGAAATTCTATATAGGAATAGGAATAGGTAACGAATGAGACAGGAACGGGCGGTTCACTTTGGCAGATGCCACAATTTCGAATCAGTGGTTCGGATGCTTTTGTTTTGAAAAGGCAATGTCCTGAGAACAAAAAACGCAGTTGTAACGGAATGGACAGGCCTGGGCATGCGCCGCTGAAACAGTAAAGTTGAATTTACACTTGTAATGTGGATAATGCCATGCCACTCTTATGTCATGTAACATACGCTTGTTTTGGAAGCATCGCGCAAAACGGTGTAAACTGATTTGAATACACCAATTCAATTAACGGCCTTGTTTTGGAAATTATTCAAAATTCTTCCATATAAAATTTTAGAGCCCGGAATCGGATTTTGCACCCAAAGTTGATTCTAAATACGAGTTTTACATAGTGCTTGTGGTCGTGATGTTGATTTTATGGCGATGTAAAGTTTGAAAATTTATGAGGGATTTGACTTGTAAGCCGTGAGTAAGCCGTGTATTTCCCACTGCCATTGCCATGGAACTTTTATTGGCGCGCTGTTTGCGATTCCGCATGGGAAGGAGGCACCCGCGTTACGAGGCCTCCATGGTCAGCGGCAGGCAATTTTCCCTCTTGTTAGATTTGACCGTGAAAAATTTCCAAAACGAGGCAGCTTAATTGAAGTGGTGTATTAAATCATAGTCATTCAAAAATGACTGTGATTAAATCAACGGAGTTAAAAGTGGCGGCGTTAGCGAAGGGGACTGGGGAATCTAAGGGACCGTTCATTATTTACAGAGGGGTTGGTACCGAAGAGAAATGTTTTCTGGTCCGAAAAATCTTCTTACCCAACTAAAAAGGTGATGGAAAAACATCTATCGGCACCTTTTTATGTTAGAACATTTCTTTTACCCAACACCATAGTCATGCCAACACATTTCTCTTCGGTACCAACCCCTCTGTAAATAATGAACGGTCCCTAAATATAGCCTATTGTATTTTATGTTCTCCATTGATAATCAAACAATAGGACAATAAGTGGTGTATGGCCTTCTTATGTACTATTTGAAAGTGTTCTGGCGCCGTGTTGTAATCCACTGACTTTGCAGCCAGAAGGCGGACATGGTTCAAACCCCATCAGCACCTCTTAAGTAACATGACAAGTGATGTTTGGGCATTATAAAGGGCTGCGCTGCAATCTGTTCCAACATGCCGCGGCCCTGATCAAACGTTTATTGCCAAAGAATTCACACAATGTTGCGAATTTCGCTTGAATTAGAGATGAAGCGATCTGGAAAGTGTCGGTATGTGCGAAGGAGGAACGATGACACGTTAATCAAGGCTAAATGTCAGAAATATTGAACAGAGAACGCCACATCCACATCCACTTTATACCTGTAAACTGTTGGGTCTGATCTCAGCTTATCCAGCTACTTTGAATGCACACATNACAGTTTCTCAAAGCATGACGGAGGCTGGGAACACGAGCAGGGTCTTTGCATGTTCTCAAACAATGAATACTTCAATGTCGACAATGCGTAATATCAGAATTTGAATAGGTAATCTTCATTATTATCTCATTATCCGAATCTAATTAACAAAACTAACCCAAATATCTCATCGTGATAAAAGACCAATTAGGATTGTGTTTGCAACGACTTAAACGGCATTATCCAAAAGCCCTCAACCAGTTGATGCATGCTGATAAGGGAGAAGCATCGTGATGCCTGCTGAGTTATCAAGACACAAGGTATGTGCGCTAAGTTTTAGTTTTTATAGCCGATCAACGTTAGATTTACCTGCGTGCAGACTCGAACCAGTTGAGTCTGCACGCAGGCTACGTTAGATTTACCTGATCAACTTTGTTGATTCTCTTGCTAATTAATACCTTGCTATTCGAAGTAAGTAGTTTCTGCAGATGAATCTAAGCTTTACGCCTCCTGCCCACATTTGTTTTGGGGGTTTGCCAAAGCTTTTGTTTGCAACAGTGGTCGCACTTTTAAATTTCCTCTTTTAACTAGTCGGCGTTTGTTTACATTTTGAGATGGTGTGGCGAAGAACTTCACATGTGAAGATCTTTTGCTAATGCCTTGCTGTTCAAAGGAAGCATTATCTGTAGATGAATTCTAAGCTCCACGCTTTCTCCCCCACATTTGTTTTGGGCGTTTGCCAAAGTTTTTGTTTGGAAAAGTGGTCACGTTACGAGTTTAACTAGTCCGCTTTTGTTTACATTTTGAGATAGTGGAGAACCATCTCAAAATGTTGTAGTAATTGCAACTGAAAGTTGTAGTAATTGCAAAATAAAAGATTTGCTAGAGTAAGAAGAGCAGGTTCAGACCTTAGTTCAGCCTTTATCAGAGAAAGTCTGCGAAAATTAATAAAATCGTTCATTGACTATTATAGCTACTCTAAGATGTTACTCTCTTGATATCAGCTTGGCATTTAGTTTCTTGCTGTTGCTTCAAAGATTTGTTGTGTTCGAAGTAAACTTGCGAATTAAAATATAAAAAGAAGGAGCAACCATTCGGCGTTGTTGCGAGTTGTTGCGTTGGAAATCTTCCATTCCGCGATGCTGATTTTGCCAGCTTCTCTGGCCGCTATTTTGTTCTCAGATTTGCTTGCAATTGGAAGACTGTAAGTGCTTGCAACGCAAAGATCGGGGATGTATTAAAATGTATCACTGTTGCATAACTCAACGATCGTACGAGATGCTTGTGAGAACAATAGGATCGTTTGGGATTTTTTACAGATGTTTTTTAAAACAAGGACTTTTGCCAAAGGCGTACGAGAGTCGTACGAGATTTTCACGGAGTGATCATGCCCCTCGCAAAGATCTATAAACAACAGGGGTGGCATTTCTGCAGCATTCACTTTTTCGGCACGAGATAGCACGAGATATTACCAGTTTTGTTGCAGGTAGCAATATCATGACACAAAAATAACAATTTCAGTCAAATATTGTTGTAACAAGCGTAAATTTACAATATATTTTTAATGGCATCATTTCAGAAATATTATTCATGCGGCATCATTTCAGTGCACTCTTATATTTTGGCATCAGTTTAGAAAATATCAGATGTGCGTCAGCTTTTCGATAATTATTATATTTTGCAAGTATTTCGATATTCGCCTGTATTTTCATTTTCATTTCCATTGCCTACCCACATCACAAAATAGGCCCACTTACGTCAAAATCTATTTCCAGAATTTCAATGGGTATTAGTAAAACAGAATGCTATCAGGTATTGAGATCTGCCTCATTGCCTTGCTGGTGGATGCTATATATTGGGGGCCGTGAAGTAAATTTCGGTCACGATATTCAAAACTGTGGTCATGTGTTTGCGATGCCCAAATGACACTTCGTGGCCGAAGTTTTGGTACGATGCCGGTTTTAGAATCGGTGGTCGCAACATGACGACGACATGGATAAACGATGAATTATTTTTGACCCCGATGCCCCTCCATAATAGACTCTATTTTTCCTTTGAGGAGGAGTTGGCTGTGCGCAGGCTATTTATTGCCTAAAGAAATTATACAAAACACAAAGCGATACCAGGAAATTTCTTTCGGATATTCACTGATATTCAGAAATTTTCAGTTAGAATGAATGATTTCCTTGCAGGAAAAACTTGGGCTAAACACATTCCTAGCAATGCTGTATGTCTGGGTTTTGGATTGTCGAAGTATATTAGGCAATCGAATCGAAATGAAGTGTGGAAAACGAAGTGCTCAAATCAAATCCCACCCACCTTTAATCCGATAGGCCACTTATGTAATCGAAAGAAAGGAAGAATTGAAAACGAATCTTTCTTTTGAAAGGCAACCAGTTGTCCGTTTTACGTAGGTCAGTCAAATGTTGAAAACTCCCTTCCAGAGTAGAGCAGGTTATTGCATTATGACGTTTTTGAAGGATAGAACCAGTGGGTAGAACATTACAAGGTTATTGCATTGGTATGTGGAAAAATGGAATCATGGAATTAAAAAATGGAATGGAACGAGAGAAAGGAATTGTGGGATCAAATAATGGAACTGGCTGGTATGGCAACCACAATAGGCGAAGAGTTTTGTTCTATTGCTCAATTGAAGTGTTCCATTCCAGACTTCCCTTCCATCATTCCACATTCTGTGTTATCGACACAGTGTCGAAGGCAGAAGAAATACTTGGATGAAATGGCAGGTTTCAGCGACTTCTCTACTGGTCAGATTTCTCCATATATTCCCATCAGTTTTCAGTTCTTGAAAATATTTCGTTGTCGTTTTTAATGAGGGCGTATCACTCCCTCAAAAAGCTTTCGAGATTTCTCAGAAAACAAAAGGATGTCTATAGGATTTCAGGGATTTCTGAGGGGAAAAAACGGATTTCAATAGGATTTCAGGGATTTCTCAGGAAAACAAAAGGATTTCTGCAGAACTGTTAAGTGTTCACATCTAAATCATCCCAGCGCACCTACAAACTCCTCCACAGGGTAGAACTGCACAGCTTTGCCACATGGAGCATGGAAAAACGTGACGTAGCTTTCGCTTGTTCATCGCTCTTGTTAGGGTATTTAGTATTTCTCAGCTTTGCCTGATGATAGTATCCTAAACAGAAGGCACGAACATTTTTGGACATTCGTCAAATTTTTGGTTGGCACAGAGCATGACTACTACCCGCGAATATTTATCTGTCAATTCTTTTTCGGTCATTTTCCATCCTCCTTATCGGAATCCTATTTATAAAAACCACGATAATTCATTCCACGAAGTCATTGGCATGCCAGAAAGAACCAGAAATCTCCATTGCTATGTCCGAGCTGTGTCGCCCTGACCAAAACTGTTCTCAAGTTTGAACTTTAAACTTATTTGTGTGATACAGTTAAGAAACCCACTTTTTTACCTCGTCATATATTGTTCTCCCTTAATTACCCTATTGTTTTCCCAGTGTTCTAGCAAAAATTCAGGGTCTGAGTTTCTTATAAAGTGGTTTCTTAAATGCGGGATTATACTGTATTTGTTGCCCCAGTGCTGGAAAAAAGCTTCCTAAATTGCATCAATTTTTCAAAAGTTCTTGCCTGTTTCGCTCGTGTGGATGAGGATTTAGTTGTCTCCTTTTCCGTCTCGCCTGACTCCAATTTTCCTTCACTGACATTTTTCCAACTCTTCTGTTGCAAACTCCTTTCCTTCCTGCCCTTCCCTCTCCTCCCTTTTTCCTATTTATCTCGTTTTCCTAGCTATACGGATTTATTTCCTTCTAAAGTCTGAACCTTCCTGCGAGATTTCTTCGCAATGTCTCCTATTTTTTCCAGCACTACCCAAGTTGCAAGTATCTAACAGTTTAAAAAGTTTAAGCCCCTTGTTTGGGTTACCAACATTGTATGAAAGTATGTTTATTGTTTTCTAATGATTTGCACTAAATGATCAATTATTATTCACTGGGCTTATCAAACCAAATTTTATCAGTCTATCCATTTCTAATTAAACTTAGGCGGCCGACTTCACCATGTTTCTTTTAAAATACCAATTCTGTATCGTCATCTCATTCATAGGAAAGTGATCTGATTCATATCAGTTGAAAACGCTTTTCGAAACATTTCAAAACAAAAATCAGTTCGAAAGGTTAGCACGGACGGCATTGATGCTAGAAGGGAATCAACAAAAAGTCTACAATTTTGCTGAAGTTTGATGGTTACACAAACTGGTCATCGGTTCGTTATGACCTTGTAATGTCGATATACTTGTAATTTCGTTATGACCTTGTAATTTTACCATTTACAAAAAGCAAGCCAAAGTTATCTTGAACAATTATGAATCGGGGAGAAATGTTGTAATAGCCGGGGAGATGAAGTCACGGTAATCCAGAATTAAATAAGGTAAGAGCTACGCCTGACCTCGTTGCACATAGTCTCAGCAAAGTTCAAGGAGCTTAGGCCCATTATTTTCGCTTGCGAAGGGACAAAGTTTGAATAAATTTTTACGATTGCTGTTTGATTGTCATGTTACTTGCGTGTAGCGTTTATATCGTGTCCAATTTATATCACTATGGCAAAGGTTGGCCTAATTTTGTAGGATAAAGTTGTTAAATTTTAAGTTTGTTTGTTTTTCACTAGCATCCGCAGTTAGATTTTAGAAACACTGAGAAGCTGAGCTTATCGAAGCCACGAATTCGAAGCAGTAACCTTCAGACTGGTCACAGGGAAACCAGGAAATAATTGTTTCTAAAAATAAAATTTGTAAAAAAAATTTGTCTTTCTTTGTCCCCTGTGCGCTTAGTCATTTTGTACCTTAGTCCCCTGTGCTCCGCGAAAGACTGCGTATCGCTAGGAGGGGACTAAGGTACAAAAATGACTAAGCGCACAGGGGACAAAGAAGGACAATTTTTTTACAAATTTTATTTTTAGCAACAATTATTTCCTGGTTTCCCTGTGGACTGGTAGGGCTGAAATCGTACCTTCACGTTTAGTATGATAATGTAAATTACCTAAGTAAAAAAATGCGATCTCATCTGTCTAAAAATAGACTATTGTATTTGGTAATCTTGATGCGTGCATTTAAAAAGCAAAACAAAACAAAAAACAATGGCGAGTGCAGCTTTTTTCTTTATCCTAATTATAGACCATGCCATTTAGCTTAGGATTTAATTTAAAGGGGCTCCGTCGCCAAACTGTAAACAAATCTGTAAACACCATTGTTTTGGGTACGTGTCTATTGTTTTCTGCAGTTTGTTTGGTGGCTTCAGCCAAGCCAGCCAAGCCACTAAGAAGTGACCGTTAAAAATCCACTTATATTCGAGCAATCGTAAAAGATATGAATGTTTAGTTCGTTACTCTGTGATTTATCTTCAAAATAACGCTTTCATTTTGAAAGAAAGAGGAAGTCTGTGTGATATTGCGTATCAAAAACTGCAAAATCATCATTTCAATCGAAATTTGGAGACGGAGACCCTTTATAGTTACAGTAGTATTTTTAGGACTTCACGTCAGAGGACACATCAGTCATTGAAATTCCAGCTTTTCGGCCACCGAACGTGAAATTGCGTTAGCTTGCCCCTTTCTGTCGAATTTTCGTTAGCCTGCCCCTTTCTGTCGAATTTTCTTGTGACATTTTTCTTTATCCTGAAGCTGGTTTCACACTGGAAGTGTTTTTCTTGCCTCAGTCGTCATAAAACGCGAGGTTTGTTTAGTCAGCGCTGAGAACAACAAATACAATGTGAATACAGCTTTACACCTCTACTAAGAGAGATGAGTGATAATGATAAACCTTTGTTCCCTTGTAGACACAAGACCAAGCAACACAACGACATCTCCAGTCGAATACCAGAACGCAGAAGTCGACGTAATTCGACAAGATGGAGTTCGATTTTAACGTCAGCACGACAGTGAACGTTTCCTCTTCATTCGACGAATATTGTTTCCTAAACCCAGAAGATCCATTTTGCTGGCAAGATTATGAGCCGATACCCTTCAAACTAACAGCTGGTAAAGTCATCTCTGCAGTCGCTATGGCGATATTGTGCATTGTCGCCCTGGCCGGTAACATATTACTTTGCACTGCTTTTCTGTTCTACCGACGTCTCCGCAAAACGACCAACTATTTTATTATCTCATTAGCCATCAGTGATATTCTCGTTGCGACAATTGCAATGCCAATGTGGTTGTCTTATGAAGTCACTGGCTGGCAGTCATTGCCCCTTTGGATCGATTTTCACAAACTATTGAAGTTCTGGAACTGGTTTGATATCCTCGCAGGGGTATCATCAATCACAAATTTAACAGCTATAAGTATCGATCGATTCTTCAGCATAATAACCCCCCTTTTGCATCGTACGCGCATGACAAGATCAATAGCTATCACAATGGTTGTGGTAGCTTGGCTGTACAGTATCATTCTAGCCTCGCTTAGCTTCATGGAGTGGCGATATTATTCTGCCCTCGTTTCCAGTCTGGGTTTTTTCCTACCATTGCTCATAATTGTAGCTACTTACGTCACAATATACATGAAAGTCAGAAGCGGTGGTTTCAGCTCAAACTCGGACAAGGATTGGAACCTGGAGCGAACACTTGTGATTGTCATCAGTGTTTTTGTGATTTGTTGGACGCCATTTTTCCTGTTCAGCCTTCTCTACCATCACTGCGCATCCTGCCCATTTAGTAAGAAGATCGTCATCCACATGGTTAGCTTCGTGAAATGGATGCATTACCTTAACTCCGGCTGCAATCCTTTTATCTATGGCATTTTCAACCGCAACTTCAAACATGCTTTCCGGGCCTTGCTAAAACAATGCTGCACCCTGCCAGGGAAAGATACAGAATCAGCCATTGCTTTAGACATGCATGAATCATCGATCAAGAGCCAGATCATAAACCTCAGGAGGAAGCTGCGATTCAAGCGAGGAGGGAGTAGAAGCAGCAGCAGCTGTCTTGTCACTGATACTGACACAACATCCGTCTGTGTGACAACCGTACCCTCATCGAACCGCAGCAGTCGTTCCTTGAACAACAACCCAAGCGTCAACGGCACCCCAAGCATCAACAGCACCCCAAGAAGCAACAGAGACCCAAACAGCCCCGTTGCTGAAGCAAATGGTTCACTGCACATGGATGTCCTTGATAAGCTTTACCGAAGACAGAACACCGTAACAATGAAAAGCACTCCGGACCCCATTCCAAAGCGTACTCATTCCCAGGACGAACCGTCAGAAAAGACATCGCCAAAGACTGGACATTGTGCCACCAGGAATAGGAGCCGGTCTTTGCAAGAGGGGAAGATCATGGACGATGAAGGACTTGCATTTCTCCAAAGTTCGTTTCAACTCCAGCCAGGAGAAAATGACGTACAAAGACATCATCTGCTCGATTCTCAAGAATCTTGTGTTTGAAGAAAATCAGTTGATTTCAGAGTAAGGTAAAGCTGCGAATATGACCTTCTGTTCCTTCTAGTGGGCATTACTTGCTTGCAAAAGTGCAGGGTAACGGCGAGCAACCAACTAATCACCTTACGAAGGAGTTGAATAGCGGCATATGCATTGTCTAAAAATAGCCTATTGTCCTCTAATGTGTTTGATAATTTTGGCTTGTGTGCATTAAAATTGTGTAGCTAAGGTAACAAAGGCGTGGATGGGTGTTTTATTTGTCCTATTTATAGACCAGCCCATTTTAAGCCTGGTTTCCATATAGTCATAAACGGCGGGGACAGTGCTATGCTACTGTCGTACCAGTGCTGAGACAGTGCTGCGACGTTTTCAGTTTTAATGGAAACACTTCCTTACGGCGGCGCTACCGTGGCTGCGACTGTTGCTCTGCTGTGGTAGAGCCGCTACTTCATATACCTTTAATGAACATATTAAAAACTTGAATAATTTGGTGAATAAAAACTAAGCAGTCCCTTACGATAAGAGGTCCCCGAGTTTTCGATCGCTAGAGACTCTTCCATTTTTCAACTTTTTCCTGGTCCCTTCTCAAAGTATCTGTGGCGACTAGGGTGGCGAGAACCCTAACTATGAAGCAAGAAATCCCCCTACTGTTAAAAGATTTGGATACCAGTTTTAAACTTGTTGCTTCTGACTTCAAGAAAGCTGAAATTAAGGTTATCACCAGACATCAGTTCATGTTTTTATCATAAGTTGTTTTTGGCGATTGCAGTGTATATATTTGTATCAATCATATGTATTTTATGACTGTTTTTATTGTAGTTGATTTTAAAGGGGTGAATTGATATTTTTATCTACGGTATATGTAAATAGTAATTTGATTCGGAGCTGCAATACGGATGGGGTAGCAAATTCTACACGACCGTTTAAATAGATTTGGCCACAGAGGGTTTTCTTTAATCCTAGTAGGCCTAGAAATTTCCAGAAATTTCTTAATTTTGAGCATGTTTAGAGTATACGGTGCCATATAGGAGATATTCAATTCTACTTACAGAAATAATGAAATAGTTTTATGAGACACGACCGACCATCAAAGAAATTGCAAATACAAGGCTCCATCGTAGCCTGCGCGCAGCCTCAACTCCTCCTCAATGGAAAATTTTTTCCTCTGAGGAGGAGAGTGAGGCTGCACGCAGGCTAGCTCTATCGTTGCTTTACTATGATCGAAAGTTTCTTAAGTCACTTTTGTGTTATGATTTGATCGCATTAAGGTAAGGATTTTAGGCCGTTGTAAAGTTAGGCCTAAATTTCATAGTTAAAAGATATACAAAACAAGTCGTTCTCCCTGCAAATGTTTGTTCAGTAAAATTGAATTCTATGAGTTAGAAGTGCAGATACTACTGCTAAAGAACCCATTCCGTAAGCATGTCTGAAAAGTTCTTAAACCTTGAAATAAAACCTGAGCTGACTCCTGACTCGTAGTCAGGCGTTTGAAGTTGGCATTCTAACTTTTCTATTTTAAAGCTATGTATATAAATCAAATTGGTCTTGAATATTTTACACAACGCATATCATATTAATCAACATATCACATATAAATAGTTCTGTTATTCACCTATTATACGACACATTATGAAATGCCTTCATTTCGTATTTTTTTTAGGTGATGAAAATGTAGACTTATTACGTTGAGTCCTAGTAATCGCTACCACCCATCCACCCTACTCGCCCATCTAGTGAGTGGCTTGAGAGGAACTTTAGGTACTTTGTTATAATTCTACCGTGTAATTTTTGACATCTCGATTATTTTCAAAATTACAGTGTTTTTCGTACTTCAACTCGTTTGAGACTGTGACGTCATCAAATTTCTAACTCGTAAATTAGCAAGGCGACATGCTTGTGCTGATCACCATTACGTCATCATATTGTCGATCTTTATAAACTATACTTTTCTTGAAAATTTAAGCTATATGATAGTTTAAATGTTTTTCAAAGGATTTCTTGAATTATTTTCTAAAAAGAAAAATGCTGTGTAATTTTGATAATCAATTACATAATCGAGATATCAAAAATGTTCACGGAAGAATTACAGTGGACGGACGGACTCCGTCTTGAAGACCGGGAAAGGGGCGACGTTCGGCCTATACACGACGCAGATGGAGCAAAGGCCAATCAATGGTTAGGCCAACTTGGGATTAGACTGATTACTAAGTTCTGATTGTCACTAACTAGAATGAGACTAACAGCGAACTGTATCAGAGCAATAACATCGATGTTGTGGTAAGTCTAACTTGAGATGTCGTGAGGCACAAACCAAGAGAAACAACAAAACATTTTTATGATGCCTCAATTTTCTATTGATAGGCGGTTCTAGCAAATATCAACTCATAAATCCAATTAGAGGAAAACAGAACTATTCAACAACTTTTATAATGAAATTGAACAAAGGAGCTACACTAAATTTGCCAAACACGCAATGCTAAATTCGCGAATATACATCTAGCACTGGTTCTGAGAACCGTTGCAATCCGGGTAATAAGTAGCCTGCGTCACAGACCATAACGAGTAATAAGCAGCTTTACAACATTAGGAATAGTTTAGACAACGCATCTTGGGCACAGCAGATTGAATTACTCCACAGAACAGAAAAAGTTTTAAGTATAAATCAAATGCGCTCAAAGTGTGCTGTCTAAAACCAACTTTACTTTCGAGCGAATTAAATGGTTAAATTCGCAGGCAATTTGCTTGGCGGAGCGAATTATTAGCGCATTACAATTAAGAGCTGTATTAAATTCGCTGCCTAAATCCAGCAAACTATTGGAAGCGCTCTAAGAGCGCGTTATTGGCACCTGAAGTTGAATTGAATTCGCCGCGTCCAAAATGCGCTTGTCTAAAATACCGGGTGAGTCAAAAAAAGTTTCGGCGTTTGAAAAATCACCAAAATTCCAAAATCCAATGAATGTTAAATTTTACTGTTTGAGGTTTTGCGAGGGTTTTGCATCAAAGATTCAATCAAATTTAGGCCCCGTTCACACTGCTCCGTATTCATATGAAAACGGATAAAAAAGTATCCGTTTTCGCCTTGCGTTCACACTGCTCCACCTTGAAAACGGAGACTTTTGAAAACGCACTTTGAAAACGGATACTTTTGAAAACGGAGACTTTTGAAAACGGAGACTTTTGAAAACGCAAAAACGCAGTGTGGACACCGAAAACGCAAAAACGGATACTTTTGAAAACGCTAGCAACTACAACAACATAACAAAATGCTTAGCACGTGCCAATTTCGACAAGTTCTCAACATTGCTGAGTCACTCAAGGCTAATCTAATGCTAGGAGAAATCTTTTAAAAGTTTGTAACCAATTTTCAGGGCTGTAAACGTTGGTCTCGTTTTGATAGCGTTTTCTTTTTTATCCGGAGCAGTGTGAACGCTTCATCGTTTTCGCAGCGTTTTCATAATTACCCAAAGCAGTGTGAACGGGTAAAACGAATCAAAATGAAAANCCAAAACGGATACTTTTGAAAACGCTAGCAACTACAACAACATAACAAAATGCTTAGCACGTGCCAATTTCGACAAGTTCTCAACATTGCTGAGTCACTCAAGGCTAATCTAATGCTTGGAGAAAACTTTTAAAAGTTTGTAACCAATTTTCAGGGCTGTAAACGTTGGTCTCGTTTTGATAGCGTTTTCTTTTTTATCCGGAGCAGTGTGAACGCTTCATCGTTTTCGCAGCGTTTTCATAATTACCCAAAGCAGTGTGAACGGGTAAAACGAATCAAAATGAAAACGGATAAAAACGAATACGGAGCAATGTGAACATAGCCTTAGGAATATGGATTTATGCTGTCAACGGCTTTCAATTAGTGAAATTCTGAAATTTTATTAGCAGCCTGGTTTTGAAGCATGCCACCCAATTGCACAGAATTTTAAGATGGTCAATCTTTTTGTGAAAATGAATCATTTAACGTGGTTGATTAATACCCCATTCATACTGGCAAGTTAAACCAGCTTAAAATAAACCAGGTTATTGAATGCTGCGTTCTAATTGGTTGATCCAACAAATAGAATGCATTTGATTGGTTGAACTTTAACCTGGGCTAGATAAAGCTGGTTTAACTGCTTCAGTGTGAATGAGGTATAAGCCTCGGTCAAACGATCCAACATTTCAACTAACAATTCACCCAACATGATGTTGGATGAAAGGTTGGATCGTTTGACCATCATGTTGGGTCACCCAACGTCGTCATTTCGATGTTGGATGAAATGTTGGGTGGGATGTTTGATTGAAATGTTGCGCGAAATGTTGGATCGTTTGACCGGAGCTTTATGCAAGAGTGCATCCTCGTGATCATATAATACGGATCGAAAGTCGATGTGAAATCGTTAATTTAAGAATCGTAGGAGAGATTTACGATGTCTTCTGAAACCTGTCTCAAAATATAGATTTTCTAGCAATCGTTTCAAAATCTTTTGGTAAGAATAATTTGACTTTTGATACAACTGAACTAAAGAAGGAATTCTTAAAAACCCATTTCTAACCATGATCCTTCATGCCATGCCACCAAAGTCGACTTTTGTATTATCTGAAAGTCGTTTCTGGCCTAGGTTCTCTTTGTCTTGCTTTTCATTTGGCGCACAAAGGATCATGGTCGACAATGGGTCTTTAAGATTGGTGGCAAAACCGGATTTTGCAGCTAAACTTTTTCCGACTCACCCGGTACGCTTTACAAATTTTAAATATATAAACGGCTACGAAGCTATCCTATTATTTATGCATATCCTGCTATAAAAATTCGTTAATATATGAAGTGTGTTAAAGTACAAACAAAGCTAGACATAGCAACAATATTTACAACTTTTCTATCAAAATTGTACAAATGATACATAATACATATGTCTTTTTAACGATGTGAATATTTATGAAAGGTTGAGTAAAAACACGAACTATATAAATAAATAAAGTCCCTTTTAAAAACGTGATAAAATGTATTTATCAAAATTTAAACTTCTGTGCATTCTTGCAATCAACAGTCTCAACTAATGTTAAATTTTTTATCAGGAAAACCTTATTTGAGAGAAAATTATTAAACAAATCAATAAGAAACGCAGAAAATTTCCCTTACTGCCAAGGATTTTACAAGTTAAGGTTGTTACAGGTTTTTGATTGATAACAGTAATTTTATTTACTGAACAAATTAACCTGTGTAAATATGAAGTATTATTATTATTATCATGTTACTTAGGGACATTTTCGATAGTAAAAGCGTAGCCGACCTACACGAAAATGCAGATTCACTATACAGGGTGTCCCAGAAAATTGTGCCCCGTTTGTGCGGCTGCTGTGGAGGAGCTGTAATTTCAATTGTCCCGTTTTTACACAGTTGCACAGAATAGGCTTCGAATTAGAGTTTCAGACCTTGTTCGAGTCAATCTGACAAGTGGTTGATGATTTATGGCCAAGAAAGCCAAAATAAGTGGTTTCTTAAAAAAATAGCACTTCGTTTGTTCTACAACAAAGTCAAAATCAAGTAAATATTGAAAGAGGGGTTTAGAATTGTATTTCAATTTTTTCAAGATTTAAAAATAGGGTTAAAAGTGTTGTGTTATACAACAACAACAACACTATTAACGTTGTTTCAAACGTAGACAACGTTCAAATACCTTTTTTTCAATATTTACTTGATTTTGACTTTGTTGGAAAACAAAGGAACTGCTGTTTTTGAGGCAACCACTTATTTTGACTTCGCTGTGCCACAAATCAGCAACCACTTGTCAGATTGACTCAAACAAGGTCTCAAACTCCAATTTGAAGACTATTATATGTAACTGTATAAAAACGAGACAATTGAAGTTACAGCTCCTCCACAGCAGCTTACAGCCCCCCCCCCCATAGCAGCTGCACAAACGGGACACAAATTTCTCGGGGCACCCTGAAAAGTCTTGTCACACCGTACTCGCGTTGCAGGAGTTCAAATATTGTTACAGAGTAACATTAGATAGTTGTAAGAAACCTCTATATATACCAGTATGTTTCCGTTCTTGAAAAAAATTGATTTGTCTTAACTTGGTTGCTAAAGTTTTGCGTAGAACTTTTGGGCTTCCCCAAATTTCTGTGTCATTTCGCACCCTTGTTTTGAAACAATCAACTTCTCCTAATTTGGTCAAAAACGTGTCAAAACAAATTGAGATGTGTTACAGTTAGCTAAATGACTTTTCTAATAACTTTTTACATCGAAAATTACGTCGTTTACAATCACGATTTCAATTCAATTCAATTTTATACGAAGCTCTGCGCAGATCATTGTTCTTCTAAAAACAACTCGATGAGGCTAAACAAAACAAATTATCTAACAAACGTAAATACAACTGTACATTATCTCCCAACTGCTTTCCATAATACCCAGCAAGGCGATCTTCAAGGAATGATATATCTTCTCCTATTGTCAAAAGGCATTCTCTGTCACGAACCGACAATGGGTATTCTGGGGTACCACAGGGATCCTCGCTCGGTACACTTGATAACACGGATACCTTGCATTTAGCATCCGAATGTTCCAGACCAAGATATGACCGGATGAGAAGATACAATAGAAATATGAATTCTTCGATTTCTTCTTCGGCATGATAAACCTGATCGGACTTTCGAGGAGGTGTCTTGTGGAAGTATCCACAAACAATTGTCTCAAGGTTCAAAGTGCGATCTTGAAATTGTAAAGAGGCCTCCGTGTCTTCGCATATCCTTGAAAGAACCAGCTCCACCGTTTTCCTCTGTACTGACAATGATTCTATCGATGATAATAACGACTTCCGACATTTCAATGTTCTTACATCGAAAAAGTTACCTAAAAACATCTCTGCGATCGTGTTTGAAGTGGTGTCAGTTTCTGTATCACGGCTTGATAGGAAAATCAGATTAATCAATCGCTGCAAAACAGCCAAAACTCTCATCTCTAGGCCAGTTCTGTTTTGTTGACGATCATCCTCCGTCGATAGACATCCCGCACTTTCAACAATTTCATAAAATTTCTGGAACCATTCCCCAACGTATCTCAGACGTGAATTGCCATAGACTTTGAGAGAAAGTATCTTCCAAAGAATGCTTTCTCTCATATTGTTTCTGAAGCGCTTAAAATCTTCTTCGAGCAGATCAACGATGAATGAGAAAATCTTGAAATAAACAGGATTCCCTCGATTTTGACTTGCTCCTTCTGTCTGTTTAGAACTAGGACTCGAAGATTCGTAGGCGTGTTTAGGACTTGACAACATACTTTCTTCTTTGACTTCCTCCCCTGCAATGCTACTAGGCCCATTTTCCTGTCGTAATTCCTTTTCAACATCAGGCCTATTTTGCTGTTTACATTCCGCTTCAATTTCATTATTCACTTCAATGAGCATCTTCGAAGCTACGTCACATAAAATATCCCATGTGAGCGGGAAATTTCGATGGCTTAACGTCCTCATCAATAGAAAACGCTGCAAGGCCTCGAAGGCCTTATGAGAACTTCTTGCGTTGGCGCGCAGGGCGATTTGCGAGAATATATGCATGACCACTTGGGGCGGAGGTGCAAAATTCTCTGAGGCATATGACAATGCAGTGTTTATATAAGAGTCATGGAATATAGATTCATCTGCAAGCCCTTCAAGCAGATCAGTTTGGTTATTCGCAAATGTATTTGGGCGCTTTGAAGAAGGAACACTCGTTCTTCGTAAGCGGGGTTGCAAAGGCACACTTACCCCCATTTTTGAATCCCAGTCGTGTTGAACTTTGGTACTCGATGAGTAAAATGCTCTGGCTATCGGGGAGTCGCCAATTCCGAGCTGATTATCACCTGTAACAAACATACAAAATTAGCTGAAACTTAAGATAGAAGTGAGAAATTAAAAAGAATCATGTTTGGGGATTGAAGGGGGGGGGGTTACTTGGTATGTTGATGGTACAGGGTCGTGCCATTTGAAGGGGTACTTTTTTTACCGAAAATTGCGGAATTATGGGTATCGTTAAAAAACATACTGTGGAGTTGTTCATTTCATTTTTATTTTTTCATTTTTATTTATTTAAACAGGGTAAAGTTATCAAATAAATACATTTTTTTCCAAACTGCCCTGTGAAAATAAAAAGATAAAACCCTAACTTACAATTCAAATACACTATATAAAATTAATTAAATACAAAGTAAAAGTAGTTCAAAATAGTAGCAAGGATCTACAACGGTTCCTTCATGTTCTGGAGTCTTCGAGACAGGATTTAAATTGTTTGAAGGTTTTGGATAATTTTGGTTTTGCGTCCAGGCCATTCCACAATTTCGCCCCTCTAAAAGAAAAGCATTTTTGGCAACATGTTGTTCGTAGAAACGGGACACATAAATCGGTTTCGGTGTTCTGAAGTTCCCGAGTACAGGTTTGCTCTAGAGCTGTTGGTGCTCCTCTGGAGAAACATAGCAGAATTGCAAGAATTTCGTGAAATGTTTCTACATTTTCGGAATTGTGGTCCAAACTTTCATGAGGTTTGTAGAATCATGACCCTTAATTTTTCAAAAATTTCGCAGGATCGTGAGAGAAATTGATACTGCATCAACCACCTCAAAATTCTAATTTTTTAAAGTAGGTTTGTTACTCTGCAAAAAAACTTTTGGAAAATATCTCTCTGACTCTCTGATAGTTGTCGATGAGGTTTCTTGAGCAACTTTCCTTGGTCAACTACAGAATGTTTCAAGGACTCAGCCAGAAATCAACAAAACTTAATTCTTGAAAGGAACAGCAAGACTTTTAGTAATCAACTTACCGCAGGATTTCTTGGCTTTACAATGTTCTTCACTCAACTTCTTCTTTCTTTTTCTGGAACTCTCGGGTGTTTGGAAGGCCTGAAAAGTATTTTGTCATTGTTCAGACAAACGAGGAATAAGCTTATCAAATGTTTGGCTGCTTATTCTTGGTTTTATTTTTCTAAATACCTGCTATACATTAGATTCATATTTCAACAGAGGTTTGAGAAATTTCATACCCATATAACTTAACTATAAAAGATAGACGCTTAAACAGTTTCTCAGTTTGAAGGTTCATTAAATTTTGGTTCATTCATTCATGAAGATCAAATCACGAAAACAACAACTTTTAACAGTATGCAAACTTTGCCATGGGGGCAACACAAAACACATTTGACATAGACACAGAAGTGAAGGGTTTAGTGTTGGCAATTTTGCTGTTCCCAACAGACCTTTTGGCTATTCCACAAAAAGAGCCTGGATCGAGCGACATTTTTATTCATTTCTACGAAATGCTAGATTGAATGGCTTCTATCACTGTTATGCAGATTCGAAAATTCCTCAGATTTTCTACAAAATGTATAAAAATATAGTTCAATCCAAAATCTTTGTAGGATAGCTAAAAGTAGCTAATAGGTCTATTCTGTGACCACCCGATTCCAAAACTGTTTTTAAAGATATCTTTTTAATTAGTAGTAGTACCATTTCTTAGTTAGCAAAATAAGTTTTGATGTCCTTCAACAGCCTCTTTTTGTGTCATGGGAACGAGGTTGGTCCATTTGATAAGAAGATATCTTTCTTTCAAGTTCCGTTTTGATCAGCTGTAACTTTAAATCTGCATTGCATTTTGGAAATCGTGAGCCAGCTTCTCGTACGTATATCCACATGAAAATGTAAAGTTTGCATTCTTGTGAGAACCTTAAAAACTCAGTTGCAAAAAGCTTAATGGTCTTCAAAAAATCTAGGATAGACCTGCTCCAGTCTGACCGATCCCATTCCGTAGCTCTCTGTTCTGCGGTATTGCTGTGAAGCAAAAAAATGGAATGGGAATTGCGGATCAGGGGGCTGTGGGAAAGGGATCGATCAGACGAACTTCACGAAAAAGACTTGAGGCCAAGAATAAATCTTGTAGGGCAAACTGGGAGATTAATATCCCTAGTAACAGCATTATCGCTCCTATCTTCGCTTCCAAAAAATAGGGGAGGGATCAGGATGCCCGAACATACCAGCAGATTAGCTAAATACTCTATTGTTCTATATTGGTATTAAAAATGTTTTTCTTCCAATGACAAATTAATCACTTTGGCTTGGCTTTAGGACCAATTCAATTAAGAACCAATCCATCTTAAGGTATACAAGAACTCAAAATAAGGTCTGAGCCTTTTAAGTCTGTTTGGTCTCATGTTAGGGTGGATCCGATGATCTGGTACTCATTCTTATTTTGATCTGTTTTTACTACTGAAAACATAGCCTGTGTGCAGCCTCGACACTCCTTAGCCAAAGTCTTGAAGAGTGTTGGTTGAGGAGTGTTGAGGCTGCACGCAGACTATTGAAAACACTGCTTGTTTAAGTCTCTGTTGACACTCTACTTCATTTTCATATGAAAACGACCCATCAAAACGATTGAAACAATGTAATGTTTTATGCTGCCTCTTTTTCATTGAACGCCTTGAATCAATAAAGCAAACAGCCTTTGTTATAGACCAGAATAAGGGATATAACATCATTGCCTCAAAAATGACTCTGTTTCTATGTTAACACTAGAAATGCATCGCAAATTACATATATTCATCCATCCCATGTTGTATTATTTTGCGTTCAACTATAAAGGCTTTTCAATATTCACTTCAGTGCTGCCATATTTTTACCTGCATATAAAAAAATATAAAGTATCAAAAAGAAAGACTATAATACTTCCTAAAATTGATTTACCTTTTCTGAAACTGTTCTTGTATTCGTGAAGAATGCATTCTCTTCTTTTACTTTTGTTTCTGCTTGACTTTGATTCGAATTCAGTTTTGGGCTATCCATTGATGAGCCTCTAGTTGCTTCTGAAATATAAAATACAGATTTTCTACTGTACAGGCCTTGCATACACATGATAAAAATTCTCAAGAACTGTTAAGGATGTTCAAGAATTCTTCACAATATGGAGAATCATTGAGAGGTACAGTACATGCCCTGCATACAGCAACACTGTTTTCCTATCTAAGAATAGTTAAGAATTTTTGAGAAAATTTTAATTTCTTGAGAATTCTTGCTTAAAAAATTTTAACATTCTTTAATACCTCTCAGGGATTGAAGAGTTCTTTAAAATTCTTGAGGATTCTTGAAAAATTCTTGTCATGTGAATGAGTGTACGGCCTACACTGTATGAAAGACTGTAACAATTTAACAATATGAGAACGCCCAAGAAAATTTCAAGGAATTCTAAAGGATTCGTTGGCAAGAAAAGAGTTTATAAGGGTGCAAGGCCTGTACTGTCTATCTTAGAATGTTCTTCTAAAATAATTGCAAGCATCTTGAAGAGCTGCTAGATACCAATCAAATTGCATCACCATTCCACCAGTGAGCTCTGTTCTAGCACAGCAGGAATCATATCATAGAATGACACAAAAGGACACTAGAATTTAACTGATAAAAAATTGGGTAAAAAGCAAAAAGGATTCCAACCTTCAAAGTCTTCATTGGTTAATGGGATAAACGTAAATGCTGCTTGTGAATGTCTAGTTGGACTTGGAGTCTAAAAAAAGAAAAGTTAAAAATGGGATAACAGGCCAAGAAATTCAGAATGATTGAAAATTCATGAAAAGTTCCAATAAATTTAGTCCCTAAGCCAATATCCTATTAAATGACCTATTGAGTCATCAGTGGTGAAACTATAGGGGGCAAGCCCCCCCCCCCCCCACCCACTTCTCACCAAATTTAGTTTTCAGTTCACCCATATCCAAGAAGACTGTTTAAAAGAATGAGTTAAAGAACGCCGGTCAACCAGCATCCTTTGCGGTCACGCTTTGCAGAGAATGTTGTCATATTAAAATGGCCGCCGCAGTCGAAAGGTAACAAGTGAAGCGCGCAAAGGATGCTGGTTGATTGGCGTTCTTTAAAGGCAGTCTGTCCCCTTGATGAATGAAAAAAAATTGATAAAGATCTCTATTGAATATTCCAAAAATTTACGATTATTTCCTTTATTCAAAGAGAGCAAGGTTAGTCAAGCGTAATTTTCATGGCCATGAAAATTATGCACGAATGATTTTGCTTTGTTTGAATGAAGCAAATTATCGAGGGGACAGACTGCCTTTAAGTAGGTAGCTGTTATGTTTTGCGGTCAACTAAAGGTTTTTTTTCAGGGTAAAGAGCATTGCCTCAGAAAAAATCTCCTTTCTGGGGCAATGCACTTTTTTTTACCCCAAGGAAACACTGATATGAGGTATTGATGGGGTTTGAATCCCATCAACACCTCATAAACGTCATGACAAGGGGTTGCGGACTTGATTACGTCCTCTCTACTTCTGCGATCCCATTGGTTGGCGCTAAAAAGCACAACTTCACCTTCACCTTCAAAGCTTGTAGACTAGCGTTGGGTGTGCCTAATGTGAACTGTAAGCATGCTGCAAGATTTCAGCTGCATGCTGCAAGATTGCAGATCTGGGGAATATAGTGGAGCAAAGTACACCTTTAAATTTTGTACACCTTTTGTGAAAATCCCTTTGTTTCACAATAAAATACCTTAAGAAACTACAAACTGCTATTGCTGTTGAATCGTACTTTGTTGTATTGTTATTGGGTTTTGTTGTACTGTTCATTGATATTGTTGTTAAATTGTAAGTAGGGAGCAAGATGACCATACACATAGGGAGCAAGATGACCCTTAGTCATCCTCTTCCCTGGCGGATGGTACATAATATTGTAGATATGTTTTTGTTTAGATGTTGTCAGTTGATGGTGATTAGATACAAAAGGAGAAGTGAACATATATATGGTGTCAAGGCCATATGAAAAGTTCTCCACAGAAGTCATACCTCACTTTTTCTGCCTGGTGAAGGAGACATTGATTTACATTGGAAGGGTGCAGGGGGGAGTTCATCCCCCATCAGTTCATCATCTACATCATCATCACTACTAATTACTATGATTTCGTCATCTTTTTCTTCTTTGTTTTCATCATCATTGTTCTCTAATTTAATTTCCATTTCTTTGTAAGCAGCGCGCTGCAAAAGCTTCTCGAAAATGTTGTCCATGCTAATTGTGTTAGCGATTGTTGTTCGATTAATGCTCTCTAATGAACTCTGTGAAATAAACTGCTATAAACTGTCGTCTTTTCTGCAACAAACCATCCGGGTGTCGGTGCACGCTTTTTAAATGGAACGTCCCGCTGTTTGATGGCCTTTGTTGTTTGTTGTAGGCCTAAACCTAACGTTTGAATGTTCCAAGATGCGAAGTCATGGCCAGATTTTCCCACATCACGAACATAGAGACAGAATGCAGACACCAGTTTAATTAATTACTTCCAATGATTACATTCCAATCGAATATTGTTTATTGTTAGCAAGTCTTCACATTCTTTCTGGCAAACGAAATAAACAATCAGAAAAAATCAACCGCCCAACTGAAGCATGATTCTAAACCTCGATATCGATTCCAAACCTCGAGTTCGATACTCAATAAGAGGCAGATCAAATATGCTGCACTAAATCGGGCCTAAAAATTGTTTTGGACAACATTGAGTGACAGAAGAAAGGGACAGGATGCAAGAAAGGGAATGATTGCTGGTGCAGACAGTCTTCTACAAATTGTGTGGACAAAGTGAATAAAATGTAGGCATCACTCTTCTTTTTATCTTTTTCAGAGAGCCGAGGAGGCCACACACGCCAGGTCAGGACGGGGGAATGGAAGAATGTTTTTAGAATCACAGTGCTTTTTTAGATGATCACAAACAGACAAAAAAAGAAGTAGAGGAGGTTCGCCCTAATTCGACCACTTTTCATTAAACAAAGATTTGCCGCTAAGTAAAAATTGTTTTGGAGAGAAATTCACCTTGAACAGGCTCCTCAACTCATGCTACAAACCTCACAGTGAGATCTGCATCATCTGTTTGCTTGTTGTCATGCTGGAACCCCACGAATAAGGAGAGGTCTGGAACGCCTAACTTAGGCCCTATCGCCCAATTTTGACCACCCCAGAAATAATACTTTTTATACATTAAAAACTTTCCAAACCCCTTGTTAATTCACCAAAATATTTGTCCTTCCCCCAGAAGTAACATAACAAATTCTAATTTCATGGAAAATGATTTCTAAATAATGTTAATTTCACTCCCGCTTTTAACCATCTCATTCTTGACATTCTTGACCTCAGTCACCTCTAACCACATAATGCCTCAATAGCTTAGAGAACTCCCAGAGTTTCACAGGTGGACAAAATGGGGCGCCATGAAGTCAGTTGTGGTGGTCTTCGAAAAGAAGCTGTGGGTCTCACATTTTGTGTGCGATTCTCGAAATTTCTTTGGATATGCAACCACAAGAGTTGGAGGAAACAGTCCTGAAGCCTATTGCATTTTAACTGCAAGACATATCGAGAAATGACTCAAAATAGATATGGTGTGTGGAAACATCAAAAGAAAAATAAACTATACTTACACCTTCGTTGCAGGTAGGTCACCTTCAAAACATTACTGTAACTCTTGTGAGCAACACGAAACAGTGAAAGCAAAGAAATATCAAAGAGGTGACATCAGCAAACTAATTTTGCGCGCTTTTTCGGAGAGACTAGGCCCAAACTCCTTCAGTTTTCAAACTTTTAAGTCAGGCAGTTACACGGGTTGGAATCCATTGGTGGTTGAATTAGGGCGAACCTCCTCTAGCTTACTAGCTAATTGAGTCCCTTGCCTTTTGTCATGATGCTAATGTGGAGTTGGGGCTCCAACTGGCATCCTGTCAACAATTGAATTATTAAATTATGTCTTAAATCAGAGGATTACATCACTGGTCACAACTTTCGAGCTTCTTCTATTATCTTTCTTCCAGCAGGTTGTAGTCACAAATCCATCGAATTCTGCCTTTAAATATTTGTTGGGAATCACTGGCATGATGTTGGTCCAGGTGCAATCATTCAGACTATTGCTCTGCAAAGGATGCAGAAGATCTTTATGGACATTGGGAAAGCAAACGATGACAGGCAATGCCAATTTGTTAGGTAGTAATTTGTATATATTCCTTAGCTGCCTGATTCCCATTAGTTGTATTATAATTACAACAAAACCTGTGCAGAAATTACAAGACGTCAGTAAGAAATAGATAGAAAAATTCTTGAGGGTGTTTTTTTAATTTCGCTGTGAAATAAACGCAAAATATTTTATGATACTCAAAGTTTTTCTGAGTTATCTACAAACCTAACCCCGAGCTTGGTTCTTTCAATTTTTTCTGCTTCATAGTTTATTTTAATTTAGAAAAATATTCAAAATGTTGCTATATAATTATAGTTTTTCTTGCTTCATAATTTTGCAGGTAGATCAAGACAATGTAGTACTAGAAAAACATGGAGTCCACAAGTGGAAATGTATGTTAGAAAGATGATCCAAAGATATGACAGGCTTAGTGAACAATTGGCTTCTTCTCCAGTAAGTTTTAAAGGTTTCTCATAATAAACAGACTTATTGTTTAATTGATAGCAGTTGTAAGAAAATATAGCAAGAAACCAGTTTATTCATATTTCAGTTATTCTTTCAATGTCTTGTTAATCTTAAATGCCACCATCTGTTTATCACAGGATATGGATCCAATTCAAATAAAGAAGACTGCAAAATCCGTGCAAGAATTAGCTCCTGTTATGCAATTACACACAAAGTTGCTTGCAAAGAGAAAGGTGAGATTACAATCTTATCTTTGCTCTTTATTTTATTGCAGCTTTAATTGATGTCTTTGGAGCCTTGGCTGACCTAACATTGATTAAGCAGGCAAGAAAATGCAATGAGAGGAAAATAATCTGTTTTACTGGATGAGTTAAGAAAAGGTATAAAATTTGAAAAAATACTGTTCTCTAAAGATCAAAGCAATAATTTTTCCATAAGATATGAAAATTTACTTGTCTTAAATTTGCCTCTCCTTTCCAGAGTTACAGGAGATTTTCTAAGAGGGTTCCTTCAAAAGTCTAAAAACGCTGGTTTTTCCAGCCTCATAGCAAGTTTACCTTTGTTATCCGCTTGAGAGGATGGAATCCCCTTGAATGATTTTTTAACAGTTGTGGGGACGAGTTCCTTTATTCTCCGAAGAGGAAACACGTGCTAAAGCATGTTAAAGTCATTACTGTAGGGTAGAAACATTAGAGAAATGTAATCTCGATTTTGGGCCATTCTTCGATGTTTTTCGAAGGGACATTCTTGAGAAAATCCTTTTTAAAATCATAAAATCGGAACTTAATGACCGATTTCAGCCAGGAGAAATTTTCATATTAATTGAATATTTTGGCTAGTTGATAAGCTAATAACATGCATTAATGCTTTATATTTAGGCATCTTTTTTCTGACTCATCCGGTATAGGGAAGGGACTAAGGGAGGACAGTAAATTGATTAGAGACAGTCAAGCTTCGGACATGTTTTTATTGAAATTACTGTTATACTTCGGACATGTAGCTTGGAAGACGATATCCCGTAACAGCAAAATTTATTTATTGACTGCTTTTGTATCTGTTATATTTAAAAAGTTTAAAACTTTTTTGTTTTTCAGGAATTGCTAGATCTTTCATCAGCGATGCTAGATGATGACGAATTTGGTGAATTAGTTAAAGAAGAGATGCACGATTTTAGAAACCAAGTCCAAGATATTCAGGTATTTTAAATTCTGCTCTCTTCTTACATCGCTGTTTAGCAAAATATACGATTTATACCTGAACTGAACCTCATTCCCATCATAGATACTAATAAAGCAATGGGGAATAGAAAAACAGCTAATCGTGTAGGTTTGACCGAAGATAATTCTTGTCACTTGGTGAATCAAAATCATTATTGCCGTTAAAAGGCTCCACCTTTATAGTCATCGGCCAAATTCATTTGCTATGTGCTTTGTTGAATAGCCAAGACGTTGAAGAAAGTTTGAGATCACGCAAGTTGTATTGTGGAGGACGATTGGTTCAAAAAATTTAACACTTAGGACAGTTACTTTCGACATGCTCCTGAGTCATCTCACGCACCAATTTAAATCTGAGAGTTCTATATCTTATCACCTTACAAAAGGATTATTTTATTTTTACTTAGGTTTTTCGTTTTCATTCGTAGCAAGAACTGGTTGAATTGCTCTCACCAAAAGACGCTGATGATGCAAATAGCGTAATTTTAGAAATCAGAGCTGGTAAGATTCTTAAGGTGCTAAATTTCGTAATGAAAATTCTATTTGGTTAAATTTCAAATTTATGGAAACATTATTGAACAACAAAGCCCAAAGTATCAATCTCTCTTCGAACATATTTTTAGGAGATAGAAAATCAATCCAGGACGCCCTACTTTTCTTCCTTTTCAATCTCCCTTTCCTCTCCTATTTGTACTTTTTTTCTATTCTTTTGTTTGATGTAGCATGTTTCAATTTGAAGTGAAACCGACATTCAATAGACGATTACGGAAAAGATGGCGTCGGGGGGCATTTGACCAAGATGCATTGCGTTCTATAATGGAATCAACAGTGATTCTATAGAAATTCGATCATCAAACGCAATGCACCTTGGTCAAATGCCCCCCGACGCCATCTTTTCCGTAATCGTCTATTCTCTCGTTTCTTTTTAGGTACTGGTGGCGTAGAGGCCTCTCTCTTTGCTTCAGAGATATTTGAAATGTATAAAAAGTAAGTTGATTACTACATATCTCCTAAGTGATTGTATTCTTTGAGTTAGATGTTTGCTAAAGGATGAAAATCATAATTGTTAATTTATTCAATGCGTTCTTTATCTATTTCAGGTTTGCATCTAACCAAAGATGGAGTGTTGAAGTATTACATCAAAGTGCAAGCGATACTACTGGGCTTAAGGTAAAGTTCAGTTCGATGACGGTCTTCGTGGAATCGGCGTTCGATGTTATCTTCAAATTGTTTAAATGCATGTTTTTTAATGTATAGAAATACTGGTTGATTGTTAGTTTCGTTTATAGTAGAAACTAGATGAGTATGAAAATATTGATTAGATGATGGTTGNATTACTACATATCTCCTAAGTGATTGGCTTTCTTTGAGTTAGATGTTTGCTAAAGGATGAAAATCATAATTGTTGATTTATTCAATGCGTTGTTTATCTATTTCAGGTTTGCATCTAACCAAAGATGGAGTGTTGAAGTATTACATCAAAGCGCAAGCGATACTACTGGGCTTAAGGTAAGGTTCAGTTCGATGACGGTCTTCGTGGAATCGGCGTTCGATGCTATCTAGACTGATTACATGAGTCTCCGTTTTCCGCATTGAACATCAGATTAAAAAAATTGAACGAATACAAGGAATCACGTCGTAAGTCTAGATGCTATCTTCAAATTGTTTAAATGCATGTTTTTTAATGTATAGAAATACTGGTTGATTGTTAGTTTCGTTTATAGTAGAGACTAGATGAGTATGAAAATATTGATTAGATGATGGTTGAGTATCATAAATGAGCCAAGATATAGTAATATTTAGCTTTACTATGGATCATAAGCTCAACGAAGGATTTCAAAACTAAAGTAATCTTTTTCAAACCTATCGATCTCTGAACAAGATAACAAAGTTTTTTACTGGATGGCTAAGTGTCTTTTCTCACTATGGGCGATATACAATTATAGACCATTTTGTAGTAAGACATCTATTGTTGTGTGACACCAAATTTATCATTGTTAGGTGACTGTTAACTTCAGACATCTTTTTTTATTTGACAGGATGCATCAGCAAGTATTACTGGTGAACACGTATTTGGATCATTAAAAGTGAGTTTGATTTTTATATCTACAACTACAAGGTGAGCCAGAAAAAAGTTCCCACTTTTGAAAATTCATAGCACCAAGAATACTTGATGGATTGGAATGAATCAAATTCTGCTTGATAGCCAAGAGATTGAAGTTTTTTTGTGCTTTTCTCTCGTTTTTATATGCACTGGAAATATAAGTAAATTCGACTTTACGAATATTTCATGGTTGCGAAATGCCTGAAAAAGGCCTATAACACTTGATCAAATCATAAAGAAACTCCTCGCACAGAACAATAATTAAAGTACAATTTTTCACTGGTGAGGGATATCGTCTGCACATTTATTACCATGGTATTGAACAACTTCAGTATTTGTTTGAAAATCTATTTCTTGTAACTCCTAAAAGAGGTGAAATGTCCATGCGTATTGTTCTGTGTGTGGAGATTCCTTACGAGTTGATCAAGTGTTTCAGGCCCTTTTTCAGGCATTTCGCAACCAAGAAACATTCGTGAAGTCGAATTTACTTATATTTTCAGTGCTCATAAAAACATGAGAAAAATAACAAAGATGCTTCGGTCTTTTCGGCTTTTAATTATAATTTGATTCATTCAGATCCATCCATTAATCTTGGTGCAATGAATTTTCGAAAGCGGGAACTTTTTTCTGGCTCACCCTGTATTAGTTCAACTTTTTTTTTTCAAAATTTTGGAACTTTTAGAAAGGTAACATTTGATACTCTGTGACTGCATCAGGTGTTTATACACTATGTAACAGGTATCGTTAAAACCGTTGTCTAGTCCTACAATAACGACAAAGTCTTCTAGCTGTATTCTGCAGTGGAGGTATTTTTCATTTCAAGATGGCTGAGGGTGATTATATTGATTTGTGTACTCCCATACAATGTCGTTAAAGTACTCTGTAGAACCCTTTTAATTTTGGTCTTCAAATAAAGTAACAGAGAAAATGTTTTGAAAAAAATGAGAAATAATCGCTAGAAACGATTTGGCATTGGTCTGCTTAAATAGAAAGAAAAAATAGGAAATAAATTAAAATGTAAATTATTTATCAGCACTGATTGAAGTTGCAAATATGATTTTATTTTGAAATGTGACTAATTTCTTCAAACGTTTTTGTTCTTAGTTTGAAGTAGGAGTTCATCGTGTTCAACGTGTCCCTGTCACAGAATCACAAGGAAGAGTTCACACATCGACTGTCACCGTAGCTGTACTACCCCAACCCAGCGAGGTATTTGCTTTTATCTTGTTTTTGATATAGTTAAAAGCAGCAAAAATTATATACTATTATATGATTTTTAGTAACCACATTTAGTATAAAGTTTTAAAAGCAGCATATAAATTGGAACGCAGTTTTAAAATACCTGGTAGAATCTATTGCTTCAAATAAAGATTTTCAACACAAAGAAGTTTTATAAAGTTTTTTTAATTACACATTGGAGCAATTTCGGCAAATGAAGGCTTTTCGATTTTTTCTTGGAACTCGAAACGTTTCATAGCTTAGCAACGAACACAAGATCACTTGCAAAATGCAAGAGATTACTTTTGTCAGTATTAAAAAGAGTATTTTTCAGTTATTCGATCAATTTAATTGCAGATTGATATTCAAATTAACCAATCAGACATCAGAGTTGAAACATTTCGGTCATCAGGGTAAGTGACAATTTTTCGCGAACATTAGTTTCAAGTGTTCTAGAATTCAGAATTCATTCGCTTGGTGATGGCTTGTGTCCCCCATGTTCAGAAAAGCAAATCAGACACATTCGCGAATGTTCCTTTTGCGTTTTGCGAGGTGCAAATAGTATTTCTTTGACACAAGTATCGCATTTCTTAGACTCGCAACAGAGTCCTAGTTATTCTGCTGTGGCATGTTCCTGTACAATTGATCGTGCTGTAAAAAAGGAATGGGGTGAAGACATTAGGACGAGTGGAGTAAGTCTACACCTTTCTTCGTTTGATTTTAAAGTTTTGAAATGATGAACTATTATTTCTTTTAGGCCAGGAGGTCAACATGTAAACAAGACAGATAGTGCCGTACGAGTAATTCATATTCCAAGTGGACTTGTAGTTGCTTGCCAGGTTGACAAGTCTCAAATCAAGGTGAAATTGTCAGTTAAAATTGTCATGAAATATTAGACAATGACCTATTTTTATGAAGTCTGTGTTTCAAATGTCTAACTTTTACCTTTTTCGCAATTTTTATTCTCCCCCATCTTTTTATACAGCAAACTTTTGTAAAAATTAGTTTTGTGCAAGTCTAGAAATGTTAGAGAATTAGTACCCGTGAGATAAAGGCGACTAATTACTCTGGTACCAGCAAGAGAGCTGTAATTAGAAACGGCAAAGCAAACAGTGAACGAGTATTTGAGTATATATTTGCTAATTCTATTTCTGATTACCGTTTTTATTTTATTCTTTTACGGGTCCTTTTACTGGTCGTTCTTTTGTGCTAATTTCTTTTCAGTTTTTTTAGGATCTTTGGATTTATTCGTAGGGATAACTTTCAGAATGTCGCTAATTTCATATTTTTCCCGCTTTCAAGACAAGCTTAGTGAGCTCAGCATTTGTAGTGTGGCTCTTAAAGCGGTTTCTGTTATCCAAAAACTTTTATCCAAAATTCTTAAGACATTTAGACATGACTATAAGTGACTCGCTTTGCATGGGAGACTTGCAGTAGTTGCTGATTTCAGGTGAATTTTACGACAGCGTGTCGATGGAATGAAGGATCTAAGTGTAACAAAGTATTAAAATTGAGAATATAATTAGGCCTATGATGAATTAATGTTATAATGCCGTTTATGTAACGCTAAAACTGTCAGCGTCCTCGAAAAAACTCAGAGGAGTCTCCTTCTTTGCTTACAATGTTTCTCTCATTATCTTGCAGAACAAACACCAAGCAATAAGAATTTTACGAACTAAACTTTACGATGCTGAGCGACAAAAAGCAGACAAAGAACGCAAAGAAACGCGTCGACTGCAAATAGGAACCGGGGATCGATCAGAGAGGATTCGAACGTTCAATTTTCCAAGATAGAATTACAGATCACAGAGTGAATATTACGACGCATGGAGTTAAAGAATTTCTGGAAGGAGGCGAAAAATTGGAGGACCTTATCGTTGAATTGAGAACTTTAGATAAAGTGTTAGCATTTGACGAGATGGTTAACCTTGCTACGAATACGTAACTTTAGAGTGGGTCTTAGTGTGAATTTTTATCAATTTTAGTCTTCTGTAAGAATTGTCTCTATCTGGTGAGTACGTTTCTCTATCGGGTCTTTGACGATCAAAGCAGGCATGTTACAAGATGCAAGATTTCTTGAAAATTCTATCGCAGTGCCATTATTAGCAACTGTCAAGTAAAATTTCATTATAAACGTTTTCTTAACAATAATCGTGTTTTCTACCGGGTGAATCTATAAACTGTGGACGTTGGAAAAATCAGCAAAATTTGCTGTTGTTACTTGTATTTAAAATTCACCTTGTTCAGTAATATCAAAGACCAATTTAAAATGATAGCAATTTTTTTCTTTATTTCTACCTAGCATCCGAAGACAGTTTTAGGGCACGGAGAAGCTAAGCTTATCGAAGCAGTTTCCTGGTCCTTCCTCTCGATGTGACCACACCTCATGATTCCTTTAGCCTGAAACAACAGTGAAATTTATCATTCATAAAAGCTCCGNTCTTGCGAGTACGTTTCTCTATCGGGTCTTTGACGATCAAAGAAGGCATGTTACAAGATGCAAAATTTCTTGAAAATTCTATCGCAGTGCCATTATTAGCAACTGTCAAGTAAAATTTCATTATAAACGTTCTCTTAACAATAATCTTGTTTTCTACCGGGTGAATCTGTAAACTGTGGGCGTTGGAAAAATCAGCAAATTTTACTGTTGTTATTTGTATTTAAAATTCACCTTGTTCATTAATATCAAAGACCAATTTAAGATGATAGCAATTTTTTTCTTTATTTCTACCTAGCATCCGAAGACAATTTTAGGGCACGGAGAAGCTAAGCTTATCGAAGCAGTGTCCTGGTCCTTCCTCTCGATGATTCCTTTAGCCTGAAACAACAGTGAAATTTATCATTCATAAAAGCTCCGTGGCAGCCATTTACCAGAACTGCATCCGCCATTTACCAGAACAAACCGCTCTCCCCAGTCTTTGATTTTGATTGTTGAAATGGTCTATTGGCGACTCTCCTCGCACTCTACGTAGACAGGGCGTTTGACAGGGCGGGGACTCGAACCACTAACCTTTAGATTGGTATTATACAAGGTTTTATAAGTATCACCAATCTTTCACGGGGCCTTAATTTTTACGCTTCCAAACAAACTTTCGATTCACACATCGAGATTCCTTTTGGAATAATAGACAAAGGGATGGACCTGATAGCAATTTCATGGTATGATTCAAAACCAGGTAGCTCAAAAACTTCAAAATATCACCAATCTTCATCAAAATAACTTTATTTCAGCGATATTTAAAATCGCAGAAATCAATTTGAACTTTGATGTAATACATTGAGAGACATTGAGAACATTCTCATAATGGTAGAATGTTCGAATTTCAGCGATTTTTCAAACGATGAAGGCACAATGTTTACACTTTTCGTAATAACAGAGCAGAGAGAGACAAGATAGAAACTCAATTTTTCCCTTGAACACGTGATAAATCTTTCAACTATTATCACTACTACTACTACGACGTCAAACAAAATCAGTTAACTCTTTACCAAACAAACCTAAAGTTTTACAAGTCAAGCAAACGATTCTCTGTTAATCTAAATCACCAAATTTGATTTAACTCTGCATGTTATCATATCTACTTGTTAATTCTACGTTTTAGTGAACATGGATGTATGATTAAATAATACGTCATTTCTGTTTATCCCTAAAACCCGGAACGTCATACTAATGTTTGTTTAATCTGGAAAATACGTCAGAAATCTTGCCTCACAAAGTTAACAGGAGGGGATTCCGCCGTAGTGAAAGTGGTCACATGAGGGTTCCCGAGTAGAAATGCTGCAACGTCCGCAAGGGTCAAAGAACAATACGCTAAAAAGAAACCTGGCGTGAGGCTTGCATAGTTCAGAGAGGGCCTGAAGGGGTAACATAGGATTTGCCTAAAATTACACTCTGGGAATGGGATTTTTGTGCTTGGACTGGGATCTTATGAACTGGATTTGATCACATGCTGTATATCTACAAAATTGACTCGGGATTGCTCCTAAAATATTACTGGCAAGATTGGATTGAGAATCCTCCTCCCCCCTTCAGAACCTTCCTCAGAGAATTTCCCATACTCAAAATGTTGCTGAAAGAACTTATGTGACAAATCTTGCATGTAGGCAAGACAAACGAATTTAAATTCTGGCGATTAGAACCTCACCAAAATTAAATGCAATGTTGTGTTTTTTAAACATCAGGAAGACAATATTTGAAAACTTAATGTGTTAAAACATGTATTCATGTTCGTGAGGCAAGACTTCTGAAAAAGAAGGCTATTTGTGAAAGGCTTTAAAATCCGTCAGTTACTGGTTTGAAACCTTTGAACAGAAAGCTCTCATTTGGAGCATTAAAAGTTGCTGCACTTCAACTGGAAGCCTTCAACTGCACTCAGAATCAAAACTTGCAATACGAGACGTTTCTCCTGTGTTATTTCAAGGCCTTGTTTCGTGAAAATACACTTACCCTGAAGTAACAAAATGAAACTCTAAATTTACGAAAGAATCGAAGATCAATTTCACTCGTACTAGCTTTTCTACAGAGTTTACGATGATGGAAGGATTCCTAAGGCAACGCATCAAATCTACGCCAATGCAGACAGATTGATCACGTCAGCAAAACACTTTTCCCGCCACTGTCTAGACAGCACTGAAGATCGTACGACACACTCAGAAAAATCACCCATCTTGCGTGAACTTCATAGACAGGTTGTTTCTAACTCTTTTATGATGAAGAACGCTTCAAAGTTCAAAGTCATATGCCTTCTACAGTACGGTAACTTGGAACAAATCACACAGCTTTAGGGACAAGCGAAAGTTTAGCTTTCGAAATTAACGACAGAAACGAAATTGGTTGTTATATTTGAATTGCCTTCGCCCATCGTAAACTCTCTGCAAGCCTGAACAAAACTTCTTCTGCAATGAAAACCTCTCCAAATCCCACAAACTACTTTAGCTTGAACATATGAACATAAATTCCTAATCAATACCAAGTACATGCTCTGATGATAGCTATGAGTCTCCAAATGCAGTGACCTGTTTATGGAAGATCAAGCCTCATTAAAAACATTATGTGCCTGCGAGGAAATGGTTGGGAGAAATGTGCCTGCAATCAAAGCACTCTGACGACAGTAAATGTGCCAGCAATGGCATTCAAGGACACAGGGAGCAGTTCCCAATTGAGGGAAACAGCATTTAGAAGGACAACTTTAGAACTGAAAGGGTACTTTTAGACGCTTTCTCGCTTAACGAAAAGGACACTTTAAGGTTGAAATAGGGCACTTTGAAACAGAGAGGCACGGTTGTGCCCGACGTATCAGCTGGCAAATAAGCCTCTCTGGCCAAATATACTTGCGAAGTGCTTGAGACATTTCGGTATATACTTTTCAGTACAGAGACTCACACATCATTTGTTGTAAACAGCCCCTTTTGGCTTCAGGTGCAAGTTGCAACCTGGCAGAGGGCAAGATCAAACAGAAATTCAAAGCACGCAAGCATTTAAAGGTACAATATTCTTTCAGCAGACAAGGGCATATCAGACCAAAAATAAACCTGACTAGCGAATATCGTTACCGGAACAGGAGTGACGAAGAAGCAAAGGGCCCACTCTGAAACACTCTGATTCTAAATTTAGAACTTTTCAACTGACATTTGAAACATTTGTAACTTCAAACCCTTGTCATCAGAGCGTGTACGTTATGGACAGGAATCATAGACTATTAACAAACAAACAAACAAACAAAGTTGTCAAACGTTGACAAACGGAAGATTAGCTAGCACTATTACTGATGCATTAGTAAACGACCTACACGGTAGGAATAAATTGCGCAATGCGCAACCACAACAACAAGATTATATTGGGGGTTCCAAAATTAAAATTACACTAGAAGATAAATGTTTGTTTTCGTAGTTTTCGCATAGTCACAAGCAGTTCAACGATGGTCAAAGGCTTTTGGACATGCACAAAACTCATAGGCTGCAGCTAGATTTACGAGATTCCTCCTTGCTTTNATTATTACTGTTACAATAAACATTGGAAACAGATATGTTATGAAAAGGCTCCGTGCTAAATAATTTTGCTGTCCCAACTTGCAAAGAGCATGCAGGGGCTAGCTTCAAGTCCTGAAATCGAAGAGATAAAACATGACATTGATGGTATCACTACATCACTGCTACTTCTTGGCCCTTCTTGAATCGCCAAGCAAGGCAGAGAGGTAAAGTTTGCTACTAGCCAATGATTTTTTCTTACAACTGCTTTATTTTATGAGAAGCCTTCAGAAGGCCTCTTAGGTTTTGATTATTGCAGCTTAAAAATTATTTATGATTTAACCCAACCCAGAAAGAGTAAGATTTATGCTCTTAAGACAGAGATGTTGTGTACACCTTACCTTAGGCCAATTTGGCAATCCCAATGGCCGTCGAAAATTTACAGGAGGGCCTATTAAGCCAGATTATGCCGGGCCGCGTGGCGAGGCTTTGTTCCTTTCAGCTGGAAGGAATTTTGTCTTTAATGATTATGTTGGTCATGAATTGATATATATAATTGTGCATTTGTTGTGGCATCCAGAAGGTACTTCTTTTCAGTACTGGTATTCTCTTCCGTTGGAGCGAAACTTCTGCGCCGCCATTACAAAACAAACTCACGAAGGACATGGGCATTCCCCTGGGGTCCGGTCCGTTGGGGTCTTGGTCATATGGGTCCTAGGTCTGGTTATTCCGTTATGCCCTCTCTGAGGTCTTTTAGCTTAATTGTTCAAATTACGGTTGTAATCAAATACCGTTGCCCCAACTAATTTCATTTCAACCATCGGCCTAAGTTGCCACAGAGAAATTAACCTAGCCAATGAGCGTCATTTGCGGACCTGAGGGCATAATCTACTAACCAAAGCAACGAAGAGATGGTGTTGCTTGCGTCATAACCCTTCCAATCCATGCGTGTAAACACCAAACGCTGTGCAGTAAACAAACACGTGAAAGCATACTCGAAAAGGGTGGTAGTAAACAGTTTTGAAGGAGTGATTGCAATGCTGGATTTTTAGACCCAGCTGCATAAACTTTCGAAACAATTCGTTTAAAGTCTGTAAGTAGTCTGTAAATGCTTTCGTGAGCAAAAAACCTAGCATAACGAAAAACGTACAAAAACGTAACGAAAATCAAACATTTGCGGAAAGTTCAACTTAAAACGGCAAGAACTCCAACATCGAGATTATCTAGATTTTCATTTCTGGATATCTAGATTATCACTTGCTGGGAGTGCTGTGACCACTAATAGACGATTACGGAAAAGATGGCGCCAAGGGAGGGTGAGGCATTTCCCCTGGTCACTAGGAAGCGCCTCAGGAGTTGTACTCGAGATTTGGTTCAGCGACCGCGCGTTTAAAACCTGAAGCAGAGACCAGTCTGCTAAAAAAAAGGCGACCTAGCATCTCATAGGAAAGCTAAAGCTACTAGAAATCAGAAATCAAGGTCCTTGAGGTCATTAAGTTTATGCTACTTAAATTAAAGTTAATGAGAGGGAAGAACTTCCAGCAAATTAGACCGCGGAGATATTAAACCAACATTTATGCTACTTAAAAGAAATCAATGGAGTTGTTCATTCACTGTAAAATCAACGCGAATTCTAAAATTGGTCTTAATTTCATATAGCGTAAATTTCCTATGGCTGGTAAGGTAATATCCTGCAGTGCTCTAAAAGCATAACATTTTCGGCCTAAATTGCTAAATTTGACACATCCATAGCTCTTATTATAGAATGCTTTAATAATTTTAACTTGATTACGTCTACGCATGAATCCCACACTTGCAGCCATTGTCAGGTACTTAACTATGTTACAGCGTTCATTTTCGTGGAAATAATAGGCCATGTTACTCATTCCTCAGTTTCAGTGTGAAATATCCAGAAATTAACCCGCTTGAATTGTGACAGGTAGCTTTTTGTGTATTTTCTGGTGACTTGGCGCCAATCACTCAACGGCAACCCGTTCAAGTACAGCGTAACCGGTTCTCTATTATCAGATGTGTTGTTTGTGAATAAGGGCGTCGGGNTCTACGCATGAATCCCACACTTGCAGCCATTGTCAGGTACTTAACTATGTTACAGCGTTCATTTTCGTGGAAATAATAGGCCATGTTACTCATTCCTCAGTTTCAGTGTGAAATATCCAGAAATTAACCCGCTTGAATTGTGACAGGTAGCTTTTTGTGTATTTTCTGGTGACTTGGCGCCAATCACTCAACGGCAACCCGTTCAAGTACAGCGTAACCGGTTCTCTATTATCAGATGTGTTGTTTGTGAATAAGGGCGTCGGGAGATCCGGGCAAGGCGGTAGTTAACACGAAAAACAAACGAAAAAGCTTCACACATGGAATACGGAATATGTGATCCGAAGAGGTCGCAGGAATCTATATCTCACTGCATTTCTCACTGAAAATAATTGCCAAATTGACTCTATAAATATCCAAGACTTTTCTTCAAATTGGCAATTTCTAGGAGGGCTTATTAAACACGTATTTTATCTATAAAAACCCAACAAAGATCTCGAAATTAGAAAAATATGACATTAAAAGCGAAAAGACTTTACAATCCCAAAACGGGGCATACTGGCGGAACAAAGAAGGTCAGTGACCATTTACTACCTTAATGAACAAAACTGTAATCAAGGGAATTTATGAGAAAGTTTGAAGACAAATTATTTCCAAAAAAATCACGAAGGCTTTCAGTAAAGATTCTTTTCAATTGGATAAAACTCTCGTACTGCATTTGAAGGAGTAAATCACTGCTTGAGAAAGTTTAATACAAATGCAATGAAAATCATATGCGAAATTACGATCGTCATACAAATGCGATGAAAATAATATGAGAAATTACGATCGCCATACAGGTACCCTCTTCAAGATTGCGTGGCCTAACAACCAAACACATCACGCCCTTTACAGACATGTAGCCATGTAGCCTCCTATCAAAACAAAGACATATTGACTGCGCTTTTTGTGACGTCACAACAGGTGCCCTACTCAAGGAGCGTTAAAATGGTTGCCATGCTTATCAAGCATGATATTTGTCCACCTGGTTTCGCACTTGCATCCGTTGCGATGTTTTGTCTAGGAAGGTAACTTTCTGCTTAGCTAAAAATTTGCAAAACACCTTTAGGAACACGTTGCGCAAGGCGCGTTTCGCAGTCTGTTTCGCAACGGCTAATATGTTCCGTCTTTGTTCGGTTCACTTTCACAGGGCCTAAACAGCGAGAGCGCTATCAAAGTGAAGCGAACCATCGAATTGGATGAGGCTAGTGAGTTGGGTGTGTCTCGTTGATGACACTAACGCAAAATGTGCCACTCAATAACAAAAACAAGTAGCTTTATATGGTTTCAAATATATGACATCGATAGGGCCTAAATCAGTTTTTCGAAAGAACACATGAAAGTTTGTCCATATTCCGTCGTTTATCGGTTTGTCGGAATTTTCATTATTGCCATATATGGTAAGCCTGGAAAATTTTCAATTCAAGAGTTTCCATGATCTAAAACTGCTCATACATATTTCAATAACGTGTGATTTCGTTTTCGGAAGATACGAAAGGTGACGAAGCATGTTATAACAAGTTGGTGATGACGAATAATGTCACTTGCCGCATGTAGAAATTTCGTTTTCCCAATCATTAGCTCTCTTTCTCTGGATTTTGCTAATACCCCCAAACGTTTTTGCCTAAAATATCGTGAAGCCTGACGAGATATCATTCTCATAATTCTTTCTCCACAAACAAAACAAAACTCAGAATAAACTTTGGATAGATATACAGTCAAATTTTGGTCAAAGATTTGAGAGGAGGTGGCCGTTATTTTCGTGACACCACAAATCCTCGAATTAAAACAATTTTGTTAGAATATAAGAAAGAAGAAAGAGGATTTGCTGACACGAATTCAGGAAGAATGTGAAGATTAAGTCACGCTTGCTGCTCTTTTCTTTCCCATAAATTCGGACAGGAGGCAACTTAACACCTTTTGTTTTCGAAAACTGAGCACATGAGCTAAGACAAAAAATTTAAGGAGGAGAATTTCTTGTTTTGCATCCGCTGTTATCAGCCGAAAACAAGAAGCTTGAAACAAAACAACTGTTAATTTCTCACAATTAAACTTGAGTAAACAAGCAAATTTTAAAAAGTTTCTAGCTGTGTGTGTGGTAGAGTTCTTGAATCCATAGATAAGTGTTTTTATTTCAAAACTTTTGCCCACATGTTCTCTCGCATGGTTGTGATAGGCCCTTTGTGGCCTAGCTTTGACACTGAAGCAATTTTTCGAAATTCGATTAGCCGCACAGTGGGAGGCGGAGGAGTGTTGAGGCTGCGCGCAGGCTACACAGTGGGTTGCGATCTCCCACTGGCTAACACAGCAGAAACAGTCTGGAGTCTAGAAACCTGACAAATCCCTTTATTTGAAACATGGCAGAAAACTGGTGGAAAAGACAAGGCTTTAGTTTCAAAACAATTGTGATTGTTCTGTGATTGATGAAGCTGAGTGAATCACATTAGTCATTGGTGTGACAACTTTAACAATTTTCATGGAATCTTTTCTTTCTTCTAAATATGGGCAGGGCTTTGGGTCGATTTGGAGACAGAAATCGGATGTTTTCTCCGTGGATTCAAGCTTGAGATAATTGTCTTTATTTCTGAGAGGAATGGTTGTATCAGCCTTGAGAAAATGGGGGGGGGGAGGGNTAACACAGCAGAAACAGTCTGGAGTCTAGAAACCTGACAAAACCCTTTATTTGAAACATGGCAGAAAACTGGTGGAAAAGACAAGGCTTTAGTTTCAAAACAATTGTGATTGTTCTGTGATTGATGAAGCTGAGTGAATCACCTTAGTCATTGGTGTGACAACTTTAACAATTTTCATGGAATCTTTTCTTTCTTCTAAATATGGGCAGGGCTTTGGGTCGATTTGGAGACAGAAATCGGATGTTTTCTCCGTGGATTCAAGCTTGAGATAATTGTCTTTATTTCTGAGAGGAATGGTTGTATCAGCCTTGAGAAAATGGGGGGGGGCAGGGGCAAAACTGTCAAAACTAAAGGGGACAAATGGATACCAATGGATACCAAAGCATAGTTATGGCCCCATTTTTTATTGACAACATAAGCTAACTATTGGAAAGTGGGGAGGACTTGGATTTGCCCCTCCATATCCCCCCTGTGGTACTAGTGAATAGGAGGGGGTATCGCTCAGGGGCACTATGATGAACTGAGTGCCTACAAAGTGGAACTGAAACATCTGATGGGGTAATACCCATAATACTCCGGTAATACACAACAAGAATACACGTTTTTCCTTTTGGGGGAAATGCATAGTCTGCCCATCTCAATCAGGAAGCTCCTAGAATTTTGGAAACAGTTCTTCAAGGTGCAAACTAATCCAGCCAGTGCCAATTCATTACAAGATTAGCACCACTCAGGGGTTAAATCCCTTTGTGAAGGGCAATGTCCCCAGACACTGCTGAAACATTTGGAATGAGATTGGGTAGTGTTGATGGAAAGGTTTGGATGATCATGTAGCTAAATTAAGCTAAATCTGATTTCCCATAGGGAAAACAGCATCCAAACTGGTTTCATGCCAAAGATTAAGATAAATAAGGATTTTCCCAGAGACAAACAATATTTAAAATCCAAAGTAAACATCATGGTAGGGTTGACATTTTGTATCCTGGCAAGAAGCCTAACCCATACAGAGATGACCTGAAGACAAGTGTGCCAAGTGGAAACCAAAAGTAAAGCCTCTGGTCAAATCAGTTTCCAAGGAGGGGTGTGACACCTTCTGTTTTCAATATCTAGGTTTCTATTTTTAATGTCTGTTTTTGATAGAGGATTCTTTCAGCTGAGTACAATATTGCTGAAGATTGCTTGCCAGACACTATTTTGAAATGTTTGTGTTGTACTCCCAGTCTGGTAGGGTAAATAGCCAGTTTTGGAAAAAAGGATAATACTCGTCGAGATTCAGTTGTACTAAATACAGTAGATATGCAATAATCTTCTAATTGTAGAAGTTTGCATCATTTGCTAAATAGATAGTAACAGAGGGATGTATCGTTCCATAAAATGTTGTACACCTTTGGCAAAAATTCTTTTGTTTTCAAGAAAAATCCCTAAAAAAGCCCTAAAAATCATACTGTTTCAGAAAATCTTATGGGCTTTTTGAAGAGAGTGAATCACACCAAGGCAATAATGAGCTTGTTCTTGGCAACATCTCAAACAAGGAAATTACATGGACTGGAAAAATGAGTGAAAAATGCCCATAGGGTCTCAGAAAAAAGATCCAGTGCAAAATGTTTACATGGGTCTGGGATCAAGCAAAGGGTCCTGTTTTTCTTCAACTTTGAAAATGTCATTGTATAAGATGTGATATTCATTATCAACAGCTACCTGGGACATAAGATTGGATTTGGAATCTTTAAAACCCAAACAAAGAATGGATCATGGCTTTGATACATGACTTAGCCCAGCTTAACCTGCAAAACCGGGGAACTAAAACAGCTTTTCAATCTTAGACAACATTTTTTAAAGCTGCTGCCAAAGATGGAACATATATTTCTGGGTTTAGTTCGAGTGAAATATCACAAAATTCCGATGTTGAGCCTTCCCAGTTTAGGCTGAATTCCAAAGGGAATATTTGCCAAAGAGAAATTTGCCTCTGGGTCATAACACAAGAAGGACTCTCCATGTTTTGGGCGTCTCTCCACTACAACACAACAGACACGAAATATTATCAAATTCTCTCAGATCATACTTACTTTGAAAGCTCTCGCCTTCTGTGGACACTTCAGCAAATATCCTTTCCTCAAACACTCGTTCATCTTGTGATTATGATCGTGGTCAAACACGGGATATTTAAAACCAGGCTCGAAGGCTTCTCTACTCTACTTTCACCTCAAATGGGTCAATTCGATAAGCTCAAATACCACATATTTCCTGGCTATAACCAACATTTCCTTCATCGATAAAACAGTTAATTCAAGTCAATAGGATTCTTATGTTAATAAACCGCCAATTATATTGACAGTATTAGCGATTGCTGGTGATTCAACGGGTCGATTCAAGTCTGCCAACTTTGATGATAAGGAAACGCAATGGGCCTAGCTATCCAAATGGGCAAGGCGTATTTCTCAGTCAAAAATTTCCTCGGTCGGCAGTAACTCTCTCTTGGCAATGACCTTGCACAGTTCTTTCAATGATCACCACGTTAAACCATTAATAAGACAGCCATTCATCTAAACGGAATTTATTACAATGTGCTTGTGCGTATTAAATATATTGGAACGGAAATATTCATCCAGCCAAATTTGTCTTCTCTTGTCCGCCAATTTTCTCGCAGGGCCTAGCCTAGGCAACGAGGTAGTGTGTAGGTATACAAAGGAGTGAAATATGCTTGAACGGCTTTGAATATTCTTGTATGTTGTTGTCTGTGACTTAAGATATCCTTCTTCTTTCTGAATGTGTTATTAGGTAAATGAAAGAGGTCTTAATTTATTAGGAAAAGGTTTGTTTATTAGCAGCGGTGTGTTCCGTCTGCTTCCTTCACTTTTGCGCCTCATTGAATGTCCGCTCCGCCTGCTTTGTGTCGTCATTGGCAATGTCATGAAAACATGAATAAAACATTGACTGGAATCTCTTGGGAATTGACCAATCAAAAGCGTAGGAGTGGAATAAAATATTGACTGGAATGTCCTGATAATGTGAGACAATAAGGAAAGGGGAAGGGATTAGAGAAATAGACCTTTCCAAACAGGTCTGGGACGGTCTTACAAAAAGGGGGGATGAGAGAAATTATGAAAAAGTGATCGCTCCCAAGCATTGTAAATTTCTTTCTTATTTATTTACGAACAACTTCTTGTTTGCTAATTTTTCTAAACTTCTTCCACTTTTTCTGGATTTCACATGATTGTAACCTGGAACACAGAGTCATTCCTTTTGGATCTTTTTGGAGGCTCTTGTCAGGGTAGCACAATTTCAGATTTTTGAAGTCACATAAACAATCAAACCAAACATCTTTTTTTCTCATGTATTTTTCAATTTTCCTTGGTGGGGATCGCGAAATACAAAAAATTGCCTGTTCTGTTGTTGTTGAAATAATTTGCTGGCCTTGTGTCAAAAAGCCCAAGAACGAACATTTGTAGGGTCCGAATTTCGAGTTTCATTTTGATGTGTGCAGACACTTTTATACTGGAGATAGAAATACGCCTTGCATCATTATTGCATCATTTGTTCTTGGAACGAGCAACTTTTCAAAGTGAGAACTGACAAAAATATTTTTGCCCCCGCATTCTAATCCAATGAATGATAAAACTCACGGTAAGTGTGATCGAAACAGGAGCGGCACACGAAAGAACGTTGATTGACTAATGAATCAACTAACTGCTGTTGCTCACGTGGTGAATCAAGCATCGTTAGCAGAAATTGCGATTGATATCATCATACCGATAATTGCCCTATGTAATTATTTCTATTTTTGAGTACTTTTCGGTATTACTGAAGCGGTAAACCTTGACAATACCTATTGAACTATTGCTCTGTGGATTTATGTTTCTATTTGTGTCAACAAAAGTATCTAGGTGGTTATATCTGCCCTTAGCAAAGTTGCTAAGATGTATTACGCATTAGGCTTCAAGTATTTTTTATAAGAAACCGCTTATAAGAAACTCAACATGCAGAGCTCTCANAATGAATCAACTAACTGCTGTTGCTCACGTGGTGAATCAAGCATCGTTAGCAGAAATTGCGATTGATATCATCATACCGATAATTGCCCTATGTAATTATTTCTATTTTTGAGTACTTTTCGGTATTACTGAAGCGGTAAACCTTGACAATACCTATTGAACTATTGCTCTGTGGATTTATGTTTCTATTTGTGTCAACAAAAGTATCTAGGTGGTTATATCTGCCCTTAGCAAAGTTGCTAAGATGTATTACGCATTAGGCTTCAAGTATTTTTTATAAGAAACCGCTTATAAGAAACTCAACATGCAGAGCTCTCAGATCGCCAAAAAATTAAGAAACTCCAGTACTGAGAAAATACATATTTTCTATAAAGGAAATCCTGGGCTGGGCATCATCATCGATTGATGGTAGTTACTCTGCTCTCCATGCGTCTCTATCCTGTGCGAGACTGGGGCGAGACTGTATAGTTGAAGGAAAATCTGCCTCTCGTGTTGTAATAATAGCGGTGTATAGAGATTTTAAACACACCGTTATCGTTACGATGTGAGTAAGATTTAGATCCAAAAAAGGAAAATTAGCAACTTTTTCGAGGTCGATGGAAAATGTCCCTCTCGTGTAGTAAGGAAAAGGATAACGGTGTATAGAGATTTTATACACACCGCTATCGTTACAATGTGAGTAGGGTGTATGGTAGAACCAAAAAAGGAAAATTAACAAGAAAGAGAAAAACTTTTCTTACGTTATTCACGGATTAACAGGACAGCAATTTCTCCGTGTACTATGTCACGAAAACAGGACTGTGAATATTATAAACCCCAAACCCCTAAGGCCCCCTTGTTTTGTCTGTTGTCCAACTTTAATGAGCGAAACTACGACGATGTAATAAATCTAGGAATTACCATGGTAATGACGGCCTCGCTCTCAGTTTGAAAGAGAGGCCCTCTCTAATGGCGGCAAAAGTTGGAAGTTTCAGAAGGTGAAAGCAAAGATACCTGTACCTGCTACTGAAAGAACGTCAAGAAACTTTTCGAAACAGATGAAGAGTGCAAGTAGATGAAGTAANCTTACGTTATTCACGGATTAACAGGACAGCAATTTCTCCGTGTACTATGTCACGAAAACAGGACTGTGAATATTATAAACCCCAAACCCCTAAGGCCCCCTTGTTTTGTCTGTTGTCCAACTTTAATGAGCGAAACTACGACGATGTAATAAATCTAGGAATTACCATGGTAATGACGGCCTCGCTCTCAGTTTGAAAGAGAGGCCCTCTCTAATGGCGGCAAAAGTTGGAAGTTTCAGAAGGTGAAAGCAAAGATACCTGTACCTGCTACTGAAAGAACGTCAAGAAACTTTTCGAAACAGATGAAGAGTGCAAGTAGATGAAGTAATTTTTTGTAATCAAAGTAATGGCGTTACAAAGCCATCACACAAAAGCTGTAGTCTAGTAAACGAAGAAAGGAAAGTTTCTCAATAATAATACCTGCTGGCCTAAAAAAGGTCCAAAGCACAACAACATCTTGCTTTGTTGTAGAGAAATGAAACTCAATGACTTCCTGAGGAGATCAAATGGTCTGTGTGTTAGCAAGCAAATGCAGAAGGTTATAAGATGCAAATCGTTTAATACTTGTAGCAGCTTGGGAAATGGCAGACAGTTGGGTCCAAGAATAATCGAGCGACAGAATAGAATACCTACATCCTGCAGATTCTTTCATACTGGTAGCTGCCTTTGCGATTCAGAAAGGGATCAAGATACAGAAGAAAATGTCTCAGGAGTACAAATCATTGACTATACTGTATTCACAAAAAAATCACATCGAAAAGTTATAGATGATATTGAGAAACAGTCACAAGTGCAGCCAGAGAAATCACAAGTAAATCCTATGAAAAATCAAAGAAAGATCACAAAGTGTTAGTAATGTATACTGCTCAATTGATAACTTTGTTCTTCGCCACACAGAAGGTTTTTGTGCGCAATTTGCTTGAATACAAAATGCTTAAAATTAAAGATGTATTTTTTGGTAAGAAACTGCTTCTAAGAAACTGAACTCTCAGATCACTAAGTAATTAAGAAAATCCAGTACTGGGAAAGATTATTTAAGCAACTATTTATCTTGTCAAGGAAATCCAAATCCTCAGCATATTTTTACTTTGTTTTCACTCGTTTCCTGTATTGAGTAATGTCTAAACATTAGAAAGGCTTCAAAAAAGTATCAACAATGTTCTTGTTTGCGTGTTGCACAATATTTCATTAAAACAAAAACAAATATAGTATAAATAATTGTACTTTGAACAGAGTTTAATTGTGTACGACGTTTCAGGCATAAACCCATTATCAAGTAAAAAAGTATGTTTGAAATGTTCACAAGTGCACAGGAAACAAACGTGAAGATTGTTATGGACCTCCTAAGAAACTGGTAAGAAACTCTTGAGTACTCAAAATCTGATAATTTTAAGAAACTTTCAGTACTGGCTCAAATTCTTAGTTTCTTATTAAAAAAGATGTGTGATACTTGAAAATGCCCTGTACTATTGTAATTAGTTATGTTTAGAATTTTGGATAAGATTAAGTAAAAAAGAGCTACCGTTAGTATATAAATATACTGCTTTCTTATTTTGTTGGAATGGATAGAGTGAATTTAAGATTTTGAATTTTAAAACATCATTTCCTCTAGGATATAGCAATAGTTTGGGATGAAATGTGATAGATACAAGCTTTGAGATATTTTCAACCTTCTTTGATTGTAGATTCCATTGCATTGTTCTTGAGGAAGTTCATTGCTGCTCAAGAAACATTCAAAATAAATCTGAAGAAAACTGGAATGACTGGTATGTATTCAGCAGATATGATAGCTCAAACGTTGTAGTTAAGTCAAGCATTGTAAAGCCCACTCCCAACTCAACCAGCCAAGTTTTTATATCTTCATTTTACGAAATCACTTTTTGTTTTGGTTTTGCAGACAAATCAATTTGGCAAGCAACAGAACATTTCAAGAAGAACTTGAAACAAGAAATTGCAGAGGATGAAAATCTTTCTTACTTCATAAGCCAAATTGATCCTAAATTTGGTGAGTGGAATCATTTCTTCTCAGTTTACAAATCACAATTTAAAGATGAAATGCGTACCTTTTCAAAATGTTTGCTAAAAGCTTCCTGGTGGGTAATCAATTAACGTTCTGCCCTTATGCACATTTTTTAATTTTTCTACATGTTTCAAATTTGTCAGCAAATGCAGCACTCTTTTAACACAATTACTGCACCTTCAATGTCAAATTAAGCAAGGCTCAGTTTAACAATGTGTGTTAATTTCCTTTGTATTGATCGTTAAAAGACCAAAAGCAACATTTGGACTTGGGGTTGGAGTTGAAGCATCTCTGACCTTGACCAATTCTTGTTTGGCCTATCAACAGACAGGCTAGTTCTTGTCTCAAAAAGCAATTCGTCTATTTGTAGTTGATCCAATCGTAATTCTGTTGTAGATGATGATGAGGGCATTTTTGAATGTTTCTACAATTACATCAAGCAAAGATATCCGCTTAAAGAAAATATGAAAGAGCTGAAGACATTATGTGATTTAAGAAATGTAGCTAACTGGTAAGAAAATTTCATGATTTTAACGTCATCAACAAACTTGATGCTTTTACAGTTCTGGTTGATTCAAGACTAACTTGTCACATAACATTATCAAATCCATAATCTTGAATAGGCTGACCAATGGATCAATCCTGTTTTATACTGAATTTAAATAAATACCGGGTGTCCCAATAAAAAGTATACAGATTTGGTTGACCCTAGCGATGAGAATTTAGCCCAAATCAATCCGAAATCGTTTTTAAGAGATACCTCGATATTCAACTCGAACATAGATACCTTGTTTGTAGATATTGATGCTTTGAGAGTTGAAATATTAATCTTCAAAGGACTAATTTGCCTCCACCTTCAAACCAGAGCTTTTGCGTTTTGGCCTAAAAATTGTTGATATTAAAAAAATGAAGTTTACTTCGGAGCTCCCTTGATGATAAATGTCACGTAAATTATACTTTTTTAAACGTGTCTGTTGTGCAATTTTTAATTTTTCTCCTCTTGTTTCAAATTTGTTCACTTCTATTGTTGACTTATTCACTGTGCTTCAAGAATTGGCTTAGGCCAAAACGGCAAAGCTCTGGTTTCGAGGTGGAGGCAAATTTATCCTTTGAAGATCAATATTTCAACTCTCAAAGCATCAATATCAACAAACAAGGTATCTATGTTCAAGTTGACTATCGAGGTATGTTCTAAAAATGTTTTCTGATTGATTCGCACTAAATTCTCACCGCTAGGGTCGACCAAATCCGTATACTTTTTTTTGGGACACCCGGTAGACATACGTCTATCTTTTCAAAGGTTTGTTACAGCCAGGCAAATGAAAAGAAAGGTCGTTTTTCATGCTGGTCCAACAAACAGTGGAAAGACATATCATGCATTGAATAGATATGAAGAATCAAATTCAGGAATTTATGGTGGACCTTTGAGGATGCTGGCTGCTGAAGTTTATGCAAGAACAAACGGAAATGTAAGACCAAACACTTTGTTACAATCTGTAGAAACTGTTATTTATAAAGGAACTGTACATTT
>REGM01000009.1:2654480-2689513 GCA_004194415.1 Aurelia aurita | reverse complement strand
GGGTGTCCCAATAAAAAGTATACAGATTTGGTTGACCCTAGCGATGAGAATTTAGCCCAAATCAATCCGAAATCGTTTTTAAGAGATACCTCGATATTCAACTCGAACATAGATACCTTGTTTGTAGATATTGATGCTTTGAGAGTTGAAATATTAATCTTCAAAGGACTAATTTGCCTCCACCTTCAAACCAGAGCTTTTGCGTTTTGGCCTAAAAATTGTTGATATTAAAAAAATGAAGTTTACTTCGAAGCTCCCTTGATGATAAATGTCACGTAAATTATAATTTTTTAAACGTGTCTGTTGTGCAATTTTTAATTTTTCTCCTCTTGTTTCAAATTTGTTCACTTCTATTGTTGACTTATTCACTGTGCTTCAAGAATTGGCTTTGGCCAAAACGCCAAAGCTCTGGTTTCGAGGTGGAGGCAAATTTATCCTTTGAAGATTAATATTTCAACTCTCAAAGCATCAATATCAACAAACAAGGTATCTATGTTCAAGTTGACTATCGAGGTATGTTCTAAAAATGTTTTCGATTGATTCGCACTAAATTCTCACCGCTAGGGTCGACCAAATCCGTATACTTTTTTTTGGGACACCCGGTAGACATACGTCTATCTTTTCAAAGGTTTGTTACAGCCAGGCAAATGAAAAGAAAGGTCGTTTTTCATGCTGGTCCAACAAACAGTGGAAAGACATATCATGCATTGAATAGATATGAAGAATCAAATTCAGGAATTTATGGTGGACCTTTGAGGATGCTGGCTGCTGAAGTTTATGCAAGAACAAACGGAAATGTAAGACCAAACACTTTGTTACAATCTGTAGAAACTGTTATTTATAAAGGAACTGTACATTTGTTTGCTGGCTAATGTTGCTATTTGTTTGTCTTGCATTTGCAAGACATTTGGGATACACATGAGACCAAATTATGTCTCCTGAGTATACCTGCCTGTTACTAAAATCGAGATTTTTTGAATTTAGCGTAAATTAATGCCAGCGTTATCAAGCTTAAACTAATCGCACTCACCAATTTCTGCAATTGTAAGGATACTAGGCCTATTTACTGTGGTAAATTCATAATCTATACATAGTTCTCCTGTTCAGGGCATTCCATGCGACATGCTGACTGGTGAACAAAGACTTTATGCAAAGAGCGAGTTCGAGCCATCAGACCACGTATCCTGCACCGTTGAAATGTACAAAATTGGAAAAGAATGTAAGTTAGTGAGTAATGAGTAACATGAATGATGTTGTTTGACTGTTTTTTAGAGTTTCGTTCCTCACTTACACTTCCTGCTAATTAAATTTGAATTGGTTACTGTAATAATGTGCTCGGTTTTCTTCGCAATAGGTTCTGACCAATTTGCTTAAATTCAGTTTTCTAGTGGATCAATCTTTAGTTAACTGTCTTAAGCTCTAAAGAGAAATTGATGCTTTCCCAGAGATTATAAACAAAGGCTACAACTAGATAGAAGGAGTATTGATGCAATCCATTTTCATCCTAATTTAGACGACTGCGCAATAATTGATGAAATACAACTTCTAAGAGATAGGGAACGAGGTTGGGGATGGACAAATGCATTTTTAGGTATGTATCTTTCATTATCGTAAAATCTATTGTTTAGAAGGTAACTAATCCTTTACGTTATTTGGATGCTACCGACCAAACAGACCTGCATTCTTTTTTCAGAAAAAGTGCTCAACGATTTTATGACTAAACTTTGTTGACTTCTCTTAGGTATTCAAGCAAAAGAAGTTCACTTATGTGGAGAACCAGCAGCTGAAAAATTGATAAGATCTCTTGTTAAATCAACTGGCGATGAATTGGAGGTAAGAGGAGAAATGAAATTATTTTGATCAATTCAGTTAGTAAAAATTGCTGTGAAAACGAAACAATGTTTGAGCTCAGTAGTTTGAATTTCTGCACGGTATGTTTATCNCTGCATTCTTTTTTCAGAAAAAGTGCTCAACGATTTTATGACTAAACTTTGTTGACTTCTCTTAGGTATTCAAGCAAAAGAAGTTCACTTATGTGGAGAACCAGCAGCTGAAAAATTGATAAGATCTCTTGTTAAATCAACTGGCGATGAATTGGAGGTAAGAGGAGAAATGAAATTATTTTGATCAATTCAGTTAGTAAAAATTGCTGTGAAAACGAAACAATGTTTGAGCTCAGTAGTTTGAATTTCTGCACGGTATGTTTATCAAACCTCCATCTTGGAATGAGTTTATAAGTTTAGCCACGTTATGAAGTTTTGCAGTAATGAAATTATATCATAAATGTTGGAGCTAGTAGGGCAGGGATCTTCTAAAAATCTGTTAACGTACAATTCTTCAATTCACAGGTTCGTAAATACAAAAGACTGACTCCACTCCATCTTCAGAAAAAAAGTTTAGGTAGGTCAAAATATTTTTTGTTGACCTTTCTTTCTACCGAATCCTCTGCGAACCTTATCCTTAAATCTTCAGAAAAAGAAGCAAAACTCTCAAATTACTAAGAATTAAGACACTTGGGAAAAGTTTTTTCAAGAAACTTATTTCTTTCAATGGAAGAAATTCAAATCAAATATTTACTTTTTCTTGTACCCTAAAAGTAAGAAAGTTAAGTAGCGATTAAAAATCAATTATGAAAATTTAAAACGATCGTAGATTTTATCTCTAATTTTGCCAATTTTGTCAAACAGGCACGTTGAAAGCTGTTCGCCCTGGTGACTGCGTTGTGGCATTTTCAAGGCAAAAGATTTTCAATATTAGAGCTGAGATAGAACGAACCACAAAATTAAAATGTTCTGTTATTTATGGAGGCCTGCCACCACGTAAGAATCAACTAATAAATCATATTTAATTTTCTGACATTAATCTTGTTTTATGTCATATATTTTGATTATAATTGCTTCTTCTGTCCGACTACTCAGATGCACAGATGTGTCGAGCACACTCGCTTCCTTTGTACAAATGGCCTACTTTTTAAAGGGTAATGTCACTTTAGTAATTCTCTGTACACTAATTCTAATTCTTTGATGGCTAACTGTATTAATGTCATTTGTTAAAACGATGCTATAAGTTAAAGTGAATCAACGGAGCTAAGTGGAGGTCATCTATAAATAGGACAAAGAAAACTCCTACGCACGATATTGTTCCTCTCGCTAAACAATATCCACGTACGTGTAGACATCATCAAATACAATAGGCTAATAATAGAATACCCAGACCCCTTCCGCGCGGGGCTTTTATATCCGTTGATTCTCTTTAAGTGCATTTGAAGCGTTTGCATAATACAATGTGTACGGGTAAAAAGTATTCTTCTGCGCTCAGTGTTCACTGCTTTCTCTGACTAATAATTAAATCCCTTTCGTTTCCCTCCTGTTTAAACATTGATCAATTTTAAAATGTACCAATGAAGAAAAGTATCATATCAAATATAAGAGCTGTCAGTGCAAAGTCTGAAACGATGTTTTGATTTTCCTCCTTCACAGCTATTCGACTGGAACAAGCAAAAAGATTCAACGATCCAGATGACGAACACAAAGTTCTTATTGCCTCTGATGCAATTGGCATGGGACTTAATTTGTAAGTGGTAAATCTTTAAAAAGATTTTACTATGTGTAGAAGTAATAACAATGTTGTGTTTTTCTTCTGGAGGTCATTTAGACCAGTGATAGATAGTACCAGTACTAGTGATAGTAGTATAGTTCTTATTGTTCTGTTTTATTAACTGTTGGTAAGTTGGACCTTTTTCTTTTGATCTATTTTATTAGTAGCTGTAGAGCCATGTACTTAGGTATAGTGCTGTATTCGTTTAAAAATGTACTATTTATCCCTCGCTTAGACAAATCTATATGACGTTACAATGTCACTGAAAGCTACCTGTGTGGCTTGGTGAAATAGATAGTTGCAGGGAACAGCATAGTCTTCTTTCCTACAATGTATAATCCTTTGATGATGTTGTAGCTGTTCTGTCTCCATTTAAACGCATCATGGGAGAGTATCTCACAACAAAGTTTCTGTAAACAAGTTTCTTGAGAGGGACTCCTTTTGCACTGTACTCACATGGCCAGAATCTCATGCTTTGGCGCTGGCGGCAGCTCCGTTAGGCTGCTTTGAGCAAAACGTATAGGAAAACGATCAAGAATATGGTCGTCTTCGGGACAGCGTTCTCAGAGTGGCTCACAGCAAATTTTGTGCAAAGAATTTTTTTTTGAGAGGGAATATTTTATGTCTAGTAGTGTGTGGCTAGACGCCTAGGATATATCAAAAGGACAAAATCCCATGCTTTGGCGCCACCAGCTCAGTTGGGTTGCTTTGAGTAGAGCCTGCAACTTGTCGAATCGGCCGTAGAAATTCCTTAGTTTGCAATCGCTAATCGCGTTGTGCTGGTGGTGATGCAAAATCTTCCTTGTTTATTATCAGAGATCTTCGTTGTTTACATTTGCAGCTTGACTAATCGGCCGTAGAAGTCAGTTTTGTTGCAATCGTTCATCGCTTCGTACTGCCGTAGATCTCCGTCTGAGTTTATTGTCATATCCAATTCTTCACTGTATTTACCTTCTCATTTTAGGAGCATTCGAAGACTAATATTCCATTCATTACAAAAATTCGATGGACGCAAAATGATAGTTCTTCCTTCATATCACGCAAAGCAAATAGCTGGAAGAGCTGGTCGTTATGGTACTGATTACCCAGAAGGCTTTGTAACCACGTATGTCCATTTTGACTTGTACTTGCCATAACCTAGACAGGACTAGAAATTGTGTTTTCGCTTATCGAAAAGAGAGCTCATTTGACAGATGCATTACAGAATCAAACTATTAACAAACAAAAGTCAAAACTCTCTTCGCACCTGTTAAGGCCGAATCGTTGTGTTCAATCAATGCTCTTGTACATTGTTGTATTTGTAAATAGATATTAGTTTACATTATAAAATCTAGCCTGCGTGCAGACTATACTTTTCCACTGCGAAGGAGTGCCGACGAGGAAAATCAAGCTCGCTCATGTAATGTAAGTTTTGCCTTGAAATTTTGTGTTCATGCATAAAACAAACAAACATTTTCAACAACTATGGAATAATTTGTTCTTAATGTTCATCTGTTCATGTAGATCGGCAGTAAAGAGCAGTGCATGTTCATCTTAATGTTCATGTTCATCTTAATGTTCATGTAGATCGGTAGTAAAGTATTAAAAGTTCGTATGTTAAATCGTGTTGATGTTTTTTAGCTACCGTAGATATGTTGTTTACTAGTTTAATAGCTTGAATTTTGATGAAAATGAAATGAAATGAAATCTGGTCTTTAATCATGAAATTTTATTTGATTCACCAAGCTCCATGCTTTCATAAAATACAAAACATTAAGCTCCAAGTAATCTTGCATCAATTCATTGATTTGGAAAGAACGATATTATTTGACATTTGCATGTCAAATCTTCATAAAGGACATATAAACATTTGCCAATTATGATTCTTGCTGTGTAATAAATTTGCTGTGTAATAAATTTATTGTTCTTGTTTGCTTCATTCAATAGCTGTTTAAAGTATACATAATAACATGTACTAGGCTATTGTTTGAAAATGAAATCTTGAAATCTTGAAATCTTGTGTTATGGTTTGAAATTATAAATCTTTAAAACGTATTTTTATTTCTATTTTTGTGTGACCAGGTTGCATGCTGGTGATCTGGTTCCTCTAAGTAAAATGCTTGCTTCAAAAACAGATGATGTACAGGTATTTAAAGAGTATAGTAGCTTTATTTTATTTGCTCACGGCACTATGATACGTTGCTTGGTATTTTACCAAATCATCGATTTTAATGAGAAATTCTCTACTGTAAATTTCCTTGCTTTTTCAGACTAAAAGTACAGATTTTATCTATTTTTTAATTTACCGTCCAGCTATTCAAAAGTAGGATGCTTAAAATCTCGGCTGTCCATTTTCACACTTTCTTATCATAGAATATATGATAAAAGTTATATAAAACGCCATTCTTCCATGAGAGTATNGCATAAAACAAACGGACAATTTCAACAACTATGGAATAATTTGCTCTTAATGTTCATCTGGTCTTTAATCATGAAATTTTATTTGATTCACCAAGCTCCACGCTTTTCATAAAATACAAAACATTAAGCTCCACGTAATCCTGCATCAATTCATTGATTTGCAAAGAACGATATTATTTGACATTTGCATGTCAAATCTTCATAAAGGACATATAAACATTTGCCAATTATGATTCTTGCTGTGTTATGGTTTGAAATTATAAATCTTTAAAACATTTTTATTTCTATTTTTGTGTGACCAGGTTGCATGCTGGTGATCTGGTTCCTCTTAGTAAAATGCTTGCTTCAAAAACAGATGATGTACAGGTATTTAAAGAGTATAGTAGCTTTATTTTATTTGCTCACGGCACTATGATACGTTGCTTGGTATTTTACCAAATCATCGATTTTAATGAGAAATTCTCTACTGTAAATTTCCTTGCTTTTTCAGACTAAAAGTACAGATTTTATCTATTTTTTTAATTTACCGTCCAGCTATTCAAAAGTAGGATGCTTAAAATCTCGGCTGTCCATTTTCACACTTTCTTATCATAGAATATATGATAAAAGTTATATAAAACGCCATTCTTCCATGAGAGTATTCCACTGCTATAACGTGCCCAGGGGTGGTGGCAGGGGAGGGCTTGGGGGCTACAGCCCCCGTCGGAGGCATCTAGTCCCCCCGTCGGAGGAAATTTTAGCTTATTTTTGGAGGGAATTTGGCAAAATGACGTATGAAAACTGCATATGTTAGTCATGTTAGCCCCCTGTCGGAAGTTCCAGCCCCTCTGTCGGAAAATTTCTGGTGCCACCCCTGAACGTGCGTCCATTTTCACAAGAGTTAGCCTTGTGGCCTTTCTTTTAAAATATGCAAAATGACGTAGCCTTATGGCCTTTTTTCAAAATCTACAAAAAGGCGCCTTCAACCTTCAACTAATCTACTCAAGACCTTTCTTATCATGCAGCTTTGAAATATCGAGATCTTGTAATCTTATCTGCTCATCTTTGTTTATTTTTCAGCAAGCTGGTTTGCGCCCAGAATATGAGCTGATTGAGTTGTTGTCCCATGTTCTTCCAAAGGCAACTTTGACTGAGCTACTAGTAAGTTTTTCATCAAGATATATCAGATAGTTCCGAAAGCAACTTTGAAATGATGCAATTTTAATGCCGTGAACTTTCTAGACTTCCACCAAGACTGAATATTTTAGAGGAGCACAAGTTTGAACTAAGAAATTTTTGCTGCAGGATATCTTCGAACTTCCTAAACTATAGATTCGATGTTGGGTAAAGGACTGAGTTTCTGTGACAAATATCCACTTAGGAATCTTTATTATAGTTAGATCGCCAGTAAGATGCCTATTGCTCCATTTTGATCTCTGAAGACTTGTTAATTACATACAATTTTTAGGGGGTTTCACAGCTTGAATATGAAACTGCGAGTATAGCCTACAAGTTTGTGTTTCAGGACACATTTGTGAAGCTTGCTACAATGGATGGCAACTACTTCATGTGTGACATAGAACATACAAAGGTAATCTGTCCATTCTTGTCAGGTTTTTGTCTTACGATAGTACTTCATGTTTTGCAAGCAACCACTTTGAACATGTTTGCAAAATAGGTTTTAAATATGCAGTGTCCAGAATCTAACACGGCATTTTATGAAAGTATTAATTTGATATTTGTAAAGACCAGAGAGCACCTAATGCCCCTTTGATCAGGGCAATTTTACCTTCTTGCTTAGTCATTATAACACTTGTTTAAACCATACAATGTATCTGGAGAATGNACAAAGGTAATCTGTCCATTCTTGTCAGGTTTTTGTCTTACGATAGTACTTCATGTTTTGCAAGCAACCACTTTGAACATGTTTGCAAAATAGGTTTTAAATATGCAGTGTCCAGAATCTAACACGGCATTTTATGAAAGTATTAATTTGATATTTGTAAAGACCAGAGAGCACCTAATGCCCCTTTGATCAGGGCAATTTTACCTTCTTGCTTAGTCATTATAACACTTGTTTAAACCATACAATGTATCTGGAGAATGGTAAGATAGACAACAAGTGCCTGTCCCGCCTTGTCTTTGTCCCTGGCTAAGTCCGCCTTGTCCACTAGTTGATTTTAAGTCTGTTTCCTTTGCAGAGCGTTTCCGAAGCTGTACAGCACATCCCAATGTCATTACGCCAGCGATATCATCTATGCTCTGCAGCAACTGATAGAACGAACAAATCGCCTCTAATTACGCGGACTGTTATCAAGGTACGTATGCCTTTGTTCATATATTTCTTCAGAGGTGAAAGCTCTGTTCAGCTTATTTCTCTTTTTTTTAGCTCCCTCTCAAGTCCCAATTTTGAGGCTAAAATTGTGAAAGAAAATCCTCTTTACCATTACTTCTTGACCAGTTCAGTTCTTGTTATTTTGGCTTTCCGTGCTTGAGGACAAACACTCCCTCGAATTTAGGGTATTTTACATGCATCATTGTTTATGTATTCTTTTTAACTATTGATTGAAAGGAATTATATAGCCATAACTTTGAACAAGCATTCTAGAATAGCCGATTTTAAATAATCTCGTCGCAGGTAGAACTTTTACGTTATTTGAAACTGGGAAAATATTTCTTCGTTTAATTTGCTATTAACAGAACATAAAATTAGAAACATCTGTTTTGAATTTCACCTACTATAACGTCCTTCTCCTGAAAGCCACATTTTAAGGTTACGGTAAACGTTTGTAGCACAAGATTGGGTTTTCTCTCCCCAAAAGCCAAACTATTAGCGGAATCTAGTTAAACTATACATCATTCGATGCGTAAGAATTTAGGGATTCTAACCATATCAAAATAATTGGCGAAGATTGTAAAATGATATTTTCCAGGCAACTTTATTGCTTAAGAGAGTATACCTCCTTCAAAAGCTATTTTGTACCCTTGCGTTTAGCATAACGAAATCTAACTTATATCAACAGGAAGTGCAGACTCTAAGCTACCAAAGTGTGTCTCAGATTCTTTGAAGTCCTCCTTCCCTTGATAATACACGCTGTCATAAATTTGCAAATAACTTCTCTGCCCTCGCACAGTTGTATTTGGCTATAAAAGGCGGACCAGAGAACATACCAAGATTCTTAGACACACTTTGGTTGCCTGAAGCCTGCTCTGGTAGTGTGAAAAATGTGGTGCCATTCGATTGGTTCCTAGGGTACAAAATAGCTTTCTCGTACCTGTACCTAATGGATTTGTGAGTCCTGAAAAAACGGGATTTTATTGATCGCACTTGCAATGTCAACATCAAGGTCACAAAAGCCACACTGTAATCCGGGTCAAGCAATTACCGCTTAAAAAGCAATCATTCCATTTAAACAAAGGAATCGATACATAAAATGTGGTTTCATGTTTGTTTTGTAACACACGACCGACTTAATAGGTCAAAAAGCTAGGATTATAATTTAAACCACACAGAAAAACTTTGCGTGCGAAGTTGCAGCATCTTTCCTTCGATCAAGAATTCTACTTTTTCAACATGTCTGTTACTTCCAAAGATGGTATCTTTGTGTTTCTTAAAAGTTGGGTTTCTGAGATTTGAAAAAATCCGAAAATTAGCTTTTTCGGCCTACAAACGTTTACCGTAACCTTAAATTATCTGAAAAAATTGCTTTTTCAGATCGCTACATTATTTAGCAAAGGCAAAGCAGTAGGCCCTGAAGAACTCAAAGACATTCTTGGGTGGCCTAGACGGAAACCACGTTCTTCAGAAGAATTATTGGAACTTGAAACAATTCACGATATTTTTGATCTTCATCTATGGATGAGGTAATTTTTGATTAATATTGTCGTTGTTTCTTTTTGGGCATGGAAAAGGCAATTTATTTTTGGTCAAGGAAATGGCAAGGAACTTATGCGCTCTGAGTATTAGCAAAGAGTAGTTGAACACTCGAAACTTACAAGAAGGAGGTATTCCGTTATTTCACGGTGCTCATCGGGATCATCAATCTTAAAATTTGCTAGTTGGGGCCATATTAGGACCAACTCATTTTTGTCATTTTTGCTCTGAGTTTGTACCCTGGATTGAAGCTATACTCTGTCGACTATTGAGCTCTTGAAATCACAGCAGCAAAAGATCCTACAGATCAAGTGTAAAATTCTGAAAAAAGCTTCTGATATGTTGGGCAAGGACTCAAAAAATTGTGTTGACTGATTTGCTCACTTTTAATACATCTCCAAAGATCACTCAACAATTTTCCGCTTCGGGGTGTAAACTGCTTAAAAAAGAGCATTTCTTTTCTTTTAAACAGTTCTTAAGTCATTAGTAGCTGTTGAATAGTGTAGTAGTTGGCTAGACTGATGATATGAGTCTGAGTTTTGCTCCATTGAATTGAATTGTTATATATTGTTATAGTCATGTAATAAGTCTATTAGCTGGCATGAGTAGAAGAAATCTTGAATATTTGCACGCTGATCTGCATGCTTCTCATTTTTAGCAGTAGACTTACGACGTGATTCCTTGTATTTGTTCAATATTTTTAATCTGATTTTTCAATGAGCGATACTGAGACTTATGTAATGAGTATATTTTAGCAGGTTGATTGAAGAAAATTTGTTTTTAATACAGTAGAAACCCGCATAAAAGAACGTAGGTTTTCTTCAGGCAGCCTGAATGAGGTTCTTGATTAACTGATGCCATAATCAAGCCCAGCCTGTATTGTTCTTAAAAAGGTTCTTATAGTTGGTACAGTGCAAATGTGTTTTTATAGATGCCAGTGCATTCCTCCTATCACTTGAATAGTTTTTCAATACATTTCTTTTTGATAAAGCTTTTGTTAAGAAAGATTTGGCAGTTTTCAAGTAATAAAGTACCATCTTCTAAACTATTATATAGGAACCTTTAGAAATAACAGCCTCTTGTGGGTTCTTGTTTAGAAAGTTCTAATCATTGAATTTCAGCCTCAAGGTTCTTATATTACTAGGTTCTTTTATGTGGGTTTCTGCTGTAGTAAAGTTAATTTTGTTTCTTTTTTCAGTTACAAATACGAAGAAATCTTTGTGGACAGAGAAACTGTTCGTGAACTTCAAGTCGAAGTTGAGAATTTAATTCAAATAGGCGTTGATTTAGTATTTAATGTTGACAAGAAAACCTCTAAATGGAGAAAAGTATTTAAGTAGCATAAATTTTGAGTTAGATTATATATCGAATTTCTAGTTTTTCAATTGTATGAAATTTTGAAGAAAGAAACAAATCATTCTTGATATATGTCTAATCCCTTGTTGCATGGTAGAAATATTCATATAGAATTTGCCCACCTATGGTGCAAATTTATCACACTCTAATCGCCAATTATTGCAACTAAGTTCAAATATCATTTTTGCTGCAAATTCGCCCATGATTGTTGGATGTCTGTCATGTGTTTTGGTTGGAAATTATTAGCCTCCGAAAGACCATTTTATCAAGTAGGGAAATTTATAGGTAGTTTAGTACGCGACGGTACTTACAGTCGATAATTTATTTCAAGATGTGCAATAACTACGAACTGGAATAATTAGGAAGTACAATTGTGCACTATAGGGGAGGAGTAAGGTGAAAATGCAGTCGAAAAAACAAAAGTNTTCAGGACACATTTGTGAAGCTTGCTACAATGGATGGCAACTACTTCATGTGTGACATAGAACATACAAAGGTAATCTGTCCATTCTTGTCAGGTTTTTGTCTTACGATAGTACTTCATGTTTTGCAAGCAACCACTTTGAACATGTTTGCAAAATAGGTTTTAAATATGCAGTGTCCAGAATCTAACACGGCATTTTATGAAAGTATTAATTTGATATTTGTAAAGACCAGAGAGCACCTAATGCCCCTTTGATCAGGGCAATTTTACCTTCTTGCTTAGTCATTATAACACTTGTTTAAACCATACAATGTATCTGGAGAATGGTAAGCCAGTAAGTGCTCATAGAGGTACCACAGTGTTACAAAGACCATCCAGTACACCACTCATACAACAAGTGCCTGTCCCGCCTTGTCTTTGTCCCTGGCTAAGTCCGCCTTGTCCACTGGTTGATTTTAAGTCTGTTTCCTTTGCAGAGCGTTTCCGAAGCTGTACAGCACATCCCAATGTCATTACGCCAGCGATATCATCTATGCTCTGCAGCAACTGATAGAACGAACAAATCGCCTCTAATTACGCGGACTGTTATCAAGGTACGCATGCCTTTGTTCATATATTTCTTCAGAGGTGAAAGCTCTGTTCAGCTTATTTCTCTTTTTTTTAGCTCCCTCTCAAGTCTCAATTTTGAGGCTAAAATTGTGAAAGAAAATCCTCTTTGCTATTACTCATTGACCAGTTCAGTTCTTGTTATTTTGGCTTTCCGTGCTTGAGGACAAACACTCACTCGAATTTAGGGTATTTTACATGCAGCATTGTTTATGTATTCTTTTTAACTATTGATTGAAAGGAATTATATAGCCATAACTTTGAACAAGCATTCTAGAATAGCCGATTTTAAATAATCTTGTCGCAGATAGAACTTTTACGTTATTTGAAACTGGGAAAATATTTCTTCGTTTAATTTGCTATTAACAGAACATAAAATTAGAAACATCTGTTTTGAATTTCACCTTCTATAACGTCCTTCTCCTGATAGCCACATTTTAAATTATCTGAAAAATTGCTTTTTCAGATCGCTACATTATTTAGCAAAGGCAAAGCAGTAGGCCCTGAAGAACTCAAAGACATTCTTGGGTGGCCTAGACGGAAACCACGTTCGTCAGAAGAATTATTAGAACTGGAAACAATTCACGATATTTTTGATCTTCATCTATGGATGAGGTAATTTTTAATTGAAATTGTCGTTGCTTCTTTTTGGGCATGGAAAAGGCAGTTTCTTTTGGTCAGGGAAATGGCAAGGAACTTATGCGCCCTGAGTATTAGCAAAGAGTAGTTGAAGACTCGAAACTTACAAGAAGGAGATATTCCGTTATTTCACGGTACTCATCAGGATCATCAATCTTAAAATTTGCTATTTGGGCCTATATTTGGACCAACTCATGTTTGTCATTTTTGCTCTGAGTTTGTACTCTGGATTGAAGCTATACACTGTCAACTATTGAGCTCTTGAAATCACAGCAGGAAAAGATCCTACAAGTTAAATGTAAAATTCTGAAAAAGCTTCTGATATGTTGGGCAAGGACTCAAAAAATTGTGTTGACTGCTTTGCTCACTTTTAAGACATCTTCAAAGATCACTCAACAATTTTCCGCTTCGGGGTGTGAACTGCTTAAAAAAGAGCATTTCTTTTCTTTTAAACAGTTCTTAAGTCATTAGTAGCTGTTGAATAGTGTAGTAGTAGTTGGCTAGACTGATGATATGAGTCTAAGTTTTGCTCGATTGAATTGAATTGTTATCTATTGTTATAGTCATGTAATAAGTCTATTAGCTGGCATGAGTAGAAGAAATCTTGAATATTTGCACACTGATCTGCTTGCTTCTCATTTTTAGCAGGTTGATTGAAGAAAACTTGTTTTTAATACAGTAGAAGCCCGCATAAAAGAACCTAGGTTTTCTTGAGGCAGCCTGAATGAGGTTCTTGATTAACTGATGCCCAGGGCCTTTTGTCATATTTGGACGGAGACAAAGACTTTTCGTCTCCGTCCAAATTTAACAAAAGGCCCTGGGGGTGAGGTTGACTGATGCCATAATCAAGCCCGGCCTGTTAGGTTTTTAAAAAGGTTCTTATAGTTGGTACTGTGCAAATGTGTTTTTATAGATCGCAGTGCATTCCTTCTATGTCTTGAATAGTTTTTTATAAATTTCTTTTTAATAAAGTTTTTGTTATGAAAGATTTGTCGTTGTAAAGTACCATCTTCTAAGCTATTATATAAGAACCTTTAGAAATAACAACCTCTTGTGGGTTCTTGTTTAAAAAGTTCTAATCATTGAATTTCAGCCTCAAGGTTCTTATAACACTAGGTTCTTTTATGTGGGTTTCTACTGTAGTAAAGTTAATTTTGTTTCTTTTTTCAGTTACAAATACGAAGAAATCTTTGTCGACAGAGAAACTGTTCGTGAACTTCAAGTCGAAGTTGAGAATTTAATTCAAATAGGCGTTGATTTAGTATTTAATGTTGACAAGAAAACCTCTAAATGGAGAAAAGTATTTAAGTAGCATAAATTTTGAGTTAGATTATATATCGAATTTCTAGTTTTCAATTTTATGAAATTTTGAAGAAAGAAATAAATCATTCTTGATATATGTCTAATCCCTTGTTTCATGGTAGAAATATTCATATAGAATTTGCCCAACTATGGTGCAAATTTATCACACTCTAATCGCCAATTATTGCAACTAAGTTCAAATACCATTTTTGCTGCAAACTCGCCCATGATTGTTGGATGTCTGTCATGTGTTTTGGTTGGAAATTATTAGCCTCCGAAAGACCATTTTATCAAGTAGGGAAATGTATAGGTAGTTTAGTACGCGACGGTACTTACAGTCGATAATTTATTTCAAGATGTGCAATAACTACGAGCTGGAATAATTAGGAAGTACAATTGTGCACTATAGGGGAGGAGTAAGGTGAAAATGCAGTAGAAAAACAAACGTACAATCAAAGAACCATTCACAGAATCGAGTTTTTTCTAAGGGAGCGGGTCTTCCTAAAGCCAATTTTCCACCAGACGATTTTTTTCATGTGAAGAGAATAAAATATAGGGAACAGATCAAAAATGATTGAAAAATTGAAAATTTGAATTTTCCTGCTGCAGAAAATATTTTGAAGAACGATAAAAGATGGTAAGTGGGCCTAAATTTATGCATGTTGTGTTTTTTATGCAATGTGATTGGTCCTTTTTAAAAGGTGTGTCTTATTTGTCAGCCAATCAAAGGTTGAAGAGCTTCTGGAAAATTCTTTTGGGTAGCCTCGTTTCACTGCAAAACCTCGTGATCAACCATATCGCAAAGTTTCATCATAAAGCTCCTTTTTGCCTTTTTGCTGCACAGAAAACGTGGAGGACAACTCCGAAAGGCTACTGCCAGAAATTACCTACTAAAGTGGAATAAAACTATATACAACTCAATTAAAAATGATTGGTGGCATTATTAAATCATCAAGACTTGCATCTGCAGTCGTAAAGAGCAGTTTGTCAAGCGCCATTTCAAAACACGTGAGTATGAACGCCTGTCTAAAAAAATGGGCCTAAAAATAGAAGGTCCTCGGTAGCTTTACAACTTCCATAATGTATGAACATAAACCAAACCAGAAAAAACTTTGTAGTCAATCGTAATAAACCCACTTTTATTTCCATAAGCAGCAAATTTATTTGAAATATGGACTGCTATTCTAAAAATTCATCTGAACTGAACGACAAAAGATTTCTTGCATCAGTCTCGGTATGTTATGCAATCTTTTTTTAGAAAGAATTTATAAACACACACATTTTGCATTGGGTGTGTGTTCAAATCAATTACTAATCATTAGCATTGATGTTTATTTTCCAAGAATATTCAAAAGTAGTGTCCCAAGATTGTGTCCCATGAATATGATGTATGTTTGCCATGGAAAAATGTTTTAAAGTTAGTAATGTTTTTATTAATTTATTATTAAGGGCATCTTTTGATAAAATGTGACCATTATGAACCTACAGTAAATACAAAAATTTCTTAGGTTGTGAGAAAGTTGCATAAAAGTATCCAATTTCATTTTAGAGTTGCCTCTGCAATTCGTCGTTATGGCACAAGACTGCTGCAAATACTTTATACAGAACATATGCGTAAGTATCTGGAAATATAAAAATGTCATTTTCCTTTGCTGCATTTTCCTGTCTAAAAATTTTAATTGTTTCAGTGCATCAAAATGTTTAAACATTGAACAAAACAAGATATGATTTTAAACAACAGCGGGAACTATTTGCAAAGATTCTTGATAATGAAACATATGAAAGGTGAAGTTAGGATTTTTAGTGCCAAGTGGCTTGGACCTCAGAAGTAGCTAAGGTCTAATCAAGCCTGTGACCCGTTGTAATGATATGCTTTAGTAGAAACAGTCCTACATGTAACATAGCCTTACGCTATCCCTTAATCAAATCTTTGTATCCAAGTGAGACAAAATCAAAAAGATCTTCACTACAGAATAACCCGGTTTGTTTCCATCCAATTTTTCAAATCTGATTTTTGAGACATAATATACTTATACAGCAAATCTTGAAATTTAATTTTAGCTCAGAGGCAGTTCGTGGAAATGTTATTGGTATTGATCTTGGCACAACTAACTCATGTGTTGCTGTTATGGAAGGCAAGACACCTAAAGTCATAGAGAATGCAGAGGGTGCAAGAACTACACCATCAACTGTAGCATTCTCTAATGATGGGGAGAGATTAGTCGGTGCTCCAGCTAAAAGACAGGTATGATAATAATCAAAATTTTCCTTTGGAGAAGTTTATGGAAGGCATAAAAAATAAAATATTGTTACAGTATCTAGATATTCTGAGATTCTATAAGCTCAAAAAAGGCTTGTGCTTCTTTTATAAAATTGAAATGTGTTTTTATATCTTGCCGTAAATCCCAATCAACCTTCGTATTCTTTAATTATGGAAAAGTTACTTGCTTAAAAAGTAGGGTACTTATTAAGCAAATGCTTGTCTTGTTGAAATGCACTTTGTTACTCAGCTAGATCAAGCAAGGTGTGTATCATTTCTTAAAATCTTGCAGACATGTAAAAAAATTGCATTATTTTCAAGAAAAGGATCAACTGTAAAAGTCTCTAAAAAAGACCCATTTTTCAAAAGTCTCGTATAATAATAATAATAATAATAAGAGCAATATTTATACAGGGTAAACCTTGTCAGTACTGCAAGTACTGTTATCAATAAGGGCCCTGTTTAAAAATTAAAGAAAAGTAAAATCATCGTTTACAATGTAAAAATCCTAAAATATCCTTAAAATGTTTATCGTTTAAAATCCTGTAGATAGTTAAATAGCTATAATCCTTGCAAATGTTCTTTAAGTCGATGCTTGAAAACAACAATAGACTCTAAACTTCGAATTTCAATTGGCAGTTCGTTGAAACAAGATGGGCCTTGGAACCAGAAAGACTTTTTTGCGGCTTCTGTCCTGACCCTTGGAACACGCAATGTAGCTTTATTCCCTCTTGTACCATAATTGTGACTAATTCTTTCACCATAGGACGCAAAATTTTCGACTGTAGTTCCTTGCAGACACTTGAACATCAACAAATCTGCCTTATACTTCTTCTAGTTTGATACCGACATAAATCTACATTCTTGATCACACTCTGGACGACGATTAATGATTTTAATGGCTCTTGTTTGAAGGTTTTCGAATTTCTTGTCCATTGTGTCTGAGATCTTTAAAATTGGTGTAGAGCAATACAGAATTTTGGGCAATACAATCGCTTTGTAGATCGATTCAGCTGCGTGACTCGTTAGTGATTGTCTCATTCTTTTCAAAAGCTTAATTCGTGCTGCAGCACTTTTTAAAGTCTTATGCAAATGCTCTTTCATATTCAGGCTAGGGTCCAAAAGCACTCCAAGATACTTGTAGCCACTCACAAAGTGTATCAAATGCTCATTCATCCAGATTTTCAAATCACTTTTAGAGTGTAGTCTTTTGGCAGTACCAAAAAGCATGGTTTCTGTTTTGCCTCTCTTCAAATTTATGATCAGCCTGTTGTTCTCTAACCATTTCGCAATGTTTGCCATATCAGTTGTCAGAGCTTCTTCCACCACACTTATGTTTTTGTGAGACACGTAAATGACAGTGTCATCAGCATACATTTGGATGTTACATTCTTTTACTACTTTCGTCAGATCATTAATTTGTATAAGGAACAATAGAGGCCCCAGAATTGAACCCTGGGGTACTCCATATTTGACCAGTTGGCATGAAGATCTCGAATTGCCACATTGAACAAACTGGTATCGATCCTTCAAATAGCTTTTTACCCATATAAGTTCTGCACTACTGATACCATAATAGGGAAGTTTTTTCAATATTATCGNACAACGCTCTTTTAGATCGAAAGGTGCATATATCAAGCCAGATTTTTCAAATATTTCCCTTTTAACCATGTATGGACCATGATTTAAACCTGTGTCCGGTGCTCTTACAGGAGCGTGCTTAAAGATTTTCAAGCGTTGAAAGTTAGGGCTCGAGTACATATTTCACTTTTCCTCATATTCAGGTATTCTCAACGGCTGCAGATGGTCAAACTCAAGTAGAAATTAAAGTTTACCAAGGAGAACGTGAAATGGCAACATACAACAAACTCTTAGGACAGTTTACCCTGGTAAGTACAAATTGTCTTTCAAAAAAATACAGCATAGGCATCAAAAATCTTTAAAAAACATTGCACGCATGGTTATTGAATCTTCTTTTTGATTTTAAGGCTTGAAAGGAACTTCAGGTACTTTGCTATTATTTTTCATTGGAACTTTTTGATATCTTGATTATTTTCGGAATTACAGCGTTTTTCTTTTTATTTGAAAAATTCATGATAAGGTTTGAAAAAAATTTTAATCATCGTAAATACTAAATTGATAGAGGAAAAATGATACAATCTTCAAAAAAACCATAGTTTATGACGGTCTACAATATGGCGGTAAGTAGAAAATTGTCTGGTTTACGTTTTAGCAATTTGATGACGTCACAACCTCAAAACTGTTTGAAACACAAAAAGCGCTGTAATTCTGAAAATAATCAAGATATCGAAAAATTCCAATGACTAATAATAGCAAACTACCCGAAGAACCTTTCAAGCCATATAATCAAAAAGAAGATTCAATAACCATTCGTGCAATATTTTTTTTAAGATTTGCTGCCTATACTTCAAAATACTAGGTACAGGAGCTTCATAAAAATAGTTGAATTGCGAATATATTTAGTACTGTATGAATTGTAATTATAGCTACATTATATTAAGTCATTTTGTTGAGGATCTTGAAGTAGATCTAAATCGAATTAATATCCCTCTGGAAGGGACCTGACTATATATGTGCTCTTGTTCACTGACCTTTCTGGCGATTTTGAAGTTCTTTCCTGCGAAAAACAGCAACTGGTCATAAACTTGATCAGAAATATTGTGACGATGATCATTTCCAAAAAAGTGACACTTCCAAAACCTCAGATACCTTAGCGTAACTACCATTTACACACAACCGCATAATCATTCTTGTGGAATCATGACTGAATTGTGTCTCTTTAGATTGGCATCCCCCCAGCACCTCGTGGTGTCCCACAAGTCGAGGTCACATTCGATATTGATGCTAATGGTATCATGAATATCTCAGCACGAGACAAGGGAACTGGCAAAGAGCAACAAAGTACGTATTTATATATTCATCATCTCTTAAATCATGTATGGTATCTTTTTTTTGCTAATTTAGAGTTTGTCCCGTTAAAAATCCNCAAAAAAGTGACACTTCCAAAACCTCAGATACCTTAGCGTAACTACCATTTACACACAACCGCATAATCATTCTTGTGGAATCATGACTGAATTGTGTCTCTTTAGATTGGCATCCCCCCAGCACCTCGTGGTGTCCCACAAGTCGAGGTCACATTCGATATTGATGCTAATGGTATCATGAATATCTCAGCACGAGACAAGGGAACTGGCAAAGAGCAACAAAGTACGTATTTATATATTCATCATCTCTTAAATCATGTATGGTATCTTTTATTTGCTAATTTAGAGTTTGTCCCGTTAAAAATCCGCAGATAAAGTTCAGGCTAAGTTAAAAGCAAAAAGAATAGAAAGCAACCATCTAAGAAAAGTCCTCATCCCAAGAATTATAAAGAAAGTGCTTTGCTTATGAGAATATGAGAAGCAATGCTTGCACTTTTGAAAGGACTTTGATTCCACTTTCATTCAGCCACCGCCATTGTAAAAACGTGCAGCGACTTTTTTTAGCTTATTTAATTAGATTATTCTTAATTTGTTTTTTGCAGTTGTTATTCAATCGTCTGGTGGCTTGAGTAAAGATGATATTGAAAATATGGTAAAGGAAGCAGAGAAGTTTGCTGAAGAAGACAGGCAGAGAAAGGTATTCTATCATTTTGGAACTAGAGTACTCATATGGCGTATATTTTACAAATTCCATATTTAAGCCCTTAATTGCCTTATTACTTATCATACAGCACATTTGTTCTCGGATTATTATTTCTTTGCTTCACATCAATGTTCATATTTATATGTTGTTCTGTTTGATTATCCCTTAAGAGATTTGCTTATTTTTGCAGGATCTTATCGAAGTTATCAATCAAGCTGAAGGTGCAGTTCACGACATTGAAACGAAAATCGATGAATACAAGGATCAGCTTCCTCAAGAAGAGGTAAGAACCCTTTGTCAAATATTTCCTTTGTCAAACCTGCATTTTGCGACAATCGAGATCACACTCTGATGAGGACACAAGTCTGAGAGGCCTCAGTGTGTTCAAATATATTCTAGTATTTTTGTCGTCCAAATCTCTCTACATCAAGTTTATGGTTATATATTTTAGCAAGTTTTTAGGCAGAGGGAAGCATGGCTCTTGGACTTCCCGCTGGCCGGCTTTTGGTTCGCTGAATCGTTTTATAAAATGTTGTCTTTTCATATTTGACAGTTTGATTTTCCTTCTTTTATCAGGTTGATGGTTTAAGGACAGAAATTTCAAATGTCAGAGATAAAGTTGCAAATAAAGACAATGAAACAGTAGATACCATTCGTGAAGCTTTCCAAGCTCTGCAACAGAAATCATTAAAATTATTCGAAATGGCATACAAAAAGGTAACTATAATCAATTCTGTGAATTTATCAGTCTTTTTGAATTATCGACTCTCGCAAGTTTTCGAGAGTTTTTTTATTACAAAATGCAACAGATAGATCCGGTGGGGGGGGGGGTGTTTCGATAATTTTTGTACTAGGCTATGTGCCGCTGAGCAGGGTATCGTTTTTAGTGATTTTGCTCCCGAACAGGGTGTCTTTTTTCACAAAAGTGCTCCCAAAGGCGNTAGTACCAATCGCTTGTCGGCATATTCTGCAGGTGCAATGTTCTCCGGCCCAATCTTTTATTTTGTTTTTAAAACGTGCGAGTGTCGGTTCTTGTTTTATACTATCATCAAGGGTATTCCAAAGAAAACTGCCCCTGAAAGATAAAGATTCTATTCCATAAGATGTTGTCTTTGCCTTTGGAAGTTTGCAAAGATTTTTTTTCCTTAGGTAACGACTGAAACGAGTAACGACTGAAACGAAGATATAGTGATTTTGCTCCCGAACAGGGTGTCCTTTTTCACAAAAATGCTCCCAAAGGGGTTCATAGTTTTGAAATAATTGCTCTCGTACAGGATATTAATAAAGTTGCAAGTTTGCTTTTGTTTTTTGCCAGTTTGCTCCCAGACAGGGTAATCAATTTGAAAACCATTGCTCCCAAGCAGGGTGAGAATTTCGATATCCCAGAGGCACACCCCGTACATTTTGAGGTCAAGTGCCCCCCGGGGATAGATTATTGACACAACTGATTTATGAACACTTTCATCTTTCAGTAGAAATGCAAAAGAGATGATAGAAACTTCGGTTATCCGTAGAAAAATCACACGCACCAAAATGCAGAAGCACTGTTGTCTTATTGTTTTCATTTCATTTTGTTATGTCACAAAAGAATATAATAGAAAAATGCCGATTGACCTTTCCCGTTTAAGTTTCAAGGCTGCAATCTAGCATTTGCAATTTGAACAGACCTGAATTGTTTAGAATAATAAATCAACCATTCGGTTTAGGGAACAGGGAGCTAAAAGTGGTCAGCATTGTAGCTAAATTCTGACTTCATTGGATATCAGGCGAAAATATCCACGAATAATAACAGTAAAAGTGTTTGTATGGGTAATTTTACGTTATCGCTGACATCTAATGTGAGGCAGACTTTTGGTATCATCCGTGCAGGACAACCGTCTGGTTGGACAGTTGCCTCAGGGTTCTGACCATGTTTTGATAGGCCATATTGTCAGCATTAATTTGAAATGAAGGCAAAACGGATTGTATCATTGAATGCTATTCCAAAGCATTGTAAGTTTGTTGTGTTTTGATATTTTCCGTCTCTTCAATCGTAGATGGCCGCGGACAGAGAAAGTGGAAGCAGCCAAAGCTCAAGTGAAAGCAGCCAAAGCTCAAGTGAATCAACGGATTCAGAATCAGAGAAGAAAGAGAACTAAAATCGTATTTAAAAGATAAGAGCATAGGAATACACGAATGAATCCATCCATCCATCAAGAGAGAAGAGTTGCTGTTGTGGTTAAATCGAAAATGGGACAGTACGGCACAAGAAATATCGCGTGAGGGTTTAGAGTGTCCGGGGTTATTATTAATTCCTTAACAGCTAGTGGTTTGACCAAGCTCTTCAAACAGACCCTGTAGAAGCTGCTAAGCCAGTGGCAAAATTTATTAGTGCATCCCTAATTGTGAATAAAGATAGGGTTACTACTCAAACTTAGTTGATAGATGATTCCCAACGTTCCTAAACTTGCTAGCTGTGCCTTAGAAGTACTCCTTCAAAAAGTAGGTATGTATAGCCTTGGAAATGAAACAGTAGTAGGTTGTCCGTGCTTTAGATCGTGTGCTTAACTTTGCCAAAATTTGCTCGACATTAAAGTTTATACAAATCAAAAATGTTACAGCCGAAATTGTTTTGATACTAGAGGACATGGAGATGTCCTTGTAAACGGTTTAGCCCGATACTAGCAGCAGAAAATTCACTAGCCTCTGTCAGATCCCATTTAACAATAATTTAATGTGGTCAATTGAGAACAAGGACCTCTAATCTATAGACCTATCTGGTATCCTGGACACTCTCTTCCATGCCAAATGTTTGTCGTATTCCGTATATGGATGGGCTATGTGTGTATATGTGTGATTAATCTCTACCTTACGATAAATACCTTTCTGTTAGATGCAGAGAGAACTCTTTTCATGAGATGAATTCGATTTAAAACAGAATTATTCGAACATCGCAAGCTTGTGGTTATATCATGTAGAATGTATCGTTGTGCTGTTAAATTACTGAATCTAGTCGAATAAAGTTTGTTTATTAAACAGATTTGAGTCTGGTGGAAATTTTTGTGCGACGCTTGATTATTCTCCAAGTCAGCCCATTTTATCAACTGGAAATATGGTTCCTTATATCTGTTTCTATGAGTAGCAAGGTAGATAACCTCTAAGGTGAGGTGTATAAAGCGCTCTGTTTAGCATAGCGAATAGTACGGAAGGTTTTACAGTTAAAAATTATATAGGAAACTTTTTACTGGACGATTGCACTAAAGATGGCGTGAGTGGAACTTTGACCATGATCCTTTGCGTTCCATGATAAATCGACCAATCAAATAAGAAAAATTCTTTAAGACGCAAAGGACCCTGTTAAAAATTTCCCGGACGCCATCTTTAGCGCAACCATCAATTCGCGATCCGTGTAAATTCGAATGATGTATGTAGAAGCTGGTTAGAAAATTAGGAAAACAGTAAATACTGCTAAAATTGCCATAGTAACGACGGTTTTGTAGTTAGAGCTAGTTTTACGCTATATTACGATTTTTCGACAACATTCAGGACACAGGAAGTTGGACGGTTCTCAAATGTCAAATCTTGCAACGATATTGCCGACTAAACTAGCCTAAGCGAACTGAACTAGCCTCGCTAATTGGGCTTTGGGATCCTAGCGCCTGCAAAGTTCTATACAAATCGCCTGCCATATAGAAGAGGAAATATCCACATCAATCTCCTAATGCTATATTAGAATGGAGGGAATTTCGGAGCATTAGTTGGTAGAATTAAAGCCAGTATAGCTCATCGTCGATTTAAGTATCTTGTATTGAATATTGCGCGGATGTATGTAAAGTCCCATCCACTGTCTAATAAGGCGTATTGAGTTTGCAAAGGATATTTTACGAAAATGGTTGGCTTCGCTTTCAACAGGAAGTTTCCTTTCTTGAGCCCACAGTTTTCAGTCTGACACCAAATGGTCTTTCAGCTGTACATATGCCAATAACCGTTTGGAAAGATCAGCCAAATGGACGCAAACATGCTTTTGAGATGAAAATACGTTTATGAATGCACGAAAGGGTTGTTTTGTTAAATCCCGACCGATAACTGGTACCAAACTAATCAAAGGGGCCTTTTGATCCCATCTTTTATCCCTCTGTCTTTTGAACAGGGTTTCTCTTATACGCATCTACAAATACCCGTAGGCCAGGTTAACGTGTTTGTCGTGGAATAAATAAAGTACCCGTGACATCCACGTGGGGGATATAGAACTTCGATTTCATCTCGGAGAATTTTAATTTCTAATCAGTCGTTCTTCAAGCTAAGATTTTGAGGAGTTGTTCAAAAGTCAGATTTATTTGGTTATTGCCTGGAGGAGTCTTGTAATCATGGCGAGAAATCTTCTTTTATTCGTTTTGGTTATTGGGATTGGGTTTTCTACTGCTGCCGAGGAGAAGAAAGGTATGGAATGAAACGTTGCTTTGTTGTGCTATCAAAATGTCGCATTTCCCATAAAACTAAACAAAAACCCTTGACTGTATTTACTCCTACAGACCCTCTATCTGTCATGGTTTTGAACAGCTTTCGCGCTTGCTTACGCTAAGTTAACTAGGCTAAGCTTGACGTGAGTCTCATTAAGCGAGACTGGATCAACTAGACGAGAATAAACTTCCAAACTATACAGAATTTAGGCCGATTAATAGCTGGGCTCGATTTTTACATGAATGCTTTTTGGCATTCTATCCTCCTTCAAAGACTTTTAAGTGACTGTCGTTGAACGTGAATGTTACTGACAAATCAATGTTAAGATCTACTTATTCTTTTAAAAATCTGGGGATTTATTGATAAAATGTGCCGTTGTTAAGGATATCTTCATACTTCCTCGTAGCGGAGTTTAAGCTCGTAGTTACCGAAATCACCGTTTCATAGAAATCTGCGCTTGTGATTGCTCGCGAAAGTTTACGTTTCACTGGTGTCTATTCGCATTGAGAACAGTAAAAATACTATGGTGTCTTTGCCCACAAGCAAGGCGCTAAGCCATTTTGGAGCAGTTCTTTCCTTGGCCCAAAGTGTGAGTCCTTGGTTATTGCTAACAACACCGGGCCTAAATCTATCAAATTTATTATGCATGAATTCTACCAAAGGACAGAAATGTTTGTCTCTATTCTTTTTAATCGACGTTTTTTCTTATTTCGCTACAAAAGACTTGATTAAATACATTGTTGACAGAGTTTCATTCCCCCTAAATTAACTCCAAATTATTTTAGAGAAGTTGATACTGCCTGATAGTTTTATTGTGTTACGACATTTCTTATTTACCAGCGTTAATAAGTATTAGCTGCTGACATTGGGTCTTAATTTTCTTGTAGAAGACGCGAAAAAGATCGTTCTGGACAAAGAAGTTAGCTGGAAAAGATTGGAATTTGCCATAGAAGACTCTGTTGTCGAGTAAGTTTGTGCACCTTCGTTGCTTTAGAATATTCGTTATATCCTTTACTTGTCTGTGTCAAAGCTTCCCTAACTTGTTGTTGCTGTGGCCCCAATGACGTCGTGCTACATAAACTTTAGCGATGTTTTTCAGCTCAAGAACAGAAGAAAACCCACTACACGATTTGTGTATTAAGTCTGGTCGTAGAGAAATACATACGAGACCTGCAATTTGGATATGAATACGACCTTTCGACGAGGCAACAAACGATTTCTTTAGTTTATAGTTTGATAGTTATCAAGAGCAAGGCATCGATTTAGACCCTTCAATATTTCCAGCAGCACTTCCGTACATAACCTGTCCCATTAGAGAATGCGCTGGTATCTACATTCCAGAACTGAGTAGACAAGGGTAACAGGTGTACGAGATGCCTGATTTATTATGAAAAGGCACGTGTCCCATAATAGTGTTGCACAACTGTAATCTTTGTCAGAATGCTACCAGGTGCATTGTTGAGGCTGTTTGCGAAATGGTTGATTAGTGGTCTGTCCGACACGGATTGATTTCTTAAATTATAGGGAAACAGTCAAGTCCCATATATATTACAAATAGCCGAAAAGCAGACTCTGGTCCGGTGAGACCGAACTGCCCAACAAGAAAAACTACACAGTTGGTAGTTTGGCCTTAATTCCGTCTCGGATGGACAAATGATCAACCATTTCGCAAACAGCCTCTGTTATAGAGATGACCGTACCATACTTCGCTGTCCTAAATTTTGTCCTGCTAATCTTATCTTTTGCAAAAAAACTGTAAATTTGAACCTGCACCAATTCATTAGAATTTCACCTATCTGAAAACAAACAATTTCTGAAGGGTTCCTTAGAAGTTTCCTTAAATCCCCGTTGTTTTCATTTTCGGGGATCTCTTGTGCCGTCGTAAACATTTGCACTAGTGAAATTATGCTTTGGATTTCCCAGAAACAATCAATGAAGTTTCTTAACATTTTTTCAATTTCTCAAATTTCTTAGTTTTTGGTTATCTGCAAGCTGATTTTTTTATGTTTTAGTTTATTTTATGCTCGCAGAGCCCCTAGTGGTATGGAAAATTTCAAGAGCCCCTATCCGAGCAGACCACCCCATACTAGCATCTTACCCCAGAGCTCAAGGAGTGACTTGGCTTGTTGGTACTTTCCCAGGCTGCAGCCTTCGAGCTTGAACCCACTGCCTTTTGCATAGAAGAATCGAACAGTAACCACTGAACACCACTAAGCTCCCCAGAGAACACAATGTATGAGCTCAAATCAGTTCCAATCAGTGTATGCGTAGCGTTAATCAATAACTGTACCCATATGAGCTATATTAAATCAAACTATTTTTTTTTTTCAGCGGTAAAATGATCATGCTGTTCATCTCAAAAAGTTGGTGCAAACCCTGCCACAGTGAGTATTTCTTAGTATTCTGAGACTCATTAATTCTTCACCCATTTCGAAAAGATTTTTGTAAGTTTAATGGCTTTCAGTTGAAACCCCAGCTTCACGCCTTGCCAGATTGGCATCCGCAAAATAATGTACTGTTTTCTAAGATCTCACTTTAGACGGATCCTACATGCCTTTTGGTGAATGTCACATAACCAGGCAGGCCTCCGGGCTGGCCCATGAAACATATTTTCATTAAGAAATGATTTAAATTTCTAGTCAGATCCTGCTTAAGTGAGCATTCCTGCTTAGGCTTAGCTCACTTGCCAATTTCCCCGTGCATCTTTGTCACAAATTCGTTCATGTGAAGATTGAGAAACGTAGCGTATGCTCCCTCAGTGCAGTTTTTAATCTTCTCTTTTTCTCTTTCAGAACTAGCAGAAGATTTTCTTGATAATAAAGAATTCAAAGAGCTCAGCAACGAATTTCACATGGCTGCTTTTACTGTGAGTATTGCAATCGACACTTTAACATTTTTCCTAAGATTATTTTCTTTCCACTGTCCCTTTGATATACGAGGATAGCACAGTAACAATCTTTCTTCAAAAGTAGCAAAAGCATTCCAGTTAGATTTTTCTGCTAAAACAGACTGTTTGCCGAGCGAAAAATAGCTGCCATAACATGCCAATTCTTACTGAAACTTGTACACGAATCCTCAGTCGTTTCTTATCAGTTTTCAACCTCGTTCCCATGACCCAAAAAGAGGCTGTTGATCAGTTTTTAATTGTTACTCATAACCCTTTTCCTTCAGGACGATGAAGCTCCATTAGATTCTAAGTACGATCTCGATGGCAAATATGCACCAAAGATTATCTTCCAAGGTATTATAAATTTTAATACTGTCTAAGTAAATAAAACGTGCAGTTTCTTTAGAAATGTCTCAATAATTTTGGCCCTTGAAATGTTCGTAAAAATGGAAATAAACAATGTTTAGAAACAACACTAGAAATCTGGCGTTTCAACGCATAACTATGAAGAGTATAAAGTACAGAGAGTTTTATTGATGAAGATCACAGTGCAAAACATGAAACTCAATTCAAAGACTTTTAAAATATGCAATGGCTACAATGCATGAAGAATCAAAACATTATAATACCTAAAATTGATACCTAATGAAGAGTGTAGCTCGAAGCATCAGCAGCGTGCAATCTCGTCGTTTTCAAGAATTTATTTTTCACATCCATTGTCAAGCATGCATTCATTGACTTATTTACAAGTAATCTTTACCATTTCTAGATTCAAAAGGAAATGTTCTGAGTGGCGTTACAAATGGAGGTTCAAAAACTCGTTATTTCTATAAAAAAGCTGACACGGTCGTGGAAAGCATGAAGAAAGCCCTCCTCAAAATATCACTTGATCAAGGTATGAATAACAATCCTACGATTTCTCAAACTTTCACCTTTAAGCCTGGTTTCCATATGATCGTTCGTGTCGTTCCCGTCGCTCCCGTTGCTGAAAAAACGTACCAGCGACCGTAGAGAGACGAACGATTTGATGGAAACTATCACATTTCTCTGCCAGCGATCGTAGCGACGTGAGCGACACCCTGTCGCTGAGATAGAAAAATTTCTATCTCAGCGACGCGAGCGACTGCCAGCGATCGAAATTTTTTTATGGAAACCACTGTTCAAAAAGTCAGCGATCCCAGTACCATTCGAAACCATTCGATCGCTCCTGTCGTTCGCGTCGTTCGTGTAGCTGGTAAATTTACCAGCGACGGGAACGACAGCAGCGATCATATGGAAACCATTCGATCGCTCCTGTCGTTCGCGTCGTTCGTGTCGCTGAAAAATGTACCAGCGACGGGAACGACAGGAACGATCATATGGAAAACAGGCTTTAGAGGATATCTTGTGGATAATTTTAACGAAGAACCTTTACACCTCGAAGAAAATTCGTGAAAATAGACATGCATCTTCTTAGAAACAGGCATTCAAACCTGATCTAATATTTTCGAAAATTGAAATGAAAGGTTCTATCTTTATTGTTTGCATTTGTTTGGCTCGCTGTTTATTGCTGAAAATAACCTTTCACATTGGATATGCATTCAGTTTTATTTTGTGAAGACTTTGCTTTCATACAATCTTGGAAAATTAGAAAACTTTTAGACTTGCATTAAGGCGAAATCAAGGGATGTTACAAGGGAAGAATTGTGTTTTCTACTTTAGGTTTCGGAAAGGACTATGCTTGGAAGAATTATGAAGATGGATTAGAAGACTGTAAAAGAAGGTCAGTTTCTTTGAAACAACCCTTTGGGGTTCATCATTATCATCATCATCATCATTATTATTATTATTATTATTATTATTATTATTATTATTATTATTATTATTATTATTATTATTATTATTATTATTATTATTTATACACGAATCCCCTGCAGCTAATATAAAAATTCTCCATAAAGGCCTAATACAATCTGTTCTAATAAAATAACTGAAAATAATCTCTAAGATAAAAAATGGGCTGTTCTTCCAGAGGGTCGTAAATCCATTTTACGTGTTAGGCTTCGTTATTTACGTTATTTTACGTTTTAGGCTTCGTTATTTTACGTTATTTTACGTGTTAGGCTTCGTTATTTTACGTTGTTTTACGTGTTAGGCTTCGTTATTTACGTTATTTTACGTGTTAGGCTTCGTTGCAACCTTTCGCGTTGGGACGGCAGCCACCATTCTACGATCCAGTAACAGGGCCGAAGCCAGGGGGCCGGGAGGCGGAGCGCCCCCCCCCCAGAAGGCCGTTTGTCGGAAATTTCACTCCACCTGTTGGACTTTTTGTGATTTATAGGTCGACCTTTCAAAGACTTTGCCGGAGAAATGATGCATTGAACACGAATTAATTGACGTTCGAGGATAAATGACGACATGAATTTTGAATCTGCAGCATCTTTTTGCTTAGGAGTCATTAATTTTGAAAGTTGCAAGATTGTATTGCAAAAAAATATAAATTTTAGTTATTGAAGGAGTATATCAGTCATGNAATATCACTTGATCAAGGTATGAATAACAATCCTACGATTTCTCAAACTTTCACCTTTAAGCCTGGTTTCCATATGATCGTTCGTGTCGTTCCCGTCGCTCCCGTTGCTGAAAAAACGTACCAGCGACCGTAGAGAGATGAACGATTTGATGGATCACATTTCTCTGCCAGCGATCGTAGCGACGCGAGCGACACCCTGTCGCTGAGATAGAAAACTTTCTATCTCAGCGACGCGAGCGACTGCCAGCGATCGAAATTTTTTTATGGAAACCACTGTTCAAAAAGTCAGCGATCCCAGCACCATTCGAAACCATTCGATCGCTCCTGTCGTTCGCGTCGTTCGTGTCGCTGAAAAATGTACCAGCGACGGGAACGACAGGAACGATCATATGGAAACCAGGCTTTAGAGGATATATTGATGTGGATAATTTTAACGAAGAACCTTACACCTCGAAGAAAATTCGTGAAAATAGACATGCATCTTCTTAGAAACAGGCATTCAAACCTTATCTACTATTTTCGAAAATTGAAATCCAAGCTTCTATCTTTATTGTTTGCATTTGTTTGGCTCGCTGATGTTTATTGCTGAAAATAACCTTTCACATTGGATATGCATTCAGTTTTATTTTGTGAAGACTTTGCTTTCATACAATCTTAGAAAATTAGAAAACTTTTAGACTTGCATTAAGGCGAAATCAAGGGATGTTACAAGGGAAGAATTGTGTTTTCTACTTTAGGTTTCGGAAAGGACTATGCTTGGAAGAATTATGAAGATGGATTGGAAGACTGTAAAAGAAGGTCAGTTTCTTTGAAACAACCCTTTGGGGTTCATCATCATCATCATTATTATTATTATTATTATTATTATTATTATTTATACACGAACCCCCTGCAATAAAGGCCTAATACAATCTGTTCTGATAAAATAACTGAAAATAATCTCTAAGATAAAAAAATGGGCTGTTCTTCCAGAGGGTCGTAAATCCATTTTACGTGTTAGGCTTCGTTATTTACGTTATTTTACGTTTTAGGCTTCGTTATTTTACGTTATTTTACGTGTTAGGCTTCGTTGCAACCATTTCTATGGTTGCAACCTTTCGCGTTGGGACGGCAGCCACCATTCTACGATCCAGTAACAGGGCCGAAGCCAGGGGGCCGGGAGGCCGGGAGGCGGAGCGCCCCCCCCCCCAGAAGGCCGTTTGTCGGAAATTTCACTCCACCTGTTGGACTTTTTGTGATTTATAGGTCCACCTTTCAAAGACTTTGCCGGAGAAATGATGCATTGAACACGAATTAATTGACGTTCGAGGATAAATGACGACATGAATTTTGAATCTGCAGCATCTTTTTACTTAGTATTCATTAATTTTGAAAGTTGCAAGGTTGTATTGCAAAAAAAATATAAATTTTAGTTATTGAAGGAGTATATCAGTCATTTCACGCATGATTGTAGCATATGTTCCTACAACTGGCGTTGTTGCTATTGTTGTTATTGATTTTGCTGTCGGAAAATGTTGGTTCTTTGCTCCCCTATGAATTCATGGATGGTATCGGCCTTGTCCAGTAACNGCCGGAGAAATGATGCATTGAACACGAATTAATTGACGTTCGAGGATAAATGACGACATGAATTTTGAATCTGCAGCATCTTTTTACTTAGTATTCATTAATTTTGAAAGTTGCAAGGTTGTATTGCAAAAAAAATATAAATTTTAGTTATTGAAGGAGTATATCAGTCATTTCACGCATGATTGTAGCATATGTTCCTACAACTGGCGTTGTTGCTATTGTTGTTATTGATTTTGCTGTCGGAAAATGTTGGTTCTTTGCTCCCCTATGAATTCATGGATGGTATCGGCCTTGTCCAGTAACCAATGTTTTTATGACAAGTTTTATTCATTCTCTCTGAGGAGACCATCATTTGTATACAACCTACAGCACGAATGCAGGTTTGAGCAATTTTATATGTTTCTCTCGTATTAAAGGTCTCTCCCTTATGTTTTTCAGTGGAAAACCAATGCTGCTCATCATTCATCAGGATTGGTGTGGCTCATGCCAAAGTAAGTTTTGTGCCATCATACTATTCTTATTCAATGTTCACTCGTCATTGATGTTGACTACTGGTTACCTGCTGGATAGCAGACCAAGTCAATCTCGTCCCCAGAGTGAGTTCGTTGCTCTACCTGTTCACTCGGCTTCGTGATTAGCGTATGACGTAAGAACACCCTGGGAACGAGGTTGAGACTAAGTCCCTTTCAAGACCAACTACTGCATATTCTTCTTACATCACCTTTCTTGCCTTTTCCCATTTGCTATTTCTTTTGCTGCAGAACAAAATACGCTACTACTTTATTTTGCAGTGAATTAAGCTCCTTATTCCTCTCTAACAAAGTTGTACTGTATTTGCAACCACTAAACCGATTTCGCAAGAGATTTTGTGTGAATCTGCGTATCAACAAACTGTTCGTTAGTTTGATGTATTTTTTCCGAAGCTTTTTTAAAATAGGGCATCTTTCATTCTTAGGGCTTAAACCAAAGATCGCTGCTTCAGATGACCTCATAAAGATGAGCAAGAAGTTCGTTATGGTCAACACAGAGGTATGACTTTGAAATGTTTTGTCACCTTACGTTCAAATTGAATCAAATGAAATTTTGACCAAGATATTAGTATTGGCAGTAGCCGAAAAAATGACAGAGAATTTCTGGTTGTAATTCATCATATAAGAAATCCGACTCTAATAGTAGGTTACTCAAGGCCAAGAAAATCGACAACTAATAACGTTTTTCCTTTCTTGGCAGGAAGATCATGTCGTGAAGCGAAAAGAATTCGACATTGACGGAGAATACTACCCGAAGATCGTGTTTTTAGGTAAGCATAAACTCTAATTTTAATCACAATGATGAACAGCATTAATTATTATTATGAACATTATTCCTCTTCATACTTTCAGTTGTTACTCAAAATTCACTAAAACCACCTTCAAAATTATTTCAATAAAATTCTTCCTTTTGCAGACAACAGCGGAGAACTTCTTAAAGAGCACTGGAATCATGGAACGGAACACAAGCATGTCAAATATTACTATGGAGAACCAGATGAACGTATGTATATCTATTTTTTATTTGCCTCTAAGTGAAGATTTTGTGTGGTTGGCTCTCAACAACAATGAAATTTCTTTTTAGCGGATGACCTCAAAACTGCAACTTTTTGAAAATTTCTTCCAAATGAATAATTAACATTTAAATTGATGATTTTTCGAAAAAGAATTGCGGTTTTCGGGTCACCCTGTATTTTCGCATTCTGGAAAACGGCACCGAAATGAAACGCTGAGACAAAGGGCTGAGGCAATGATTGCATGTGCAGTTAGATTGCAACATTGTAATAAGCGGCACTCACAATGTCTTGAAAATTGGATTTGCGTGCCGCTCAAGCTTTCCTACCACTTTTGAAACAAGGCACGCGTACACAAAAAGTATCTTACAGTATCTTTATCCACTGCATTTAACTGAACAATGTTTAACTTTATGATTAATATCATCTTATACCTTCAACAGTCATCAAGTCGATGCAAAGAGTTCTTGATTATATGAGCACAGCCAAGCCATCTTTGGATAGAGGTAATAGTATATTTTCATATAATTAGATTTCTCAGATTCGCTGTTCATTTATTGAAGTTGAGCCCAGACAACGTGGACTGTCAGTGAAGACAAAATATTGTTCCAATGAACCAAAGGTTTGGGATATCAGGAGTTATACTTGTATTTAAGCAAAAGAAGGGTAGACTTAAATTGTTCGAGTTAACTAGAAGTTCGAGTTATCCTACCTAAGCCGTAGACTGACGACGTGATTCCTTGTATTCGTTTACTGTTTTTAATCTGATGTTTTTATTTTCTCTCAGTTTGAAGCCATAACTATCATTCTATTCAATGCGGAAAAATGAAACTCATGTAATCAGTCTACCTAAGCCGTACAAAGGGGGATTTTTCGAAATAGCTGGCAGTTCTCAGTTAAACCATATTTGAGTTATCCAGTCTTAGCTTGATCTATTATATTCCTGGTCGTTGCTCTTTATGTTTCAACAGAGAAACAATGTAGAAAAACGAGCGCTGTAAGAATATGCTACTCGGTGGTCTATTGAGATCTCCACATCAGATAATCCAACAGAATGCATGAAAAATAAAGATGACTCCCTGTTTTACTAGACAGGACCTTTTGATACATTAAATATGAAATCTAATTAAATGGTGTTTTCGTTTCAGGAATGGGCAAACACATCGATTGGAAAACTTACGAAGAAGGCCTTGCTATCGCTAAACAAGAGTAAGTCATCTTTGCATACATTATTCGTGGAATACATTCTGTGGGTTCTGCAACATTATCTCCATTGTTAAACTGTCAATTTTTTGACCTCCCATTGTTCATTTTCTATATTGTTCGAGTTTTTCATTTATTTTACCTATCCTCATTGTTATCAGTTGTTTCATTTTTTTATTACAGGAAGAAACCGGTTATTGCTATTATTCACAAATCTTATTGTGGAGCATGCAAAGGTAAAGGTGTTTCATGAGTCAACCTATTGCAAGATTTCTTTTAGTCTGCGGTGCGACCTCTACGGGGGAGGAAAAATTGAGGATCCTCCCCCGTAGAGGTCACACCGCAGACTAGCTTTCTTTGAGATATTCATTATTTTGAGGGCTAATTTACAAAGAACCCATATCAGGCCAAAATCTTCAGCTTGTGAGATTGTTGGCAACCAAGAGCTTTTTCAACATCATATGCAACCAAGCATAGCCTCCAAATCTTTGGCATCTTTAAAAAGCATTGCACGGATGGTTAATGCATCTTCTGTTTGATTTAATGGCTTGAAAGGTTCTTCAGGTACGTTTCTATAATCCTACATGCAGCAGTTCTGATATCTTGATTATTTTCAGAATTACAGCGTCTTCTTCGCTTGGGCCAGTTTTGAGAATGTGACGTCATCAAATTGCTAAATCGTAAACTAGAAAAGCTACAGATTTCTGCTTGCAGCCATATTATAGACCTTCATAAACTATCATTTTCTTGAAGATTGTACCGTTTTTCGTATTTTTATTTAGGATCTACGA